>QJPP01000033.1:0-527925 GCA_003996215.1 Jaltomata sinuosa | reverse complement strand
AGGCAAGGCTAGCTGATAGGCAACGCTACCAACCCTCTGAAGAATCTCAAACGGCCCAATGTACCTGGGGCTAAGCTTGCCCCGCCTACCAAATCTCATCACGCCCTTCATGGGCGATACACGGAGAAACACCAAGTCACCAACACTAAATTCCAAGGCACGAAGCCTACTATCAGCATAACTCTTTTGCCTGCTCTGAGCAGCCCGAAGTCTGCCCTGAATCACTCGGACTCGGTCTAAGGAATCTCGAAATAAATCTATGCTCTATGGCCTAGAACTAAAACCATCAAACCAACCTACCGGTGATCTGCAACGCCTGCCATACAAAGCCTCAAAAGGTACCATGCCGATACTCGAATAGAAGCTGTTATTATAAGCAAACTCTGCCAAGGGAACAAACTGATCCCAAGAACCTCCAAAGTCAAGAACACAGGCCCCAAGCATGTCCTCCAAAATCTGAATGGTCCTCTCGGACTGGCCATCTGTCTGAGGGTGGAAGGCGGTACTAAGATGAACCTTTGTACCCAAATCTCGCTGAATAGCCCTCCAGAACTGAGATGTGAACTGAGTGCCGCGGTCCAAAATAATAAAAGCTGGGACCCCATACAATCGAACAATCTCACGAAGATAGATCTGAGCTAACCTCTCTGCATCATAAGAAGTCTGAACTGGCAAGAAATGTGCTGACTTAGTCAGCCTATCAACAATCACCCATATGAAATCAAACCCATGAGAAGTACGAGGCAAACCAACAATGAAGTCCATAGTAATCCCTTCCCACTTCCACTCAGGAATGGGAAGTCGCTGCATCAAACCACCAGGTCTCATGTGCTCGAACTTAACCTGCTGACAGTTCAAGCACCGAGATATGAACTCTGCTATATCCCGCTTCTTACCACTCCACCAGTAAAGTTGTCTCAAGTCTCTATACATCTTTGTTGTGCCAGGGTGAATGGAGTATCTAGTACAATGCGCCTCATGAAGTATCAACTGAATCAAATCACTAATCCTCGAAACACAAAGGCGACTATCAAACCTCAGAACCCCATCTAAATCTAGAGTAGCCTAGCTGGTCTCACCCGGAACAACCCGATCACGAAGGTCACACAACTGCTGATCCTCAAACTGACGGCTCTGAATCTGATCAATCAAAGTAGAACAAACCTCAATACTGGCGAGAACTCTGCTAGGATCCGACAAGTCAAACCTAACCAAACTGTTAGCCAAGGACTGGATGTCCAAGGCCAACGGTCGCTCTGAAACTGAAAGAGAAGCTAGGCTACCCATACTCACTGCCTTCCGGCTCAAGGCATCCGCTATCACGTTTGCCTTGCCCGGATGATACAGAATAGTGAAGTCATAGTCCTTCAGTAACTCGACCCATCTCCTCTGTCTCGAGTTCAACTCCCACTGACTCGTGATATACTGAAGACTACGGTGATCGGTGAAGATCTCACAGTGAACTCCATATAGGTAATGCCTCCAGATCTTGAGCGCGAAAACTACCGCCGCCAACTCTAAGTCATGAGTGGGGTAGTTGTGCTCGTGAACCTTCAGCTGCCTCGACGCATATGCTATTACTCGACCCTGCTGCATCAACACACAACCAAGACCAACCCCAGAAGCATCACAATACACGGAGAAGCTCTGACCCTCAACCGGCAAAGTCAAAGCTGGAGCTGAAGTCAATAAGGCCTTAAGCCTCTGGAAGCTATCCTCACACTGATCCGACCACTGAAATGGGACATCCTTCCTAGTCAGCATAGTCAAGGGTGCTGCTATGGAAGAAAATCCCTCAATGAACCGTCTGTAGTAACCCGCTAACCCAATAAAGTTGCGAATCTCAGTAACAGTAGTGGGTCTAGGCCACTCACAAACCGCTGAAATCTTTCCCGGATCAACCCTAATCCCATCCTTAGACACCACGTGCCCTAGGAATGCAACTGACTCAAGCCAAAACTTGCACTTTGAGAACTTGGCATAAAGCCGATGATCTCTCAAAGTCTGGAGTATAACCCTCAAGTGTTGCTCATGCTCATCTCTACTACGCGAGTATACTAAGATGTCATCTATAAAAACTATCACAAATGAGTCCAAATACGGGCCAAGAACCATGTGCATCAAGTTCATAAAGGCTGCGAGGGCATTGGTCAACCCGAAAGACATCACCAGGAACTCATAATGGCCATAACGTGTCCTGAATGCTGTCTTAGGGATGTCCTCCGCCCTAATCCTCAACTGATGGTAGCCGGACCTCAAATCAATCTTTGAAAACACGACTGAACCCTGAAGCTGGTCAAACAAGTCATCAATCCTCGGCATCGAATACCTATTCTTCACTGTCACCCTATTCAGCTGTCGATAATCAATACACATGCGCATCAACCCATCCTTCTTCTTCACGAAGAGAACAGGAGCACCCCAAGGTGACATACTAGGTCTAATAAACCCCTTAGCTAACAGATCCTGAAGCTTCTCCTTAAGCTCCCTCAACTCAGTAGGAGCCATACAGTAAGGAGACATAGAAATGGGCCTGGTGCCCGGCTCTAGCTCAATAGAGAAATCAATATCTCTCTCTGGTGGAAGGCCTGGCAGGTCGGTAGGAAACACATCGAGGAAGTCTCTAACCACAGGAACAGACTCAGGAGAAGTAGGGTCAGCACTAACATCTCAGACATATGCTAGATAAGCTAATCACCCACGGGAAATCAACTTCCTTGCTCGAAGACAAGAGATGATCCCAGATGGTGCATGGCTAACAGAACCCTGCCACACAACCGGGGATACACCGGGCACAGCTATGGTAATGGTCTTGGCATAACAATCCAAAACCACACGGTGTGGGGATAACCAGTCCATGCCCAGTATCACATCAAAATCTAGCATATCAAGAATCATCAAATCACCCCAAGTCTCTGAATCACCAATAGATAGCATACAAGATCTCACAATCCGATCCACTACTAAAGAATCTCCTACTGGGGTCGAAACAGAAATAGGAACAGATAATGGCTCACTAGCCAACCCCAAACAAGGCACAAAGTAGGCTGATACATATGAACAAGTGGATCCAGGATCAAATAAAGCCATAGCAGATTGATGGCACACAGAAATCGTACTTGTAATCACAGCATCTGAGGCCTCTGCCTCTGGTCTCCTAGGGACCGTGTAAAACTGAAGACGACCTCCACCTGCCCGAACGCCATCCCTACCACCTGCTCTACCGCGCGGAGCACCACCTCTACCCTGACGACCACCCCCTCTAGCCGGGGGCTGAACTGCTCGTAAAGGCTCGGCCAACTGAACTGTACCTTGCTGAGGGCAATCTCTAGCAAAATGACCAATCACACCACAAGTAAAACAAGCCCCTGGCGGCCTACTCGGTCGAGATAAACCAGCAGATCCCATATGACCACCACGACCTGATGCCTCAGAAACTGTACCCCTCAAAGACTGGCCGTTATGGCCCTGATGGCTGCTCTGACCCTGCTCGAACTGGGTACTATCGAAAGTCTGAAGGGAAGCCTGAATCGGTCGGCTGGACTGACCCTGGTGCTGTTGTGGCTGATAACCCCGGCTCCGTTGGCCAGGACCTCTACCACCATATCTGAAACCACTATAGACACCCTAATGTCGAGGCCTCTTATCTCTGGACCCCTGATCATGTCGTTGTAAGTCCTCCACAGTGCTAGCATAGTCTACGATAGCCTGAAATGACCGACAACTGGAGATCAATATCTCAACTGACTACCTGATCTCTGGCCTAAAACCCCATACAAATCTGCGAATCCTATCTGCCTCGGTAGAAATGATCATAGCTCCGAACGGTGCTAGCTGGTGAAAACGGGTCTCATACTCTGAGACAGTCGTAGACCCCTGCATAAGGTGAGTAAACTTCTCCCTGCGACGCTCACGATCACTCTGAGGTAGGAACTTGGCCATAAAGGCCTCATAAAACTCAGACCAGGTCAAAGGAGGTGACGATGGTGGTCTACAAGCAACATGAGCCCTCCACCATAACTTCGCTGGGACCTCTAACTGATAGGTAGTATAACCAACCCCGTAAGTCTCCAACAAACCCAAATGATGCAACATCTCCTCACAGGTAGTAATAAAGTCATGTGGATCCTGTCCAGAAGTACCAGCAAACCTCGGAGGTGCTAACCTCAAAAACTTACCCAACGCCTTCTGCTCTAACTCTGTCATAGCTGGGCGAGGAGCAAGAGGTTGTACAATAGATGAAACCGGAATGACCTCCGCACAGAGAGCCATAGTAGCAGGCTACGCTCCTGAGCTCAGTGCACCCAGGGCTGCCCCCTGAGCTGATGTCTACGCTACCTCAGAAGGCCGCTCTCCAATCACACCCAAAAGCTGTAATAGTAATCCCCGAATATCTGGAGACTGAGCTGCGGCTGAAGCTGGCACATAAGTGGGCACTGGAGCTGGCGCTGGAGCTAGCACTGGAGCTGGTACTGGAGCTAGTACTGGAGCGGGAGGCTCATCTCCGCGTGATGCCGATGATCTCGTACGAACCATCTGTAGAAGAATGAAGTAGAACAAATGAGATTTCCAGAAACTTCAAGGGTTCTACGCACGACACAGAAGCAATAAAAGAGTCAAATTTCCTAAAATGTCACTGTAGCCTCCCGAAGATTGAGTACGGACGTCTCCGCCCTGATCCGCAGGACTCTACTAGACATTGATAGATATACCGATGACACCAGTGAACCTAGAGTTCTGATACCAAGTTGTCACGACCCGATTTCTTAGTCATGATGGCACCTACAACCTCCCAGTAGGCGAACCAATTCCCGTAGCCCAGGACAGTTAGCAATGGGCTACTATCTAACAAATAAGTGGGAGAATAGATAACAGGAGTATATATATATATACATATGTGGAAACTAAATCAAACCCCAAGACCTGGTATCGTAGTATAGAGCCAAACTACATACATGGAGTGCAAATAATCCAGAACAATATATACAGATGTCTTTGAATGGTAATAGAGTACATGAAGCAAAAGAAAAACTAAAGCTAAGCTCCGATCGCCAAGAGCTCACCCTCAGTCTGAAGTAGTCCCCAACAGATCTCCAAGCACGAATCACAGCGATCTAACGGCGATGACCCACGCTAGGATCTGCACCCAAAGATGCAGGGGGTAGGGTGAGCACCAAATGCGAAGCATAAGGTACCCAGTAGGTATCATAGGCCGACTGGGCACATATAAGATAAAAGCGTAGTAACAGACAGAATAGAAGCAAGCAGTCACAGAAATCAACGAAAGGTACACAGGAACTAGCCCAGAGGGAAATCAACAAGAACCACATGTGAGGCCAGTAAGCAGAATATACACACCATAGGCACAGGTGGAAGTAAGAAATAACGCACCTGGGGTCCTTGCAATAACAGTGTATACAAAATAAGTTTACGAAATAGACGGTATACCGGTAACCTCAAGTGTAAGAAGAAGAGAGAAAGAGTAATGATAGGCATTCTCAGAGACATGAATCAAACTCACTAATCATATCAATCTCAAATCCAGAAACTAACAGTCTAGCAGTAACCAATTTCATACTTAACCATAACAGGGAACAATTCTGTAAGTAAATAGCAAAATTCTACCTACAGTCCCCCGGCTGTCCATACAACCGAGGAACACAAACAAGTGAAAACAAACCCTCCGGCATCCCATACTACCGGAGCGTACAATCAACAAACAACAAACAAGGGTGGAGCCTCAAACAATGAATGATATGATGCATGAAGATCTCAAGTGAAATGGTATCTCTGTATGTACCTCCTCCGGTGCCGATCCGGCCCAGCAGGTAGGTTCCATGGAAGGACACTGCCCGTATACCTCTACTCCACCATATACCCCTCCTCCGGCACACGCAGCCTGAAGGCCCAGGCCCGGATGGCAAGGTCCATGGAGGTCCCTGACCCCATACTAAAACTTAGTATCAAACATGTCATCCGGAAGCAAGTTCGGGTTCAAGATAGAGACCCAGTCTCGAATATGCATGCCAGACCCTGTCCAGGACTAAAGTAGTAGGAAAATATCTCAAAAACCCCTCCAAGGGTGCCCGGGCATAACCGGGTCTAAACAGTAAAAAGTCATCTCAGGTGCTCGGTCCGACCGAGGCTAAAAATCATCTCAAGTAGCAATAAAACTCAACTAGCACCTCGGCCCTGCCGAGTCTAGCGTTAATCGTAAAACTGGTATTTTAAAACATAATTTTACTTTCTTTTACCCAGGAATATTCATAAGTTAAATCAAACCATTTCCAAATCATTTCCATTAAAAACAGGCCCCCGGGGCCATGCAAGGTTAGAAAATAGTGCCAGTAGGCCCGAAGCCAAAACCATAGTAAAACATGGATAAACCTATTTATATGCATGGAAATGGTATGATCACACACAATAGTTGCCCAGCAGCTCACAATCAACCTATCGACCCTGCACAGGCCCACAGCTACTCAGCAAGCATAACCAGCCTAGAAGGATAATTCTATGCCCGGGACTCGCGGACATTCCCAAAATTCCACCTTCTATGTTCCAGAGTCAACAAGGCCTCACAGGACCGCAAGGGTAAATAAAATATATCGGAATGTACTACAAGCAACGGAGGAACAAAAGTAGGCGGACATGAATAAAGCGGTCGAGGTCTGTGATACCAACCTAATAAACCAACCCAAGGATGCCCATTAATACAATTTTATTCTATATATGCGGAGTCTAGGGAAAATAAATTGTAACCTACCTGTCGTCCGATGACAAGCTTGAACCTCTCCGAAAAGAAGCTCCGAAACAAAATCAAACTTGAACTCGGGCTTGAATAACTTGACGTCAAAAATTGATTTTCTTTCGGTGACCAAATATCACACCACCAGTAGAATGTTTCTCCTGCTAAATTGGTCTTCGACTGAATGCGTATAGTAGCTATGTATGTTCAGCTTATACATTTATAACGAAGGAAAGATCACTGGTGCCTATTCAATTGCCTAAGGATTATCAACAATGCTCCAAAAATAATATCTCACTCCCTACCTACATAATACATATTATATATACCTATTTTAGTACAGCAACAATGATCTTTACTACATTAATTAATTTATGCCACTTATCACTTAGCCATGTATTAGACACCTATCAGCTACAATATGTTAGTTGCTTTGCCTCACCTCCACGTGTTGTGGAGGTGGCAACATTTTAATATTTTTAGCCCGTTATGTATGTATTCGGGTATTGAATAAATTCGTGGTAAAATAAATATAACTTTTTGAATATATCATAATTCATAAAAAATTATTTCAAGTAAAACTTACTATATTATAATAATAATTTTTAACATAACTAATTTTACTATCTCCGTTAAAATATTATAATGCATAAAAACCTTATAAAATAAATACATATGCAATTATATCATAACAAAAATATTTTCCATAAACCTTTAAAATATTTTAAAAAGGTAATAATAATATAACTTTTTACCAAATTCAACTTGCAAATAAAATATTTTCAAATACACGCGATGTTAATAAATTCTCAAACTTAGGCTCGCAATTCACCAACGCACGATTTTGATACTCAAGAACTCTCGTGGAATCCTCCCTTATGTTTTCTCACTGTTTTAGAACTGAAATGGCGTTTTAAAACGTGAAGTTGAGGCTTAAAATTGATTTTGACCCGACCCGGTTCGCGACCCGGTTCGCAACCCGGTTTCTGCCAGACAGTCCGCGGTAAAACACTCATAACTTTTTACTCTGCGATCAGTTGGATGTGAGGTTTTGTGCGTTGGAAACTAAACTCGTAGACCTTCGATTTTGTATTTAGGGGGACTTCTAACTCTTTATATATTGAGAGAAAAGCTCTGAGACATTTTACCCAAAGTTCAGAAAATTTATTAAAGAACTTACGATAACTTTTGCCGACTTGCTTGACTTCAAAACTTATAATGCGACCAAACAAATGGACCCGACACCGAAATACCGGTCCTGACGAGCCTTAAGTGACTTGGGGCCGCTACAAACAAGCTCTAACGGTTCAAGAAAAACGTATACGTGGAAATAACTGAAAGGGTCATTACAGATTGCCCCAATGATGATCGTCCCCCTCCCCTTCTTGTGCTAACAATGTTTCTAGTGGTGCTTGTGACCTTAATAGGGACCATGAATTGGCAAGCGAATAAGGCGTATATGGTAAGCTCCAAACCCTCTTGGCCTCGCTAGAAACCCAAGAGGAGAATGTGCAATCCATAAAGCAATGCTTTATGAATGCAAGGGTGAAAGAAGAGGAAAACACAAGGGAGGATCATGAATTAAAGGTGGTGTTACAACCAACTACCCCATTTGTGGGTCATGATGTCATAGTATCTCTAAGTGAGGATGTTATGAATGAGGCAAGCTTGAAGGTGGAGATGCCCAAATCCCTCTTCAACCTTTGTTCGACCTTAAGTTTGATTGAATGGATAAAAGTTGAAGTAATCAAGCTTATGGAAGATCTTGTAAGGAGGGTGGATGAAGGTCTATCCGGCTTTGAGTTTGTCGAGAAATGAGGGCAACACGTCCTTCCTCACTTGAAAGCCAAAAAGTGCGACATGCGGAATCAAAAGAATGCCCTCTCATGTTTAAACCTTCACCCAGGGAGTGCCACCGGAAATTTGATTCATGTTTGGGTTGAAGGTTCAAATCTTCCAAGTGGAAATCTTGATGGTGAGGTAGCTGGCGTCGCACCGCGACGTTAAATTGTGCGCTTGATGGGAGGTAACCCATCATTTCAAAACTTGAAGGTTTACAATTTTTTCTTTATTAGGGTAGCTTAAAATTTCAAGTCTTTTTAAAGTTGTTTGGGCAGGTTGAGAAGTGGAGGCCTCAAAAAAATCCAACCAAGGACCAAAAAGGGTGCAAAATGACATGCTAAATGGGGTGGGAACGCACATCTAAGTATGTGCATTGCACATGCAAATGCACTCCAAGATAGTAAGGCAACCGAGAAGGTCAATATGTGCGAAATGGGTGCATTTTGCACCCGAAAATATGCCCGTCGCACCAGCCACCGCACCCTAAAATAGTAAACTACTAAAAAGTGGTTGGAACATGCCAAGTAAGTGTGTTTTGCACTTTGAAAAGTGCCCGTCACACTAGCCATCACATGCCAAGACAGAGAGTTGCTGAAATCCTCCAGGAAACTATGCAGCACGATCGCGCTGTTACAGAACCAATGGCACCAAGGAAAAATTATCAAGGCAGCGTAATCGCGTTACACTGTCGCGATCACGCTTAAGCGAGCATCAGCTCAGTAAATTAAAAGAAGAAGCTTTTCTGTTCTCCAAATCTCCTACAAGTTCATCAGGTAAATTCTCTCCTCCTCAGTACCTCCCCGAGATGCCAAAGGCCTAAATCACAAACACAAGTAGTGGGGTTTAGTTGGAACTATAAGCACAAGTCGCCTCTTCTTTCCTCTTCTCTATTAATCACCAAAATTGGCCATCAAGGTATGTCTATCCCTCCCTCTATTTCATGGTTGTTGGTATGAATTTACGGGTTAAACAAGTGGAGTTAAGCCAAAATTTGGGGAAGTCTTGAGTACCTAAAAGCTCCTCCATTGTAATGAAGCTTTTAGATGACCTAAAAATTGTGTTGTTGATGGATTCTATGAAATAGAGCAAGAAATTGTATTGTTGTGGAGCTTAGTGTTGAGAAATACCCCCCTGAATGAATTAAATCCATGATCTGGTTTTGAAAATTTGGTAATGGAAGTTGTTTGGTCGAAGAAGGCGACTGTCCAGTTTCTCAGCGCGATCGTATTGACCCTGCGCAATCGTGCTGCCTGTGGGTTGAGTAAACAGCACGATCACGCCTCTGTTACGCGATAGCGCTGAAGATCCAAAATAGACTCAGCATGATCGCTCCCTTAAAGCGTCGATGGCGCTGAATAACTGCAGCTGGCAGTAAAACATTAGCTCTGCCTAGAGCTACTGCATTGCTTTCTAACCAACTTATCTTGCTTAAAACACTAGTTTTCCTTACATGTTGTGCCCACAATATCACCTTGCAAATGATCTTTGTAGGTACTTTGGATTGTAAAATGATTACTAACACATCAAATTCGAAAAGCCAAGTGGATGAAATTTTAGAGGAGGAGAATGATCGCACAAAGTTCATATCAGCAGCTTGTGAGAAGCGGTATAGGGCTAACCTATCCAAAAAGGTGGTCCCTGAAATGGGCATTGCAATGCAATGGGTGGAGGCATCCTTGCCTGAATTTTACGCTCGATTGCATAGAGCAAAGTGGAACTATTTCATAGCTCCACCATGTAGGGACAACGAAATAGTTGTTCGAGAATTTTATGCCAATGCATCAGCCATAAACTTCAAGGACCCGGTGATAACTGTCCGAGGAACGACATTTAGGTTTAGGGCCAAGGAGATAAATAGATACTATGGGCTCGAGGATCATGACACTACATTTCTGGGGGAAAAGAGAGTTATAAGCAGACTCTAGATTGCTTCACAGGTCTGTCCCAGAGTGGAGCCCAAATGGTCTATGTTTGAAACAAATATCTACTCTCAAGACTTCACAGCGGAGGCAAGGATTTGTCTATCCATCATATGCAGTAGGGTGCAGCCGGTTCAGAATAAGAGTGAGGTTCATGTATACAGAGCAGTGAATATGGCGGCGATGATTGATGAAGTTTCGGTTATTGTGGGGCCATTGATACTCTGGGAGATAAAGAACTGTGTCAAGGGCTGCAATGAGAGTTTGTTCTTCCCTTCTCTGATTACTGAGCTATGCCAGGAAGCAGGAGTTGATTTGAATGCACCGAAAGATGCTTGGATTGATCCAAAGATTCCTATTCATCCTTTGAAGAAGGCAGGCCCCAGAAATGTGCTCAAAAAGAGGAAAATGGGTGTTGGTTTGACTTCAGGAGCAACAGAGGGAACCCATCCCTCTCCTTGTGCCACTACCTCCACCCAGGCACCTCCACCCAGGCCTAGACCATTTTAGCACCTCTCCACTCAGATATCCGAAGTTCAGGCATCCATTAGTGCATTGGACACTAGCATTCCTTCGGGACCACCTGAGACACAGATTGAAACATTGAATGATGTGGTTGACCGTCAGAAGAAGATTGCGGAGAGTCAGCAGAGGTTGGAAAAGAAGTTTGAAGAATAAGAGATGAAAATGAAAGGAATGAGTGACAGCCTCGAGAATCAGAAGAAAAAGGACATGGCAATAGATTATTTGTTGAAGAGGATGTGGAACAGTATAAAGAGCTTTTGTGGGGGTTCAAACACCTAGGATCATGATGACTCCATGACTCACGGTGATGGTGGCACTCCAGCGTGCCCTCTCTAGCTACATCTTAAGGATCCCTCTCACACTACTTTCTCCATATTTCATTTTTGGATTTATGCACTGAGGGCACTGCAGTAGAATTTTGTTGGGGGTGGCGACATTTAGGTTATGCTTATGTTGGTTTTTGATACTTATTTTTTGCCCTTGCCGGGCTTATGTTGTTTATATTTGTATTTTATGCCCTTGTCCGGCTTGTTTTTGATATTGTGCCCTCACTGGGTTTGTTTGTTTTGGATATTGTGCCCTCACCGGGTTTGTTTGTTGAAATGTCATTGGATTAGTCGTTGTTGTTACTTCTTTCTTTCTTTCTTTTCATAGCTTTTTTATTTTCTATTATAGTTGGTTTAAGTGACGGTTCTCAATGATAGATCGAGTCATGCCATTCCTAAGGGAAACCATCTCTTTGTTTTGTGTGTGAAGCCAGTAGAAGTCTGAGTACCCGTTAGGCTAGATGAAATTGCATGTATATTGGGGGTGTATACGTTGGTGAATTCTGAGTGCCCATATCGATTTAGATTGATGATTTGGCCCTATGATAGATTGGGTGACGTCATTCTTAAGGGTGAATTGCCATCTTTTGAGATAATTGTGAATCGTGACTTGTTTGGTACTAATGGAGTTAGTCTTGCATGCAAATCGAAACGGGCATACCCCTCCAAAAAAAATGGGAAAAATGCATGACAAAGAGTGATTTTGTGACAACTCTTTTGATCTTTTTGTGACTCTTGACTCATTAGCGTTGTTAATGGAAATGTGGCTCCTACTTGTTCTTGCTTAGGAAGTTAAAATTGATCCTTCTTGAATAATTCGCATGTCATGTGTATTGAGGTTTAGTTGAATAATTCTTGTGCATAAGTGTCATCTAGAACTTTCCCCGAATGTGCTTCAAGGCAAAATTCTAGGTGTAACTGAGCTTTGAAGATGACCTTAGGCCTTTTTTGATAGCCACTTCACCCAAATGACTTCCCAATGACATCAAATCCTAGTGAACCCTTTGAGCTTGTGACCGTTCTTTGGAACCTTGTAACACCTTGACCTTTTTGGAACCTCTATCTTGGCACCATCCTCCCTAATGGCTTGAAAATAAAATGTAGGCTAAAAGCCTAAGTTTGGGGGGGAACAAAATATAACATAGGCAAATGCCTAAGTTTGGGGGTGCATGTGATCAAATGAGGAGAAGAAAAGAAGTGCACTTCAAGTGCAAGGTAGCACCTTGATTCCAAATTAAAAATTGCTCCAAAAGATCAATCCAATGAGCAAAATGAAAAGCAAAAATAGGTGCTACCAAGTGAAGGTGATATAAGGAGTTGAATGATTATGAGTTAAAAAGTAGAATCTTGGGTTGTGTTAAGGAGAAATAAGGTGAAGTTGAAATTGAAAATGTAAGCGGTGTTCGAAATGAGAGCAAAGAGCATTAGGGAGGTGTAGTCACTTGAACCAAATGAGATCCTCACCTAACCCTAGCCAATATTATAACTGCAAGTCCTTTGTGATTCCAAGCTTGGCTACCCTACATTAGTGGCAATTTACATGAAGGGCAAGCCTATGGTTTGACATGTGTGCACTTGAACTTCCTTGTGAGTGTGAGTGTTTGTATTTGTCCCTTGTGATTGTTTTTGTACCTAATGTGTTTTTGGGACGTTCGTTCTTGTGAGGGCATGCGAATTAGGATAGTTGATGACGTTGATAAACTCCAAAAAATGAGTCAAGGAGCATGTTTGGTAAGCTAGTGGTTAGGGTCATATCTTGAGGATTGGTTGTTGTCACTTGGTTTCCCCCATAGTCCATTGCATCCTTGAATTATGTTTTGAATGAAGGGGAATGCCTGGATTAAGTTATCATGTAATTGACTAATCATTAGTACCAACCGAAGTCATGCTTGGCATTTGAAATGGGTTTCCTTGGCTTGTGGTATTGTCTTTTGCACTTGTGTTGTATGCCTCTTGAGTTAGAATTTTTAAGTTGCATGAGGACAAGCAATAGTTCAAGTTTTGGGTTTTGATAAGTTGGTATTCTACCTACTTATTTAACTCTTAAAATTATGCTTTTGCTAATAATAAGTGGGAAAATAGTGCAATTGATACGGATTACTTCTATTTTGCATGATTATCTGAATTAGAAGTGATCGGTGCAGAATCGGATGAAAACAAGTCAAATTGGAGGAAATTCTATTTTTTTGGGCAACTCAGTGCAATCGCGCAATGGCGCTAAAGGCGGAAGACGGGCTTGTGCGCGATGGCTCTAGGACGGCGCGATAGCGCTGCAGAAATAATGGTCAACGCCAGTCAAAGACAAGGGAACGATCGCGTTCCCTCTGCGCGATTGCGTTGACCAGTGTGATGCCCTTGAGCGTGATAGTGTTGCATTATCGCGACCGCGCTGCACTATACCTGAATGTGAAAATGGGCAGAACTGACATTTCACCCTTGTGGAAACCCCAATTGACACAAAAAGACTCCTAAGCCGTCTTGAAACATATCTTTGGCTAATCCTTGGAACTTTTGAGCAAGCTTGGGAGCAAGTTCTTCATCCAACACCATAGGAGTGAAGATTTGGAGGAATTTATTGTAAAATCTTTAGTTTCCAATCTTTAACTCTTGTTCTTAATTGCTATTTTGTTGGTTGGTGCGTTTGTTAAATTGAGATTTTGGGTTTGTATTTGAGATAATACTTGTTGGGTTATTGAATTCATATATAGATTTTGTTCTTGTTTGATTATTTGGATCTATTGAATCCTCCATTGCTTGAATCTATAGTCAATGGTTGCAAACATTGACTTAGCTTTCTAATTTGGGTTTTTGCTCGAGAGAGAAATTCTTAAATTTGGGAATATTCACTAGTGGGTGCTTGGGAATCCATCTAGATTGGAGGCTATGAATAGCTCTAATCGCATGAATCTCCCATTTGAGGGTCCGAGCAAGGAATGGGACGATCTCCCCAAGTTATTTGGCTATTTTATTGCTTACTCGTGTTAGTTCGAGAGAAAACACACGAGATATATGCTCGATTAGTCGAGAGACAGTTAGGCATACCTTTAGCCAAGACTACCTAGGTGTCAACCGGGTGCAAGTCTTGTGAATTGAATTTCCACTCCCAGTTATCCCTTGTTATCCTTGCTTGGTGAAAGCAAGGTGAAAGCCATTGATCACTTTATCTTTTATTTGATTTTCTTTTATCTTTAGTTGTAGTCTAAAATCCCCCTTTTAGATATCTTTTCCCTTTTTGTTAATTCAACTTCAATAAGTTGCTTGGACTCTTTATTAGCTTGATCGCAACTACATTGTTCCCTTGGGTACGACCCCGACACTCGTTAGGAATTATAAATTTTGTTTTGACTATCGCGATCGTCGTGGCCTCCTACTTGGAGAGCACGATTTAAGCATTATCAATAATTCAAATTCCCTTTCATTAATGTAAGAAGTTTCCAATATCCAAGCTCAATTTACAAATTCCAAGGTTGAAGATGGAGAGAATTGGATGAAACCCTCTATCTTTCCTTGGGAGAGAAAACTTTTTCAGAAATATTTCAAAAACTTAAATCTATTCAAAACTATGCCTAAATTGGGTTTTAGAATGTTCCCAATTCGTCACATAAAAGTGGACAAAATTTCCCCTCGGGAGTTGTGCACCGCGATATGTATTTCACATATCACGTTATGCGCATCACACAACTCTGCTTTAGTAGGACAATTACTTGGCTTGTTCTTTAAGCTTCATGTGAAGTGAGGGTGCAGTTCGCACCAGGCCTTGTGCGTTTCACACGGTGGCCGCACCCCTTAACAGATTACTCTCTTTCTTCTGAGCTCCATGTGGACAGAAGTGCAGACTGCACCAAGCATTGTACGTTTCGCACGGCGGTTGCACCTCTCAGCAAAATCTTCATCTCTTTTGATCAGCTTCACACTTCAACTCTTTTTCAGCTCTTTTAGGTCCAATTCCTTGTTTTCCATCTTCGGACAAAAGTACCTGTATTCATGTCAATAAAGTCCATAAGAACCTCTAAATCTTATCAAAACATAGCAATAATTCATGAATAAAGGCTAAATGAGTTGGTAGATTACCGACTCATCAAACCCCCAAACTTGAACTATTGCTTGTCCTCAAGCAAGATACTCACAAGGTAAGGAATTAATTATGCTCTAAAACTCAATCAAGGCATCAAAGACTACTCTATTCTAAAAACTAAGAAAATAATAAATAAAAAGACTCTAACAAAAGACTCAACTACACGCTTATCTCAATTTGGACCATCTCATTATCAAGGCAATTGATCATTTCAAAACCTTCTCAAAAGGACTTCATTTCTTATTCAAAATCAAGGGAGTTTGTCATTCAAAACAAGATATTAAGCTTCTTAAGTCATTGGCATGGACCATCAAGGTTTGCCTCGAGATTTTCCACACAACTTGTCTCATTCGTTCCTCTTAATTGAAATAGAGACTTCATGTTTCAATTCGAGTGCATGATGTCACTCACCCCAAGAGAGAATCCTACTCACAATAATGCAATTCACAATACAAGGGATTATAAGAGAACCACAAAGACTCTCACTCTCTCAAGGAAGTTTAAGTTCACACAAGTCGAACCATAGGTTTGCCCATCATGTAAATCGCCACTAATGTAGAGTGACCAAACTCGAAATCACAAAGGACTTGCGGATTACGGTGTTGGATAGGGATAAGGTGAGGATTGCATTTGGCTCAAGTGACTAAACCTCTCTAACGCTCTTTGTTATCATTTTGAATAGCGCTCACATTTTCAAATTTTGACTTTACCTTATTTCTCGCTCACGCAACCTAAGCTTTTCCTTCAACTTGATCATTCAACCTCCTTGTATCACCTTCACTTGGTAGCACCAATTCTTTTATTTTCATTTTGCTCATTGCATTTGGTCTTTTGGAGAAATTTTCAATTCACATAAGGCTACATTCCTTTTCTTCTCCACATTGAGTACATACACCCCCAAACTTAGGCTTTTGCCTATGTTATCATTCCAACTTTTCCCCCATACTTAGGCTTTTAGCCTATGTTTCATTTTCGAGCCATTAGGGAGGACGGGTGCAAGAATAGAGGTTCTAAAAGGGTCAAGGTGTCAACAAAGTGTCAAGGAAAAAATCACAAGCTCAAAGGGTTTACTAGATCAATGTCAAGGGAAGGCATTTGGGTGAAATGGCTATTCAAAAAGGGCATAAGCTCATCTTCCAAGCTTGGTCGACTCTAGAATTTTGCCTTGAATCACATTCGAGGAAAGTTCTAGACGACACGCATGCACAAGAATCAAAGGATAACCTCGCCACACAAAGCATTATATCACAAGAATTATAAACATTAGTCTCAAAATCAATTGGGACAAATGACCTTTGACAACCTATTTCGAGTTCATTACACTCATTTGTAAATCAATCAAGCCAAGCCAAGAGTGTGAAAGTCATGACAAGAGAATGATTTTCTCAAAATTCATTTTCCCTCTTTCCTTTGATTTTCAAAAACTTCTTGCCAAGAAATTTTTTTTGGTGGGTCCATTTCGAGACAAGCAAAGCACGGACTCAATCTAAAACTAAAACTTGGCATTTTCCCTTAAGAAAGTCGCCTCTCAATCTATCATAGGGAAATACCAGCCCGATTTGACACAAAAAGAAACAAAAGAAAAAAAAGAAAGAAAACATTTTTGCTCCTTGGGAAAGAACCATTGTATTAAGAAAATTCTTGGAGTTTATTGCTACTCTACTATTGACAAGGCGATTAGAAACTCAAGCGCTCATAAATTATTTGAAAGCAAGCCTCGGTGTAGACCCTTAGCACATTTGCAAAGTATGGGTAGTATAATAATGGAATTGTGTAGGACTAACTAGGCAACACAAGCAAACTAAGAACATCAAGCCCGGTGAGGGCACAGTTAAGCACTAATCAACAACTAAATAAAGAAAAAAGGCCCGACAAGGGCAAATTCACAACCATCCAAAACATGCCCTTGCAGGGAAATAAAATATCTCAAGCCCAAACATGGGCAACCAAAAGCAATATCAAATCAAATAACACCACCTCCCCCAATAAAATAAGCATTGCCCTCAATGCTTTTAGTTCAATCAAGAAAGGAAAGGGTGCAACAACTCTCTGGGAGGACTATGCCTCATCATCATCCGCTGCCTTTGCACTAGGGCCAGCACTACCTTTTTAGGAGTGCGCAGTGACTGTGGACTCGCTGAGAACCTAATGAAACTTTGGGTTTTGTTCATCATCAAGCTCTGCCATATCATCTGGTCACTTCACCTCATCATTATGATATGCGACAAATAAGTCATCCACCATACTGAGAGTGTTCCGAGGTGTGTTCATGGTTATCAAATATGCTTCCTCAGCTGGTGCTTCCCCTTTTGCCTTATCCACATCCTTCTGGATCTCCTTCACAGCCCCCTCAATAGTGTCTACCCTCTAACAGAGTTTGGTCACGCTCTCCACCACTCCTTTGATAGCCTTCTTGACAACATTGTCAATCAACCCAGGCAATCTAATTGCCAATTCATTCAACTGCCTCTCATGATTAAATGTTTTGTCCACTATGTCCTGGAGACCACTCTTGGTCAAAGGCTCTCTAGAAGTAGTAGCTGATGGGGTAGGTGCTTCTGAGGCTACCCAAGATAGAGGGGAGGTATGTGCTTCAGCATCAGAGTCATCAACCTCAACTTCTATCGAGGTTTCCACCCTGCACCTTTTGAACTGAAGGGCATCCCTGTCAGATTTCTTATTAAGGTCAATCACCCCAACAGCATGGGTAACCTTGTCACAGCTGAAGTAAGGTACATCGGCTTTAGCATAAAGCTTTCTAATGAGCACCGGGAAATGAAATGAGTCGCTACCCTACATGATTTCCTCCTTATTACCATGGCCGCAATTTCCCCAAAGTTGACATGATCCCCTGTCATAATAGCAGCAACTAGAATGGCTCTCTCCTGGGTTATCTTCTAATCATTTTGTGATGGCAAGAATCGGATACGGATGAGATCATACCAGAGGCGGGCTTCAAAGTACAAAGTCCTCCTCATAATATCATCTCCCATGGTGGCCCAGATAGAAGAGGGAGGAACAAGAGTGGAGGATGTCTCACAATATGGCTTTGATTTGGCAGTCAGCTTAGCAAGAGTGTGGGTACAGGCTCGATTGGGTGACTCCAATAAATGGCATTTATGGAAGCTAGAGTGATGATAACTTTCTTGCCCCAAACGATGAATGAATCCAAGTTAGGGAACTTATCCACATTCCCTTTATAACCCTTGGAGTCCTGCTCGGCTTGATTGGTAGCAAAGAATTCTCGCACCAATTCCTCATAGTACCCTCCGAGTACATCTTAGAATAGCTGCCATTCTCGATCGGTGAACTATTGGTAGATACTGGGTAACTCTGCCTTGACTGTAACTAAGTTGAAGCTCTGATCCTCATTGAAGGTCCTTTTCTTATCCCGATCATAGATGGCATTCATACCCTCAACCCCAAAATAAAGTCTTGCCTTTTCCACAGCTGATAGCTTCCTTGGGTTTCGCCCTGTGTTTATCCTGCTAGAAGACATATTTTGCACATGGAGATTGTGAGTACCAAAATCCAAAGCAAAATCTTTTTGTATTTTTGATATATGTGAAAGAAGGAAAACTAAAAAGAAGCTAACTAATTAAAAAGATAAAATGCAAAGAAGAAGAAAAACAAAACAGGAACCTGCTGGCTTGTGCGGACCGCACCAGGAGAAGTGTGCATCGCATGAAGCTTCACACAAGCTAACAGAATCTGTGGTGATTTCTATATTGGGGTACGAAGGCTGGTGCGATTCGCACTAGCCATTGTGCGCGTCGCACTGGCTTCCGCCCCACAAATCAATGAACTGATACCCTCTTTCAGCGATGTACAATGCCTTGTGTATTTTGCACGTAGAGGTTTGCGCTTCGCATATGAAATACATAGGGAAACACATAGAATTTCAATCCCTTATCTTCTTGTGTGTTAAGCATATGATTCACAGAAAAATTCGTGCGAAATGCACTTGGTAACAAGCACCACACCAAAAAATTTCAATAGGGAAAAAACATAACATGACCACAAAATCATCCGGGTACTCAGACTTCCCCGGAATCCATTAACACAATTAAAAATCAAAAGAAGAACTTAACGACTTCCCTTAAGAAGGACATTACCCCATCTATCAATGGGAACATTAAGCCTTCAATTGCAAATCTGTAGGCATATTCATTCAATTAACAATTCATACCCCCCAACCAAGATTATGCATACCCAATAAGCATATTCAATAAAAACTTCACATGGGCGTATAAGTAGTAACAATTTCAGCCCCAAATATCAATTTTCAACAACAACCTCATGAAGATGATGATTTTCCCTTAAGAATGACATCGCCCAATATATCATAGGGCCAAATCATGCACCAACACAAGTGGGCTATTCAGACTTCACCCAAATCACAGGTTTTTAAGGCTAAAAATTATCACAAACAACATGCATCATCATAAATTCAAGTTCTACCAAGTTAATCCTAAGCAAAGTCAACAATATACAGAAAACTTGGGGACCCAAAATTTTTGAATCTCACCCAAAATCAACATGGAAGAATAAAAGAGCATGCTTCACATTATGAGTTCCGAATCAACATAAAAACATGTATGTAACGTCGAGGAACTTACCACAAGTGAAGATTATGAGAAGGGAAAAAAAGATTGAAGCTTTTGAAGGTGCAACGATGAAGTCCTAACAATTTTGCCTGGAGATCGACGGTGGAGTTTGGTGGGTGAGTGGCGGTGAAGGATTTAGGGTAAGAGAGGAGAAGATTTGGGAGAGTTTGAGGGATTTGTAGGAGATTTTTGGAGAGAATTGTGAGAGTTTTAGGAGAAAGTGGGAGAAAAAAAGGAGGATGGCAGTTTTAATAGAGAAAAAAGGAAGAAGCAAAGTCACTGGGTCGACCTCCAGGTCGGGTTGTTCAATGGGTAGGTCAAACAAAATTTAAAACTTGTCTTGGTGCGCCGTGATGTGCGGTTCACACAAGCCCTTGTGCGTACCTCATGTCACCTCGCACCAGATGATTTCATGACCAAACTTGACCTAGCTTTTTATTTTTACATGTAGAGGACATGCAACATGCACTAGGGCTTGTGCAAAATGCACAGCTCAGTGCACATCACCTCCAACTTATAACTTTTCTTCCAGCTTTCTAATTTGGGGTGTGTTACCATGTGCGACACGCACAATGGCTCATATGGAGTGCACGAGCTTCCGCACGTCACCTCTTTGCCTTGTTTTTCCTACATGATCATTTTTCCTCATCATGCATTCCTACAAATACACCAAAAACAACAAAAGGTAACAAAAATAAAGTAAAAGCACTTGGGTTTCCTCCCAAGAAACTCTTGATTTAACATCACGGCTCGATGATTTTACCACATTCTTCAATCTTCACCACTCAATTCTCCGTTTCTAGTGGAAATAACCATGACATGGCCCTCATTATTCAGATTTACAGTGGTGTCACTAGGGAGTGTCCCCTTCATTCAAGGATTCATTTGGGTGGACAAGTGGTTCATTTGTGCCTCGAGATGCTTGATTGAGGTCGAGTATGAGCTCACCATTTGGTAAAGCATTGACACCTCGCTCTTAAGATCATTTACACCACTATTTGTCATCTCCACCTTCTTCAAAACCAATGACAACATATCTTCCATCTTTGATAGACCTGGGTTGCTCACGGCTGGTTGATACAAGGTATTGGCCTTATTTGGAGGTATATATGGGTTAGAACTCTGGTGATTGTATCTATCACCATCTTTTTGTCGATCCTTCCAATTGCCATCTCTTTCTTTATCCTTTATCCAACCTTGATTCTCGTCCATCAAGCAACATCTTCCCATCCACAATGGTGAACAACTCATCATCACTAGCCTTGAGTTCAGGCGTGCTCACAACATTTACACTTTTAGAATCTCCGGATCCCATCACATGCTTGGCCAACATCTAATCTCTCTCCTCGTCTTTGCGATGCATCTTATTTGACAAAGTGGTCGAGGTCAACCCCGTGGGTACATCAGCCTACCTTGTGTGCCAATCATGATTCGTCTTGGTCATTCTTTCTAGAAAGGCGGAGGCAACACCATATGGCTGATCCATGGAGGTTCCACTGGCAAGGTTTTTGCCACAGACTTATTCATCGAATTCAAAGACCTATAGAAGCTTTGGAGAAGCACATTATCCGGTAGTTTGTGATTGGGGCACAACAAAAGTTTCTTTTTAAATTGCATCCACGCCTCATGTAATGGTTCATCTTGGAGTTGACAAAAGTTAGTGATTTCATCCCTCAATTGCATCATTCTTGAGGGAGGAAAGAATCTCACTACAAAGGCTTCGACAAGACCATTCCATGTGGTGATTGAGCCTTTGAAAAGCTCCTCTAACTATGTCGTGGCTTCCCCCATAAAAGAGAACAAGAATAGTGATACGCCAAAATTACACCTCGGTGAAGAAGCGTAAGCGATCGTTGTCAGATATAGAACCCAACAAAGGTTGGGGTCGATCCAACAGGGAATAAGGTGAAAATTAAGTCGTTAGTAATTTAGGTGACTAATAATCCATAGTTTCCGGTAAATGGGGGGTTTGTAGTGATAAATATTTGATTGTTTCTTTGAGTAATTCACGTAACAAATAACAATTGTTACGAGTAAAAATCAATATTAGAGATGAACTAGGGATGTGGTCACCATGGCTTCATGAACAACCTTGGGTTAGAGTTTCAATGGGTTCATTTCATATGCAAAGCACAAAGTAATTGAATTCTTTCGTACATCTAATCGTTTCTCAACCACATAGACGTATTTTCCTTTCAATTCTTTTGAACTTGAAAAGATACAATTATACAATTCAATTTAAGACTTCAAGTAGATCAATCTCGCTAAAGCATCAATCATTAGACGGGAGTTAGTAGTCCCAAATCCTTGTTGTTAATCTAATTTACCCGATTTTAATCTCTTGATTAAAGCAAATCAAACCTAGGCTTGTTCTAATATTTGCAACCATTAGAAAACAGTAAAAATGAAAGATTAACAATGTATGAAGCATATAATCCGAACCCATTGTCACACGTAACCTAGACCACTACTTTTGTCATGGATCCCACAACCCTAGTTGTGGGGAGTTTAGCTACTCATGGATAAAGAAGAAGAAAAAGCAATGATATTCATAATAGAAAAGAATTCCTTACAAAATATGAAAACTTACTTCAATTCTCCAATAAAACTTGAGCAAAAATTTTCCAAAAAGCAAGAACAAAGATAGTAACGTTTGTTTGTTGTTTGAACGCTGAAAAGTATTCAAAAATACGCTCAAGAGAAGTTCTGGAAAAATACCCTAAGAGTCCTATTTATAGGCAATCAGAAATTAAATCTAAATTTGTCCAGGAAAGGAAAATCGCATCCAGAAAACAGACTCCAAAATGTTCCGTTTTGGTCCACAACGGACCATTTTCTTGGTCGTTGTAACTTATCAATTTTAAGAGTTTCTGGTCCTGGAAAATGGTCCAAGGAACAGTCCATTTTGGTCAATAACGGACCATTTCCTTGACCATTGTAACCTACAAAAAATTCTATCTTTTGGTAAGTCGTCCAGCCTGTGACGACTTGCAGAGAAATTTCTGTAAGTTGTCCAGCCGTGACGACTTGCTGAGAAATATTTGTAAGTCATCCAGACTGTGGCGACTTGCTAGAATCTTGACTGGTTGACTTGACAGTTGGTCACCACGGTCCATTTTTAGTCACAACGGTCAGCAAAATGTCTCGTTTTTGGCCCAACTAAGCTCTCTTTGTGCTTTAAGTCTATCTTTCCTAAAATACAACCAAACATATAAATTTGCACAAGATAATCTTGAAAACTTACGTCTATTCTTTGGTCAAAGGAGTAAAATGTGTTGTAAAATACCGGCACATCAACACTCTCAACTTAGAACGTTCGCTTGTCCTCAAGCAACATGACACAAGACCAAAATAGACGACTCAACTAAGAAAACAAAATCATGTCTCTAGCAAACCATAGCCATTCAATAGTTTATTCAATTTAAATTAAGCTTCCCCGGTGCTACACAAATGTATGAAAAGTTAACTTGTAAGGATCCAAACATATCATTCCTATATGATAGAATATTCTACATATACATACAACAGTTATCCCGACAGTCAGTAGATAATACAGAAATCCCGGTGCCCTCACCACAAAGAAAATCCCACACACAGAATTTTGGGACTAACCAAGTTACTCACACTCACAAATGATTTCAAATAGTGCACATGTGATGCCATAGGCTCGCCCTTACTATTTTATTTCAATTGTTCAGAAAGATGCCCAAGATCACTACAGGACTTGTTAAGGCTTGTAATGAGGCTTCGGGTGCAGGTAGGATACATTTAGGGATTAGTGACTAAGCCCTCCTTGGAATCGCTGACCTACTATTTCCACTAGACTATCTTCATCCAACCTTGTTTGCCTCTTATCCCCTTATTTCTAGCAACAGATGCGGCCTTTTTATTTGACAAATCTTTTTCCTTTCCTTTTCTTTTCTTTTTCTTCTTTTTTCTCTCTTTTTCTTTCTTTTTCTTTCTTTTCTTAGGCACACACCCGCAATTTTCCATTCTATCTACAACCAATCTTTTTCATCCTATTTTTCCTCTTATCATTTACCTCTATAGTAGCCACCCTCAACTTAGGTTGATTGCCTGAGTTGAGGTGCACGATGTCCAAGGAAGAACCAGGGCCAAAATAGGGATTCCAAGATTAAAAAGGGATGGAGACAGGGTATAGAAAGAATAGGGTCAATTATGGCTTAAACAGGGATCAACGGGATTATCAACATTTGGATGGTTTTATAGGCTAAGTGGACTGCACACAAAAAGGGCCTGTGATCCTTTCCTAAGCAACTAACTTCTAATCTGATAGAATAGACCGGGCAAGTTCTAGATGCATGCACAAAGTAAGAATTTATAACAATTAATCTCATACACACTTGCACCACGAGACTATATCACTACCAACCATCGAAACAAAAGTTTGGCTAAAGCAAAGCAATACAACCACATACAATCAATGACAATCAGGGATCCAGAACAGCTAACTATTTCAAACACAAGTACAAATTCATCATTTTTTGGAGGGAGCTCCTTTTTAACACAAACTGCTTTTATTACAAACTGCCATGATTACTACAGACACGCTTTGACTACAAACCACTTCACAAAACCAAACTACTAAACTCAAACTAGCAACCTAACTACACATGCCAATTCAACAGAAATGAAATGCCCTCGGGAAAAGAATACGACAAGAAAAACCCAAGGGCAGACAACCGGGCAGCCCCACCTCCCATGAAAGAATGTTGCATTGTCCCCAATGCACAGAAAGTCGAGCCCGGGAAGTGAGACTTACCTGTGAGTCTGCAACTCCCTAGGTGCTAGGGTCCGATGTCTTCATATCTGCCACATACGTAGCGGGATCTGAGGGTTCCAGAAGGGCACTAGTGTCACTTGTCGTCTCAAGAGCTGCAGCAGTAAATGTGCTGGTAGAAGTCCTCTCTCCTCTGATTCAATGTTGTTTTTCTAGGGACTCTTTTAGTCCCAATCTCAACAATATGTCCTCCTCGCGCTCGGTTTCAAGCTGTGTAAGCTCATTACCATCATCATCACGTGGCCGTTTCCCCAAATCTCTGGGAGGTGAAATGGGGTAGGACAGTCGAACAACCAGGGTGGAGGTGGTGGTGGTGTAGGCCGGGTCATATCAACAGATGTCGGCCGGGTCGAAGAAAATGGGTCACAAAATATTGGCACGGGGCGGGACTGTAACTCTAGGACCTCCCTCCTAGTCCGAGCCATCTCTGCTCTCAATGTCTCAATAGCGGCAGTGAACGATGCCGAGTTGATGGCTTCATTTAGGCGACTGTCGAAGCCATCTAGTTGGGCATGTAATAACTCGAGAGATCTTTGTAGCGGAGACAGGGCGGCATTAATGGCACTAGTGACAAATGGGCTCAAGTCACTCAACAAGCTGCGAAACTGCCTATCTGCGTAGTTAGCCTTGTAGGCCACCGACATGAAGCTGTCTCTTGAATAATCATATGGAGATTTCGACTCTGGTGGTGGTGCAGTGGAAGGGCCTAGCTCACAAGTAGATGGAGTAGGAGCAGTAGCAGGTGCCGTAAGTAGTGCCCCTGTAGACTGTGTAAGACCTGATGCCCGCTTACCTGATAGCTCGGGGGCCTGCTCCAGGGGTGTGTCTGTAGCCCTGTGAACTGGTTGAATCACTCTAGCGGCTCCCCTATTCTCATCACGTGTCTTGGCAATATCCTGCTTCCTGGTAGCTGTCACCAATTTATCAAACCCGGTGAACAGAGATATACTTGCATCCTGTAATATCCTCGTGATGAGGCATGGGAATGGCATCATAGTTCTCAACCTGTTTGCTCTCTCTCGAATATCTTGTCCGATCAACCGCCCAAAATTAATTGGGTACCTCGATAGTAAACTTACGACCAACACTGCCCTATCTGTAGTCAATGTGTGATCACCTGTAGTTGGCATCAGTAGCATATGTACAACTCATCAGCAAAACCTCGCTATAAAGCTCAATGATCCTACCCGTATGATAGGCACGGCCTCCCGTAACCATAATAGCCCTCTGTCAGTGATTAATGATGCCAACACACCCTGCTCGTGCTTGTGGTTGCTCAACCTACGGGTGTATTTCAGAGTGGTTGCTGGTGTTATGTACTCAGGCCCAAAGCAGAACCGGTTGATGGTCCGTTCGGATATGTCAACATAAGTACCACAGATAAGTATCCTGTCTAGAGACGACAATAAGTTCAACGGTGTGTCCTTGGATTCCTGACTCCGCAAGGTTGCCAAGTAGGCGGCATAGAATTCTCGAACCAAGGTCGGGCAGTATTGGCCTGGTTGGTCAGTCATCCACTCCAATTGATAGTGTCTATATAAAGCATGGAGTGTCGGTTAGTCAGCAAGACCCGATTAGTTGATCCTGATTTCGTCTGCAAGCCTCCTCTTTGGATTACCTCACTTGCTCTCCTGTATCCCCTCATTATAGATATCTTTCATGCCCGGGACACCCCACCGAATGCCATCCTTGTACTGTATATTTTTGTCTTTGTTCAATCAGCCTTTGTTGTTCGGCGGTGGGTGTGTCCTCCGTCGAAGCTTGAGTTTGATGATCAGGTTCATATGTGGATAAGGAAGATAAAGAACCCCCCTCTTCAGACTGGTAGGGTTTCGGGCTGGAGCTGACTTGTTGCACACGTCTGCGAGTCCTCCGCACTAGTGGGCGTACTTGCTCAATATCTTCGTTTGATTCAACACGAAGTCGAGTCTCCATTCCTTGACCTCGTTTAGTACGTCCCCGACTAGTGCTTGCCTGGTGGGGTGGGTTTTTGCACACCATACCTGAGAAAAGCACGTTAGAACCCACATTAGACAAGAAAAACACAAGATTAACTTTGAGAAACAGTTGATGAAACGGACCATTTTCAGAAGAAATGGACCGTTCCTCAAACCGTTCCTCAGAACAGACTAGCAGAATTTTCCAATTTTTAAAATGGATAGAGGAAATGGACCATTTTCAGAAGAAACATTCCGTTCCTCTTACCATTTTACAAAACAGAACAGCCCCAACTTTACCAAGTTAAAACGGTGGAGAAAATAGTCTATTTTGGCTAGAAATGGTCCGTTTCTCCTTTTGTTTGATCAAACAGTGCACAACACAACTTTCTTTACCTTTTGTTATGATTCAAGAACGACCAATTATTGAAATAACGGGTCGTTTTATGACTCGTAACGATGAACGTGAATCTCAAATTCAAAGTTTTCACTCCCACGATTAAGGTTAGGTTCCGTAGAGTATTTTTATGGGTCCTAATACTCATCGTGGGGAAGAAAACTAAGAATTTGGGGTTTTGTTCATAGAAGGTCACAATCAAACCACCAAATTATGCACTATGATCATCGGAATTGCCTAAAGCAACCCTCCCATAATCACCAACCTAAGCAAAGATATATCACCACTATGTTATACTCATGCTACTCAGACTTCACATGCTCAATCTCCCAAATTTTTAACAGAAAATTACCCCCTTCCCAATCGACAACCACTGAATTACACTACCCCAAATTTCACACGAAGGCATTCCACCCAAATTCCCACTCCTAGAAACTAGGGTATTTCATAGCAACCATTCACACCATTGAACCCAGTGCTTGATTGGAGAAGGAGAGGAAGAAATTGAAACCTTAAGTGATTTAAAGGAGTAAAGAACATATCTTTTAGTCGGATTCTTCATGGGCTACGATCACACAAACAAGAGACGAGCGTGCCTCTGTGTGTGCGCGCTTCACTGTCAAGCTAATGAGGGATAAAGGAAAGTTTGGGGAAGAAGATGAGGATTTGAAGGGGGGTGATGAGGATTTGGGAGTAAAGAGAGACTTTAAAAGGCAGTTACCCACTTTGAATGGGAGAAGATGTGTTTGAAACGGGTGTTTTAAAACCTCTCAACTCTCGATTTTCATTTTAAATCCTTTTTTAAAAAAAAAAATTGAAACGGTGCCAACAACAGTATGTTTAATGAAGGAACGGATCATTTTGGTTGTCCATTTCCAGCTCCCAAAAAATAGTGACTTCCTTTTGTGATGAGTTACAACGGTTGACCAAACAGTCCATTTTCATGGAAAACGGACCATTTTGTCTTCCATTATACTATACCTGGTTTCCAGAACTTCACCAACTTAACTCATCTTCCATCCCTGTCTTTATCTGCACATCAAACACACATAAACCTATCCTATCTACAAAAATAAACAACTATAAATGAAACGAAAGCCATAAACTTGGGTTGCCTCCCAAGTAGCGCCTGACTTAATGTCGCGGCATGACGTGAGCACCTTGATTACTCAGACTTCTTCAAGGTATACCACTTTTACCTCTTCCAGTATGCCAAAGTATTGCTTCACTCTCTGACCATTTACCTTGAAACGTTCTCCATCCTTATTTTCCAGTTCCACGACGTCGGATGGGAACATTTGACATATTTTGAATGGCCCAGACAATTTGGATTTGAGTTTTTCGGGAAATAACTTGAACCTAGAGTTAAACAACAACACCAAGTCCCCAACTTTGAACTCTCTTTTCTCAATCCTTCAGTCATGGTATAACTTCATTCACTCCTTGTAGAGAGCGGATCTCTCATATGCTCGCAATCGGAACTCATCCATCTCATTCAACTGTTCCAACCTTAGTTCTGATGCATCTTTCCAACTGAGATTCAACTTTTTGAGCACCCACAGGGTTTTGTGCTCAAGCTCCACTGGCAAATGACAAGCTTTACCAAAAATAAGTTGGTAAGGAGACATACTTATTGGCGTTTTGAATGCTGTTCGGTAGGCCCAGAGTGCATCATCCAGCTTCCTTGCCCAATCTCGCTGATTCACATTCACGGACTTTGCCAATATCTCCTTTATTTCATGGCTTGACACTTCGACTTGTCCACTCATTTGGGGGTGATAAGGAGTGGCCACTTTGTGTTGTTTTACACCATACTTAGCTAGTGCAGCCCGGAACACCTTGTTGCAAAAATGTGACCCTCCATCACTAATAATCGTGCGGGGGTGCCAAACCGAGCAAAGATGTTTCTTTTTAGAAAAGCCACCACACTCTTTCCTTCATTATCGGCCAAAGCAATCGCCTCTACCCACTTTGAAACATAATTATCCGCTACCAAGATGTAACGGCTACCATAGGAACTGTCAAACGGGCCCATGAAATCTATCCCCCATATGTCGAACAACTCAACCTCCAGAAAAGTAGACATTGGCAACTCTTGCCTACGAGAGATTGCTCTTCTTCTTTGGCATTGATCACAAGATTTGGCAAACTCATGTGCATCTTTTTGAATTGTTGGCCAATAATAACCACATTGTAAGATTTTTTGGGCAGTTTGGTCACCCGCATGATGGCCTCCGACCTGGGATGAATGACAAGCTTGCAAGATTCTTTCCATCTCCACCTCCAGTACACATCTCCTTATTATGTTGTTAGCACACAACCGAAATAGATAAGGCTCATCCCAAAAAAACTTACTTGCATCATGGAGGAATTTCTTCCTCTGGTGGAAGTTCAAGTCTTCCGGCATCATGTCACTCACCATATAATTTGCAAAATCAGCGTACCATGGCACCATATCGAGTGATGCAGCCAACACATGCTCATCCGGAAATGCATCATCAATCTCCAGCTCATCTACTATTTTCTCTTCGTTCTCAAATCTGGAAAGATGATCTGCCACTTGGTTTTCACAACCCTTTCGATCTTTGACTTCAAAGTCAAATTCTTGCAACAATAATACCCATCAGATTAGTCGGGGCTTTACATCCTTCTTTGCCATTAAATACCTCAAAGCCGCATGATCCGTGTGCACCACCACTTTTGTACCAAGTAAATACGCTCTGAATTTCTCAAAAGAGTACACAACTGCTAGTAGCTCCTGTTCTGTCACCGTGTAATTCTTTTGCGCCCCATTTAATGCCTTACTAGCATAATAAATAGGGTGAAAAAGTTTGTCTCTCTTCTGTCCCAGAACAGCTCCGAGTGCAACACCACTTGCATCACACATTACCTCGAATGGTTTGGACCAATCCGGGGCAATTATAATAAGAGCAGCCACTAACTTCTCTTTCAGGCACTCAAATGCCTTCAAACAATCTTCATCAAATACAAACTTAGTTTCTTTTTCAAGCAACTTGCACAAAGGGTTAGCGATCTTAGAGAAGTCTTTAATAAATCTTTGGTAGAATCCGGCATGACCAAGAAAGCTCCTCACACCCTTAACTGAGATGGGTGGAGGTAGTTTCTCGATGACTTCTATCTTGGCTCTATCCACCTCTAGACCTCTCATGGATATCTTGTGACCCAATACAATGCCTTCTTTCACCATGAAATGGCATTTCTCCTAATTTAGAACAAGGTTTGACTCTTCAAACCTTTGCAATGCCTGACCCAAATTAGCCAAGCAATCTTCAAATACATCACCCACCACAGAGAAGTCATCCATGAAGACTTTCAATGTGTCCTCAACCAAATCAGAAAAAATAGACATCATGCATCTTTGGAATCTTGCAGGAGCATTGCACATACCAAAGGGCATGCGTCTAAAAACAAACGTACCATAGGGGAAGGTGAAAGTGGTTTTCTCCTGATCTTTAGGGGAGATGGATATATGGTTGTATCTCGAATATCCATCCAAAAAGCAGTACCAACCCCTGCCAGCTAATCGATCCAGCATCTGATCCATAAAGGGCATGGGGAAATGATCTCGGAGAGTCCAGGAGTTGACCTTTCAATAATCCATACAGACTCGCCACCCTATGACAGGTCTTAATAGAATTAGCTCATTTTTATCATTTGCTACCACAATTATCCCTCCCTTTTTGGGGACACATTGCACCGGACTTACCCATTTGCTATCAGAAATTGTGTAAACCACTCTAACATCGAGCCATTTAATGATTTCTTTCTTTACCACTTCTTGCATCGGTGGATTCAACCTTCGTTGATGTTCAGTGGTGGGAGTGAAATCTTCTTCTAATTGTATCGTGTGAGTACAAATACCTGGCGGGATGCCAATGATATTCGCAATGGTCCAGCCGATTGCTCTCTTGTATATCCTCAGTATGGAAAATAAAGCTTCAACGTGTGTTTCCACGAGGTCTGCCATAATAATCACAGGTAAGGTATCATTATTACCCAGAAATGCATACCTCAGATGGCCTGACAACTCTTTCAATTCTAACACCGGCGCCTCCTCAATAGAAGGCTTTGCAGGAGGTGTCGGTCGGTTCTTCAAATCAAGATCCAATTTCTTTGGGGCATAAGAGTATGACCCCATCCTAGCAAGAGCATTAATAGTTTCTTCATAATCTTTGATGTCCTCACCATTAAAGTTCATCATAACCGCTGCCAAAGTCTCTACAGCAAATCTCTCTTCAACAGAAACCACCGCATCAGATTCGGCAATAACATCAATAATTGAGACGACACTCATGTCCCTCGGTTGCTTCATCGACTTGCACACGTTGAAATTTACTATTTCATCATTCAACCTGAAAGTCAACTCGTTGCTCTCCATATCCACTAATACTCTTCCGGTTGCCAAGAAGGGTCGTCCCAAGATAATGGGGACTTCAAAGTCTACTTCACAATCCAAAATCATGAAGTCTGCTAGAAATATGAACTTTCCCACCTTCATAAGCACATCATACAAAATACCCACCGGTCGTTTAACCGATCTGTCAGTCATCAACAATCTCATAGTCATCGTTTTGGGGGCTCCAAAGCCCAACTGCCGGTAGATAGCCAATGGCATCAAGTTTATGCTAGCCCCCAAGTCAGAAAGTGCCTTTGCAAAATTAAACTCCGCGATGGTGCAAGGAATAGTAAAGGCACCCGGCTCTTCTTTCTTTTGGACTAGCGACCTTGATGAAATGGCGCTGCAATGGTGGAGGTTGTCTTCCGATTTGAAACTTACCTATCTCTTCTTTGTGATCAAGTCCTTTATGAACTTGGCATAACCGGGCATTTTTTCAAGCGCATCCACCAGAGGAATATTCATAGAGATCTGCTTGAGCATGGTTATAAAGTTGTGTAATTTTCCGGCTTCCACCTTCTTCTTGATCCTATAAGGGAAAGGAGGAGAAAGCTTTGGCATTTGTTTTGGAAGTTTTTCAACATCCTTACTCTTCTCCGCGAGCAGTTGAGTAGCATCCTCTACCAAAGTGGGTTTTTCAACATGAACACCCACACCCTCATCAATCACCTTTTCATCATCAATGAGCTCATATTCATCAACAACATCATCATTCTGCTTTTGAGTTACCGGATGTGATCCCAATAATGTTTTACCACTTTTTGTAGTGATCGCCAAACAACTCCCATCATTTCTCGGGTTCTGTATGGTGTCACTTGGCAATGTACCGACTTTTTTTTGATTCAGGGATGCCGAGATTTGACTCATTTGCTACTCCAACTGCTTGATTGAGGTGGAATGTGAATCCACCAACTGACTCATTAATGATAATTCAGATTTCATTTCCTTCACTCCGAAGTCAGTAGAGACCGGCGATTACTAGCGATTCCGGCTTCATACAGGCGAGTTGCAGCCTGCAATCCAAACTGAGGATTCCACCTTCAACAACATCTTCGCCATCATATTCTCCAATTTGGACGTCCCTATCTCATTGCTAGTCCTTTCCCGATTTCCAGGTGGTACGTACAACCCACCTCTATCAGCTTTATTCTTCTAGTTCCCTTGATCACGATCTCTGTAGCCAGCTTTTTCATAATAGTTGTCCTTCTGATAGTTCCAACCTTGGTTTCCCTGGCCATTGGCCTGGAAACTCCCCAAATAATTGGCCTCCTCATCAGATTCAGACTCTGCTGCTCTGCTGCTCTACTTTGGGAACCCACAGCTTTCACTTTCTCTATACCTCCTGACAACAAATGTCTTGTCAGTAGGTCCATTTGCGTTTTCAGATGGGCTATATCTTGGTCTCGCTCTTCCTCCTTCCTGTGCTACTCTGCTGACATACCAATTGCATAAGTGCTAGCTTCTACCTCTGTATCCCGTGTATGCCAAGCCCTGTTGGTTTTGGTGAGCCGGTCCAAAATAGTTGTGGCCTCAATAAAAGTGAGCCCCATAAATGCTCCACCTGCTGCGTTATCCAGTGTCGGCTTGGTAGCCAAATTTAGTGCCCTATAGAATGTCTGCATCAAGAAGTTGTCAGTCAACTGGTGATTCGGGCATTGGGTCAATTTTTCTTTAAACCGCAACCAAGTCTCATGTAGGGCCTCATGAGGTTGTTGCCTGAAATTGCTAATTTCGTCCCTCAACTGTATCATCCTAGAGGGAGGAAAGAACCTTTCTACGAAAGCTCCTTTCAACTCTCCCCAGGTTGTTATAAAATTGGGAGTTAGCTCTGTCAACCATATTGCAGCCTTATCAGACAGAGACAATGGGAACAACCTAAGCCTGATAGCCGTCTGATTCACTCCCAGCAATTCAAACGACTTGCAGATGCTCACAAAATTCATCAGGTGCCTGTTGGGGTCATCACCAGCCACACCACGAAATAACCCTCTCAAATTCAACAGCTGAATCATTGTGCTAGTAATGTTGAACTTGGCCCTGGGCGCTAGCGGAGGAAGAACAATGGCGCCCGTAGCACCAACTCCATCTAAGTCGATATCATCATCATCATCCAAAGCATATTGCCTTGGTTGTTGTCGACCTCTGCCCCTCTGCTTCTGCCTTTGATTTGCAGGGGCTATATTTTCAACATGCTCCGCAGCTCTACCATCACCTACTGCACCCTCGTCAACTAATGCAATATTATCCTCAATATCCTCAGCATTCAAGTGATGCTGAGCCTGTTGAGCCTGCTGAGCTGCAGCGAGCCTTGCTGCCTCCTGCTGTTGTGCATTCATAGTTTGCCTTAGCGTTCTTGCGAGCTCGAGGTCGTAAGGTAATATCGGTTCACCCGAGCATCAGGTACTTGGCATGCACAACTCTGTACCCTGTAACAAACAAAAACAATAAATAAAAGTAAGTCAGGAAAGTATGATTAAAAGTCAACCAAACACATCGGACTTAATGAACTACCATATTCCCCAGCAACGGCGCCAAAATTTGATACGCCCAAATTACACCTCGGTTAAGAAGCGTAAGCGGTCGTTGTCAAATATAGAACCCAACAAAAGTTGGGGTCGATCCCACAGGGAATAAGGTACAAATTAAGTCGTTAGTAATTTAGGTGACTAGTAATCAATAGTTTCCGGTAAATGGGGGGTTTGTAGTGATAAATCTTTGATTTTTTCTTTGAGTAATTCACGTAACAAACAACAACTGTTATGAGTAAAAATCAATATTAGAGGTGAACTAGGGATGTGTTCACCATGGCTTCGTGAACAACCTTGGGTTAGAGTTTCAATGGATTCATTTCATATGCAAAACAAGAAGTAATTGAATTATTTGGTACATCTAATCGTTTCTCAACCACATAGACGTATTTTCCTTTCAATTCTTTCAAACTTGAAAAGATACAATTATACAATTCAATTTAAGACTTCAAGTAGATCAATCTCGCTAAAGCATCAATCATTAGACGAGAGTTAGCAGTCCCGAATCCTTGTTGTTAATCTAATTTACCCGATTTTAATCTTTTGATTAAAGCAAATCAAACCTAGGCTTGTTCTAATGTTTGCAATCATTAGAAAACAGTAAAAATGAAAGATTAACAACGTATGAAGCATATAATCCGAACCCATTGTCACACGTAACCTAGACTACTACTTTTTCCATGGATCCCACAACCCTAGTTGTGGGGAGTTTAGCTACTCATGGATAAAAAAGAAGAAAAAGCAATTATATTCATAATAGAAAAGAATTCCTTACAATATATGAAAACTTACTTCAATTCTCCAATAAAACTTGAGCAAAAATTTCCCAAAAAGCAAGAAGAAAGATAGTAACATTTGTTTGTTATTTGAACGCTGAAAAGTATTCAAAAATACGCTCAAGAGAAGTTCTAGAAAAATAACCTAAGAGTCCTATTTATAGGCAATTAGAAATTAAATCCAAATTTGTCCAGGAAAGGAAAATCGCATCCAGAAAATGGACTCCAAAACGGTCCGTTTTGGTCCACAATGGACCATTTACTTAGTCGTTGTAACTTATCAATTTTAAAAGTTTCTGATCCTGGAAAACGGTCCAAGGAATGGTCTGTTTTGGTCAACAACGGAACGTTTCCTTGACCGTTGCAACTCACAAAAAATTTCTGTTTTCTGGTAAGTCGTCCAGCCTGTGAGGACTTGTAGAGAAATTTCTGTAAGTCGTCCAGCCTGTGACAAATTGCTGAGAAATCTTTGTAAGTCGTCCAGCCTATGGCAACTTGCTAGAATCTTGACTGGTTGACTTGACGGTTGGTCCCCACGGTCCAATTTTAGTCACAACGATCAGCAAAATGTCTCATTTTTTACCCAACTAAGCTCTCTTTGTGCTTTAAGTCTATCTTTCCTGAAACACAACCAAACACATAAATTTTCACAAGATAATCTTGAAAACTTATGTCTATTCTTTGGTCAAAGGAGTAAAATGTGCCGTAAAATACTGGCACATCAAATAGGTGGAGTCAAATAGATTCGTGGGGGATGTTGTGGAAGATAAAAGGCTGACAAATTTCTATAAAATTTTGGATATGCCTATTGGCATCTTCATGTGCAGCCCCTCCAATCAACCCCTTCATTTGTATGAGATGGATCATAGTGCTAGTGACATGGAACACCGCGTTTCCAATTGTGGAAGGTAGGCGGATTGCACCTACTCCTCCCTGAATCTATGTCTTAGGGGCTGCATCTATGAATCCTTCAACACTTTCGTTGTCACCCACCTCGCTCATGGGCTACCTACTCAAAAATTAGAAATAACAAACAAAGTAAAAAAGCAAACAAAAACTCACAAAGTGATTTCAATAGTCAATCAAAAAGGCTACTCAAAACCAAATCCCCAGAAACGGTGCCATTTTTTTATAACGCTCAAGTAACACTCTCCATATGGAGGTGAAAGCGATCATTAAGCAAAATAAAATCTATAATTTCCGATGGGAGTTAGGGTCGATCCCATAGAGAATTGGTAGAGTAGCCAAAGGGATTGTCAGATCTCAATCACTAATAGAGTCAATGTTCAAATAACAATAAAAGTAAATTGGGGAAATTGAGAATTTCTGTCACAATTCACAATTCAAGAAAGCAATAAAACAAATGCCAGTTTGTATCAAGAGAGAGGACGACTAGGGGTATGCATTCGATGGGGTTCAAACATGGGATAGGGTACTTGTCCAATTATGCAAATTCTTTATAAATGACATAGGTAGCGTTAGTTTTAAGTGTGAATGCTAATCTTTCTATCTAACAACACATTTCCAATGGTCTGTATTAGAGCACCATTGTTTACACAATAATCAACCAACATACACTTGAAGAAGTTATACTATCTCTAGCTTAGACTCTTAAATAGGTATTTCTAGCAAATTGAGATATTTCTAGCCTCAATCTAAATGGAATCCCAAGTAACCACTAGTGAATTCTCATTCAAAAATATGAACCTCTTTCTCAAGCAAGAACACAATCAAGTAATTTCAATCAATATTTGCAACCGTTAATTTTAGAGTTAAAACATGGAGAATTCACTAGACCCATATCAATTTAGCAATTATAAGCACAATTAGACAAGACCCACACCCAATATCAATCACCCATAATCAACACACCCCTAGACAAAGAGACTTAGCCACTCATGTTAAAGGAATAAGAAGCAATACCAAATGGGTAATTCAAATTCTCTTTCATTAATGGAAGAAGATTCCAATATCCAAGCTCAATTTACAAATTCCAAGGTTGAAGATGGAGAGAATTGGATGAAACTCTCTATCTTTCATTGGGAGAGAAAACTTGTTCAACAATATTCCAAAAACTGAAAACTATTCAAAAACTATGAAAAATAATGCCTAAATTAGGTTTTAGATCGTTCCCAATTCATCACATAAAAGTGGACAAAGTTGCCCCTCGGGAGCTGTGCACCACGACGTGCATTTCACACATCATGTAGTGCACATCGCACAGCTCTGCTTTAGTGGGCTAGTGACTTAGCTTATTCTTTGAGCTTCATGCAAAGTGGGGTACGGTTTGTACTAGGCCTTGTGTGTGTCGCATGATGGCCGCACCCCTTAAAAGATTTTTCTCTTTCTTCTGAGCTCCATGTGGAGGGAGGTGCAGACTGTACCAAGTATTGTGCGTGTCGCACGGTGGTCGCACCTCTTGGCATAATCTTCATCTTTTTTTATCAACTTCACACTTCAACTCCTTTTGAGCTCTTTTGGGTCCAATTCCTTGTTTTCTACTTTTGACCAAGAGTACCTGTATTCATATTAATAAAGGCCATAAGAACCTCTAAATCTCATCAAAAATAGCAATAATTCATGATTAAAGACTCAATAAGTTGGTAGATCACAGACTTATCAGTACTCAGTTCACATTCTAGTTTTGGAGATTGTTTCAGAAAGGTCTTGGTACTTAGGTAAATTTTAGCATAGCTTTTCACCTGCAGACGGATGGCCAGGCAGAGCGTACTATTCATACCTTAGAGGATATATTGAGAGCTTGTATGATTGATTTCAAAGATAATTAGGATGATCACTTACCTCTTATTAAGTTTGCCTACAATAACAACTTTCATTCTAGCATCCAGATGGCTCCCTATGAGGCACTTTATGGGAGGAGGTGTAGATCACCTATTGGTTGGTTTGAGGTAGGTGAAGCATCTTTGATAGGTCCAGATTTGGTTCATAAGACTATGGAGAAAGTTAAGATTTTCAGAGAGAGATTGAAGACTGCTCAGAGTTGACAGAAGTCATATACAGATGTGAGAAGGAGAGAATTAGAGTTTGAGGTAGATGATTGGGTATTTCTGAAGGTGTCACCTATAAAGGGTGTGATAAGGTTTGGGAAGAAGGGAAAACTTAGTCCCTGCTATGTAGGTTCCTATAGGATTCTGAGGAGAGTTGATAGTGTTGCTTATGAGTTGGAGTTGTCAGCCGATCTAGAAGTGGTGCATCCAGTTTTTCAAGTTTTCTTGTTAAAAAAGTATGTTGGCAACCCGACTTTGATTGTACCTTTAGAGGATGTGGGTGTGAAGGATTATCTCACTTATGAAGAAATCCCCGTTGAGATCCTTGATCATGAGATTCAGACATTGAGGAACAAAGAAGTCGCTTCGGTGAATATCCTTTGGAGGAACTAGCTAGTTGAGGGAGATACTGGGGAAGAAGAAGCAGCCATGAAATCCAAGTACCCTTATCTCTTTCCTTTCGATCCAGTTTCAGCTTGAGGTAATAGTTTCCTCCTTAGTATGTTCCTTTGGTTCTATCCCATCTGTTTTTCTCATGATCCTAGCATGTATTCATGTTTTACGAAGTTAGTTCAGTCATGTTTTTGAGCTAAAAGTCACTTTTCATACTCATTCTTCAGTTTTCATATTCTGTTGGTTGGTATTGTTGTTTTCTCCCTAATTTCCCCCTACTTAGTCTTCATTCAAGGACGAATGATCCCAAGGGGGAGATATTGTAACACTCCAAAATTTGAACCAGCTTTTAAACTTAGAAACTCTAAAAAATTTGAACCTCCCAGGAATCACGAGCCCAGACCATGAGCCGTGGACTGAACCACAAGCCATGGAATGGACTCGTGGAAATTGTTCTGCAGATCCATCCTCAGGTCTGAGGACCATGACCGGAGTTCACGAGTCATGGATGATTCCATGGATCGTGGAACCAGCTCGTGGAACTTAGACTGAGGGCAGCCTTTTCCTCCCAAAATCATGAGAGGCTTCTATGGTCTGTGGATCAAACCACTGCCGTACACATTGCTCGTGGAACTAAGACCTACAACTTGTATTTTTTCTCAGGAACCATGACCTTAATCCACGAGCTGTGGTTCCATCTATGGTCCATGAAAAGGGTCCATGTAACCTGAAGCCAAGGTTTTAATTAGTTTTTCCCAGCTTTTACCCAGTGGTATTTTTGTAATTTTCCACCCTTTTAACTCCTAAGTGAGGTCATTTTGGACAATTCTAGAAGGGTTTTATCCCCAATTAGCCTAAGTCTTCTCTCAAACTCTCATTCAAGCTCTAAAAGAGGAAAGAACTCTTTTCTCCCAAGCTACAAGATAAGGATTCCATCTTCAAGCCTCCATCCCTCAAGACCTAGATTAAGAAAGCTTTAATTAAGGTATGTGGATATTAAGTAAGGGATTCCTTTCACCCTTGTGCCCAAAAAGCATGATTTTTACTTTGGATTTATAAAACTATAGAATTAGGGTTCTTACCCCATTGATAAAATTGTTTTGAATTCAGTTTATTAGCATCAATTAATGGTTTCTAACCTTTTACTCATGATTTGTATGAGATTCCTCAAGTGTTTTCAAAAGCCCGTGCATTGAGAATGATTTCTAGCCTGACTTCACTCTATTACATGTGTTTAAGTAAAATTGGCACGTTTAGATAACATGACCTCAAGTATTTATGAAATTGCATGCCTAATTCTTCAAGTTATGTATTTTGAAAAGAGTATATTTTGAATTATGGATATACTAAGCTTTTAAGACTTATGATTTGAGAATGGCATGACATCAGATATATCCATATGCTCTTCAAATAGTTTTGGCATCAGATATGCCCTAGTATATATATATGAGCTACAGTATATTTTGAGAGTAGTATTTAGCACCGAGTTAGACAGAGTGAGAGTACTCCCAGAACTACATGCCCCCATAGGTTCATTTAGCCCCTCAGTTGGGCATTAGAACTAGTGATCATGCCAGAAATGCTTTTATGCCCTGGCAAGGTATATTGGGTCCTCTCGATGGGGAGTATACATCGAATTCCATGTAGCTCACATGGTCTATATCGGTCATGAGAATCTCCCACATAAATGTTTTCAAGCTTTTAATGTATTTGACTCTTGCTTTCAGATTTCAGACTTTCTATTACTACTTACGATTATAAGTATATTTTCATCTTATGATATTGCATTGAGTCATTTCATTACAAATTTTACTATTATCATATGATTTTAGTTTCAAGTATACTTTTAGCATGTTTACTTCAGATTCTGCATATCTCGCATACTCTATACATCTTATAGTACTGACGCATACTTTTCGTGTTGCATCCTATTATGATGCATATTTAGGCTCTCGATCTCAGACTCATGGATAGAGACTAGCAGGATTTCTAGTCCAGATTGGTGAGTACTCATCCTTCGAGGACTAGTATCATCTTAGTGTCTTTTCTTTCAGTACTTGGAGTTAGATGGGGTCTTGTCCCAGCAACTCATTATGTCAGTTTAGAGGCTTTCAGACTTGGTTAGATATTCACTATTTGTGGTGTCGGATTTTGATACTTCTAGACCTTGATCTATATGGTGATTTAGTTTGTGTATCACTTCTGTTTATTGCTTTCGCTAAGATTATCTATTATATTTAAGTCATGCTAAGACCAAGGGTTAACTTGGGATCATTTGTGGTCTCGAGTCCCGTGTTACGTCTAGGGGGTAGCCTCTGGGTGTTACATAATATAATTAATTCTATAGAAATCATTGGCATGGTGTTGATATATGGAACCCCCTCCAAAATTTTGTTTTTGTACATGTGTTATAGTTGAGATTATTGACTGATATGGATCTTTGAATGTCATTAGTGTATACGGATTATGTAACTTTGCTTAAGCCAAATTATTGTTGTAATGGTTGGTATTGATAATTGTTTTCTGGGGCCAAGTGCATGCGAGCATATCTTGTATTTTTCTTAATCTGTGCGTGCATCTAGAACTTCCCCAGTCTATTTCATTAAAGTTCGAAGTCAGTTGGTTAGGAAAGGATCACATGCCCTTTTTGAGTATAGTCCACTAAGCCTAAAAAGACTGTCCAAATATGTAAATAACTCCTTTTATCCCTGTTTGAGCCGAAGTAAACCATGTTCTTTCAATAACAATTCACCTTCCCACTTTAACTTTAAATCTCTGCTTTGGCCCAGGTCCCTCCTTGGACATCGTGCACCTCAACTCAGGCAATTAGCCTAAGTTGAGGTTGACTACTAAAGAGGTACATGATAAGTGAAATGGGTTATTAAAAGATTGGTTGTTGATAGCATAGAGGTTGTGGGTGTGAGCATGAGAAAAAGAAAGCAAAAAAAAAAAGAAAAAGAAAAGGTTCTACCCGTAAATGAAAATAACAAGTAGTAAAAGGTGAATAAGGGCGAAATGAATAAGCATGAGTGGAAATAGTAGGACGATGGTACCAAGGAGTTTTTAGTCACTAATCCCCAAATGTATCCTACCTGCACCCGAGCCTTCATTACAAGCCAAAAAAGTCATGTAGTTATCTTAATCAACTATCTGAAGAACCAAAGTGGAATATCAAGGGCAAGCCTATGGAATCACATGTGCATTGTTTGAAACTCTTTGTGAGCATAAGTGGATCTCTTATAGTCCCTAGTTAAATTGATTGATTGTGTGTGGGACTTCTTTGTAGTGAGGGCACAAGGAAAGCATTATCATTTACTGACTTTTAGGATAGCAGTTGTGTGTGTATGCAAGTTATTCATTGATATCGTAATGATATTCTTGGATCCTTACTAGTTAACATTTCAAATACTTGTTATGTACCTTGTTTAAAAATGATAACGAATGGGGTGGATGAGTTTTGGATTGAATTGTGAATTGTCAGTGATTGCTATAGGTTAGTTTATGTTTCTTTGGGTTTAAGCATTTGTCCAGTTTTAAATTTTCATGTTGCTTGAGGACAACTAACATTCTAAGTTGAGGGTGTTGATGTGCCGATATTTTACAGAACATTTTACGCTTTTGAACAAAGAATAGACACAAGTTCGCGAGCAACCATTATTAGATTTGATGGTTCTTTGTGTTTATTTGCAGGAAATTGAACTAAGGCCAAAAAAAACAAAAACTGTGCTGAAGAAGATAATGTGATGATTCAAGTGATGACCAGTCATAGTCCTGAATAATCGTCGGGTGAATTGCCACACAAAGGCAGAAGAAAGGATTTCAACATAACTAGTGATGGCTCAAGGTGACTGATCATCACAAGAGTGATGAACCGCCACTTCATTTGTCAAGCTATACAGTTAAGGAAGCTCAACAGTTGTAGTTGGTGACGACTCAAGGTGACAATTCATCACAAGTGTGACGAGTTGTTACTCCAGCCGTCAAGATAAATGGATTAGGAAGCTCAGTTGGAGTTGGTGACGACTCAACTTGATGATCAGTCACACTCCTAATGACTCGTCAGTCAAGCAGTCACAATGAAGGCGGCCAAATCTGATTCTATTTTTGGATTTAAATTTCCCTAAAACTTATAAATATTAAGTTTAGGGTTTAGAATCTTATCTTTGATTTTTGGATATTTTCTCTTCTTCAAAAATGCATACGTTACATGTTTTTCTCCTCCAAGTATTGCAAGCTTTGGGTTTCCAAATAATTGCTTAAGTTTTTGTCAAGATTTGAAGTGTTGGATTTCATTGTTGTATCTTCTTTCAATTATGGATTCTATTGCTTTCTTCATCTCAAAAACTATGAGTGGCTAAAACCCCCACAACTAAAGTTGTGGGATCCATGGAAAAATAATGAGTTAGGGTTGATTTGGTATTGGGTTTGTATTGTATACAATAATGTGTTGTTATTCTTTCATTTTAACAGATTTCTAATGGTTGCAAACATTAGAACAAGCCCTAGGTTTAACTTGCTTGAGATAAGAGGTTAAAAAATAGGAAAAGGGATTAACAACAAGGATTCAGAGTTTCTAACCTCCGTCTAATGAATAATGCTCTAGAGAGATTAATCAACTTGAGGCAAAAATTGAGTTTCGTATTTCCATCTTTTCAACTTCGAATGAATTGAAAGGAAATTTGTCTATTTGAGTTGAGAAACGTTTAGACGTACTTTTGAATTCAATTGCTTTACATTATTTGTATGAAACGAATCTGTATCAATATTAACCCAAAGTTGTTATAAAGCCATGGTGAACGCATCCCTAGTTTACTTTCTCTACTAATTCATATTAGTTTTAAATTATCATTTGCTACTTAAACAAGTCAAACATTGACTAAAAATTGCTCGTTACAAAACTCCCATTTTTCTGGAAATCATAGACTAATAGTCACTTAAGCCACAAATGACTTCGTATTCACCATATTCCTTATGGGATTCGACCCTAACCTTTGTTGGGTTATAAATTTGACAATAACCGCTTATGCTTTTTAAGGGAGGTGTAATCTGGACATATCATCTAACCGAGTATTTTGAGCCTTGTGAAAATTATTGATTTTCAGCTGTTGGTGCAGCTAAAATTTGTTCATCACGATCATGATGAAGACCATCACGATCCCGATGGTATGACTTTTTGACCATTGCGAGGGTTTTTCTCGCGCTAGTGATGAAGGGTCCAGTGGACTCGGCCCCTTTGTTCTTCACGATCACGTGGCTGACCATCACGATCATGATGAGTCAGCCAGCATGGTCATTGCGACCGCGACAGAGGTCCTCGCGATCACGACGAAGGACCCCTGACAGTATATAATTCCTTTTCTTTGTTTTAATTCATTTTTACCCATAAATCCTCCACTGTTCAGAGCTTGAGCTCCATATTTCTCTAAGGGAACTATTGTTGTTGCTTGGGGTCAGTAAATTCTTGCTCGTGGTCAATTTTCTGTCTTTTAATTATAAGTTTCCGAACCCTTTTTCTGTTAAATTCACTTCTAATTCTTGTGTTGATTCTTGAAACTTTGGGGGCTGGTTTGGGATGGTCTTGGAGGTAGATAGTGCCCAAATTTTTGAGCATGTGATTCTCGTCCCACGGAGGACATAATCCCCGGTTTAATTTCCAAAATTCATATGCGGGCCTCGCAGATGATTTTTCACCCAATTTCCAGCCCGAATTGTAAATTTACAATATGGGTATTGTTGTTTGTATTTTAACAAGTAGATTACTATTTTGATAGCGTGGCAGCAGTCAGAGGCTTCTCGAAAAAGAAATGCTCCGGTCTAGTGGATGCGAGCGCACGTGTTTGACTTTCAAGTAGGCTCAGTTTACCTACTCTAGACTTAGCTCGATTAAGGTATTTGTGTGGTATTTTGCCAATTGTTGGTGGAATTTATGGATTGAATAGATGAGGTTAGGTGATTATGTTTCTGGTAGTCGACTTAGGTTCTTAAGCTTAGAATTGGGAATTGGGATCCTTAGTTTAGGTAATCCTGGTACCCTTAAGGTCTGGAATAGTCGAAGTAGTTCCTTAAATTCCTTAGAGGTGCTTGCCTTAGCTTAGTTAGTGTTCTTGGGCCTTGGGGTGGTTAAGTTAGAAATCCTTTGTATAGAGTTACCGATGGATAACGTGATAGGATAGGTGTTTGTTATCCGCTTTATGTTATTGTTTCTCACTGTATTTATTTTCTATATTGAGTAATTGCGGGCCTGAGGCCGTGGATGCTGGACTCTAGGTCAGTTTACTCTTTCCTTATCCCTTCTCGGTGTGTTACTCTCTTTAGCTAATCTTGGAAAAGTTGTGCGCCTTGGCTTAAATTTGGTTAGATATTTGCCTTGGGTTGGGTCCCATTAGAAGTTTGTTATAAGTTTGGCTCTTTTAGGCATTTTCCCCTAAAATCTAAGAAACTTTTGATAGCCCGGGGGACCTTAGTTTGCTTCAGTCCGGGATGGTTGGGCTCAGAAGTGATATTTTTACGTGTGTATTCATCTATGTTCGCTGTGTTGTGGTTGTTTGCATCATGACATATGAAAGAATTGTCCTAAACATGGTTTTTGGTTTCAAAAATGGATTTTGGAAATATTTGATACCTTTTTGGCTTTCTTGCGGGAAATATGGCATATTTTCGAAATGATGAATTGAGATAGACTTGCATGCCCGAGGGAAAGTGTTCCGGGTGATTTCACTAGTATTTTAAACTTGCATGCCCGAGGAGACACGTGTTCCGGGTGATTTTACAGATTCTTATCATGGCATACTCATCGAGATATAGTTTGGATTTGATATACGGACCTGGACCGGATCCCAGAGTACCCTTCTTTGCAAACTCGGAGGACCAATCGCCAGTGTGAAGGTCAACTTCTCAGACTTTGCGAATGCGAAGAAGAACATGGAGCTGCACTAGCAGCTGAAAACTAGCAAATCTCCAAGTCTAAATGACATTGAATGGACCCTCGAGATGTGTTTGGAATCCCGTGAACACAAACCAAATATGCTATCCAATTGAAAGCAACATTCCAGACTCAACAAAATTATCAAACTGACTAACGGAGGACGTTTTGATGAAATGTTCACCAAAGTCGACACTTTTCGACTTTACATAAATCCAACCAAGTGCCCAAAATGAGTCCAGAAGTCTCAGGACCCGAACCAAAGGTCCCACTAGCCCAAAATCCACGTTCTGGAGTTAGCAAAACTGACGGAATTCCATCCAAGCCTGTTTACTAAGAATGTTGACCAAAGTCAAACTTCTGAACTTTAAAAGCTCCAAAACAGGGAATCCCTTCTAAAACTGGGTCGAACACCTCGAGAATTGCACCACCCATTCCTGCAGGTCACAAATGCCACATAGAAGCTACGAGAAGGGTCAAAATGGTAGGAATGCATGAAAAAAAAATACGAAAATGACCATGAGGGTCATTAAAACATCCACTACTAAAAGAACTTTCGTCTTCGAATGTTAAGGAACAAAAAGTACCTGAAGGCTCAAAAAGGTGAGGATAGCTGGTCCGCATGTCGAGCTTGGTCTCCCAAGTAGCCTCCTCGACTGGACGATTCCTCCACTGAACTTTAACCGATGGAATCTCATTAAACCTCAACTTTCTAACCTGTTTGTCTAAAATAGCAATAGGTTCCTCCTCGAAAGCCAAAGTCTCATCAAGCTGAACCGAATCTCACTGAAGTACGTGAAACTCATCCAGAACGTACTGCCTCAACATAGATATATGGAACACAGGGTGAACACCCGAAAGAGATGGAGGCAAAGTTAACTCATAAGCTACCTCCCCAACACACCACAAAATCTCAAATGAACCTAAGGCTAAGCTTGCCCTTCCTCCCGAACCTCATCATGCCCTTCATGGGAGACACCCGCAGAAATACCCCATCTCCACTTATAAACTCCAAGTCTCGAACTATCTGATTAGCATAACTTTTTCTGCCTACTCTGAGTTGTACGGAGTCTCTCCTAAATCACTCGTACTCTATCCATGGAATCACGCAACAAGTCAATGACCCAAGGCCTAACCTCGAAAGCATCGAACCAACCCACCGGAGACCTACACCTCCTACCATACAACGCCAAAAAGATATATGCATAAAATTTCGTTAAAAATTTAACCGTTTCGTTATTTTTCACCTTGTTAGAACTATGTACATAGTTTGATGATTATATTTTTTAAAAAATTCAAAAGTTACTTTAGTTAGATATTACTACAAATTCATTAACCATATTGTCTAAAAAAATTCAAAATTCACTTTAGTGGAATACTTGTATAAGTTGTGACCATTTGAGGAATTGACACCTAGTTTAGAGGGCACGTCTTTCAATAATTTATGTATTTAACAGGGTATACAGTTTAAAATTAAAATAATTTATTTTAAATATTATAATTTAAAATAACTTTGAAATATTTTATTAAAAAATAAAATAACTAAAATTATATTATTTATTAAATATAGAAATAACGTGTCCTCTAAAATATCATTTTCCAAGTATTCCAACTCTGTAGAGGTTTACGAAATTTTTTACTATGGGTGAGGCACAACCAATAAAAGGTGTGTGAGGCTCACCCATATGCTAGACAAGTGGCATTGTAGGTCCACTATTAATTTTGCCTCCCAAACCTCTTTCCTCTTCATTTATTTTCTTACCTTTCTCTCTCTTCTATGAAATTTCAAGTGCTAACTCCTAATGCTGAACAATAGAATTTATAAAAAAAATAAAATCTTTTCTTTACTTTTTGGTTTTTGTAGGAGGAGATGAAAACATGAAAACACCAATAACAACCGACTTACAATTGAGAATTAAATTCCCATTGGTTGTACTATGAATTATATGGCTCAACTTACACACATATATATATTGTAAAACAAGGAAAAAATAATAATTATACCTTCAATTCTCATAATAAAATGGTAATTTTATATATTCTTATTTTTCTGGGCTAAATAATTGTTATTAGAAGTTGTTTTAAGAAAATAAAAGGTAGTTCTATATTTTTCTTATCATATGTTTATTTAAGAATTAAATATTTGTTAATGTTAATATTGCAAAAAAATAATCAAGAATGTAAAAATAATTATACACGAAGAAGTGAAGTTACGATTAATTATTATTAGAGCCATTAATTTCTCATAAACTTATACTTAGGGTCTTGCAATGATTAAGATCGTCTTTTTGAATTTTCTCTAAATGGAGAGTTTTGAATAATTTAGCACTTTAATAGTATGATCAAGCCTCTTTAAATCAATATTGTTTATTCGAACTTTTCTTGTATTTTATATTGCGGTCGATTGTTATATATATAATACTTCCTCTGTTTCAATTTATTTTTCTAGTTTCGATTTGATATAGAGTTTAGAAAATAAAAAAGATTTTTTTCATTTCAATTTATTTATCTTGCTTTTTCAAAAAATGAACGAAAAAGAAAAGTAAAACAAACAAATTAAAATAGAGTAAGTAATATTTAACATGTAAATCTTAATTGACTGTTACATACAATAAAAATAGCTATGGGAATAATTTTTTCTATTAGTTCATTTTATAAAAGATAATAAAATTATTTGATTTTTAAATCTCAAATGATATTCATATTTGATTAGTTGAGAATTTTAAAAGGCTTTTAAACAATATTAATAAGGCTGAGAGTATGAAAAATCTCAGAAATACAAAAAGTTCCCAACTTCATCATTTAGTTTCTCTTATTCTAAGTGGACGTTTGGCCATGGAATTTTTTTACTTTTTTTCGGAGTTGAATTCCGAAAATGATGTTTGGCCATGAAAATTTGGAAAATTCCAGAATTCAACTTCAGAATTTCGGAATTTGAAAAACAAGAAAAAAATATTTTCACTTCTCTTACAAAAAGTCAAAAACAACTCCAATTTATATTCATGGCCAAACACAACTCCAACTCCAACTTGGTATTTGATATTCATGGCCAAACGACCTCTAAATTAACCAGAGTTTTCTACGTTTCAAATTTCTAGTTGAAACTCACAAAATTTTTCAAACTAAAGTCTCTAATATAATATAATTAATAGACTGCTAAGCAATTACTAAGAAATTGATAATATAGATATTTGAATAATTAAAATGATATAGAGATATTTAACAAATACATAGATATTTTATATCCCATATTTTCAAAAAAATATGCAAAAAAGGTGAAAACTTCATACGAAAATCTAATAGCATTCGAAATTAGCAGTTGAAATTTCATAAAAGAGAGAAAAGTATGAAAATAAATGTAGAGGAAAGAGGTTTGGGAGGCAATTAATGATGGACCTACAATGCCTTATCTAGCATATGGGTGAGTCTCACCCACCTTTTGCTGGTCGTGCATAGTAAAAAATTTCGAGGTTTACCAATAAATATTCCACCTCTCTACCTACGATCTACCCGTGTTTGCTCTTGTGCCATTTCCGTTTGTTTCTCAAGAAAGATCTCAATTTTCAGTAACAGATAAGGTGAAGTGTGAGATCCATCAATTTGAAGCTGCGCATATGGGTAGTCAAACAGAGGCAATACGTCTTCTCGAAGATGGTGGCCTTCTTGAGGTGCTAATTTCTCTCTGTTTAGTCCTCTATCGAATTTTTATATTGAATACTTGCATAATTTGAAATATTGGAAATCCATTTGGGGGTATTTGTTAATATGCAATATTTTTTCTAGTTGGACTTTATACCTTCCTAACTACTGGTCACATAAAGCTTTTCAATTTAGTAAATTTGTTAGACACATCGAAAGGTGTGTTTTATATTGTTGGATATGTATAAGTTGCCAATTGAGGCAGAAAATCTAACGTTCCTTAGCGTTAAATGGATAGTGTTGTTAATTGTTCAAGTTCTCTATATGAAAGATGAGGTGAGGCCATGGCTTTTCCAGGTTTATTGCAGCTTGTTATGAAAGGAGGCCAAGCTGCGCTATGGCTTTGAGAGGGATGATCCTATTATTGGGGAAAGTGGAAAAGTGAAAAGGTGGAATTGAGTAGAAAATTAAAAGCTCATTACGGTCTAATGCTTAAATCGGAAACAAGTGAAAGTCCTGATGAATGGATTCCTGATATAGGCAGTTGAAATAAAGTGCAGGAGTATTTTGAACCAACAGAGATGATATCATACTTGTAATTAATCATTACCAAGTATGTGTCTTCCCTCAAACAGTGAAAAGCACTATTCCGTAGAAAAGAAAATGTAGAATAGGACCCATGGCTGATAAAAGTCGATACTAAAAGAAAAAGATCCATATATGACATTGATATGTTCTCACCAGCTTCATATAACCTTTTCCTCGGAGAAGCATTAAATGTTCTTAAATTTAGCTAGAATCTATACTATTCAAACCCGAGTCTCTATTATCCTTTGTCATGAAAAATAATCTGTCACATCTTTCCTCCAAATTTTGTCAGTGGTTTATCTATCTGTGAAGTTTGGTAAATGTACAAAATATAAAATGAGGAATGGGCGGGAGAAGGGAGGAGTGTTTGAAAAAAGGAGTGAAAACAGTTGAGGGAGGTCCCTTTAATTTCATTGATCTTCAATCTTTGGGTAAAGGGTAAAAAATTCCCACAATTGAAGAAATTTTCTCTCCGTTAAACAAGTGTCTCGTTCTTACCCCTACCGTCACCAAAGTGGATTGGTTTTGCCCTTATGGGCTACCGACACTGTCTAAAGGAAATATTTAGACATAGTTCTAAATTCAATCCTTTTTTCCTGTACAAATGGACCATCTAAATCTAACTGAAGGTAATTAAGTGACACTCAGTATGAATAACCTATAAAAGGGGATGAGTACATGTTAGAGTACATCAATTTAAATTGAATGTGTGAATTCTTTTTTTCTCTTATGCCACTAGTGAATAAAACTTTAATCCTAACTTAATTATGATTTTTATTCTCATATTTATCCATATCAAATTTTGGCATAGTGCTATCTCAAACTGTAGGAAATCTTTTAGTTGGAACAACCGAACATTACAGTGGAGACAAAAAACACTAGGTGATTCTTCCTATCTGTTTTAGCCTTGGTGGACAGAGTTACCTGGTACTTGTTGTTGGTGGGAGGTGACAGGTATCCCGTGGATTTAGTCGATTTGCGTGAAAGCTGGCCCGGACACCACGGTCATAAAAAAAACAATCGAACATTATTTGCTTTCAGGTAGAGGAGAGAAGTAAAATAGTTTGGTGAAAATATTTTGAACCTTGATCTAAACGATGAAACTTTAAAAATTAGCTTAAACTCTATGCACTGATAATGCATTGACTTTTTATACCAACATGTTAAATGGATTAGCTACAACAAGTTATTTTTCATAGTTTCATTTGATAACATGAAAATAAAAGAACAACCTTGTTGTATCCAAATAAAACAACTGCAACATACCTGGTGTAATTCCACAAGTAGGGTTTGGGAGGGTGGGATGTACACTGACCTTGTCGCTACCTTTGTGGGGTATAGAGACTGTTTTTAATAAACCCTCGGCTCAAAAGAAAATTATCAGACACAGGATTATGAGAAAAGTAAGACAACAAAATAGCAAGACACAAAACAAGTGCAACAATAGATGTAATACACATTGAAGAATAAGAAACTACGCGATAACTAAATAATACTACTAAAAAGGAGAAGAGGAGAGGAGGAGGTAGCCCCCTTCCTCTCTCACACAAAGTGCAACACCACTCAGCTACATAGTGACCTTTTACCCTAATCCTCGACCTCCATACCTTCCTATCTAAAGTCATGTCCTCAGTCAGCTGAAGTGTTTCCTTGCCCTGTCTAATCATCACCCCCTAGTTCTTTTTCGATCTACCTCTACCTCTCCTAACTCCTGCTACAACTAATCTCTCATACCTCCTCACTGGTACATCCTCGCACCGTCTCTTCACATGCCTGAACTTCAGTTTCACTTCTCTCATCTTGTCCGCCAGTGAGGCCACTCCCACCTTGCCCTATGCAACTTCATTCCTAATCATATCTCTCCTAGTATGTTCACATATTCATCTAAGCATCCTTATATCCGCCACTTTCATCTTCTGGATGTGGGTGTTCTTGACTGGCCAACACTTTACCCCAAACAACAATGTTGGTCTAGCCACCACTCTGTATAACTTACCTTTAAGCCTTGGCGATACATTCTTGTCACATAGTACCCGGGGGAGAGCCTCCATTTTACCCACCCCGCTCCAAACGGTGTGCAACACCATCGTCAATCTCCCCATCTCGTGGATTATGGATCCAAGATATTTGAAACTTTCTCTCTTGGGTATGACTAGTGCATCGATCCTCACTTCCACCTCCGCCTCATGCGTTGCGTCACTGAACTTGCACTACAAGTATTCTTTTTTAGTCCTGTGTGGTATACAAATAATAGTACTATAATTTTTTTTTCTATTAATGTATATGAAAAAGTAAAACGAACCTTCTCATTTTAGATTAGTTAGTTGGAGGTATATGAATTTCTAAATTGACCTCCATTTGCTAAATCCGAGATTGCTATGATCATTTCCTATATTTTAATAAATACAATAATGCAATGACTTATATAGTTGAGTTCAATTCCTCTCACATATAGCAAATTATATACCACAACTATATTTGAGAGTTATTCATATACTAATAATAGAAGTAGATACCTGATTTATACACCAAACTATACCATAAATGACCCTGAACTAATACAGAAGAAAGAAGAAGGACCGCCGATGCGGGATTTTCAATACTATTTTTTTTTGGAGAGGATGGGGTAGTAAAAGAGGAGGGGGTAAAAAGGGGTTGGGTGGTAAAAGAAAAGAAGGTAACAAATGCCCCTAGACTTTGGTAACGGCCGGTAGGAGCAAAACACTTTTTTAACGGAGGGCAAAATTGTTCTATTTCGCATAATCGAGAGGCATTTTTTATCCTTTACTCTTTTTCATATGGATCTTGGGCTTACAAACTTAAGTTGGGTATGTGTAAATACTCTGGCTATTCCACATCTTAAAGCGTAGAGTCCGTCATTCTTGTTTAATGTAGAAGATGATAATTAGATGCAAATGTAATTCCGTGCAAGTTATTTTACCATTAAAATGTGATTCCCTGCAAGTTACTGTTGTTGAGGCATTCTTAAAAAAATTCCTATTTGCAGAATGAGAATAGTGGACTCTACACTGGAGATGGTTCTGTTGATATCAAGGGTAATACTGTTTTAAAGAGTGAGACAGGGAACTGGAGAGCTTGCCCCTTTATTCTTGGTATGTCAGACTCAGATTTCCCTCTTCTTTTCTTCTCTTCTTTTTTCTCCTTTTCCCTGTTTTGGCATAGTTATTTATTCACGCTGTGTTATGGTATAATTAATTTGGTTGCTGACTTTGGTCTCAGGTAATGAATGTTGTGAACGTTTGGCATACTATGGCATTGCTGCTAATCTTGTTACCTATCTTACTACGAAGTTACATGAGGGAAATGTATCAGCTGCTAGAAATGTCACAACTTGGCAAGGCACTTGTTACCTAACACCCCTTATTGGGGCTGTACTGGCAGATGCATACTGGGGAAGATATTGGACAATTGCTACCTTCTCCACTATCTACTTCATCGTAAATATCTCACCTTCATTTTACACAAAGTACTAAACTTCTGGTGTGTGAGATGATTATAAAATTTCTTTTTGTGACTTGCATATTCATATTTTGTTATTTTTCCTTTCCTACTGGAGAGTTTCTCTTAACATAACTAACTTCAATCTACTGATATTTGTTTTGTTTCCACTCCATGGGGAATGCCAATTGATATTTTCTCATAAATAGTTGAAATTGTATTGGTCATCTTTAGATTAATTAGGAAGCTCAGTAAGGAGGTCTGGCCAAGGGCATTGTGGGCCTACACCTTCCCCACAGTGCTCGATCTTCGTGAATCTTATTCTTTTTTGGTGGAACAGAAGTAGTGGTGCAGGCTGGTCATCAACTTTTTACTGAATCTTATATAGACATTCAGATGACAATCAAAAAGAATTTACACTTTTGAAATTTATTATGTTTCAGCTAGTTTATAATTCATATCTGGAACATTAGAATAGACAATAGAATGATATTCAAAGGGAACTTTGGATATCTGGAGATGTTTTTCGTCGTTCCTATCTGTAACAGCAGAGAGTAGTTCATCTCCCCCACCCCAAAATAAAAAGGAAAGAGAGAGAAGAAGATAAGGAAAACAGTAGAAATTACAGAATCAAGTGATTCATATTTTTAAAAACTCTAGGGATTTAACAACAACTTGTTTCCATTTCAAAAAAGGAAAAACAATAAACGCTAGGGCTGGAAGCCCTTCCCTGGTGAATTTTGGGGGATCTTGAACGTGACTAGTAGACTTTCTTGCTTTGTATCGAGGGTATGTGTATGCGGTTGTAGTACATCTTCTTTATTGTTAGAGGTTTCCTTCTATTAAATTCACTATCCATTATGGTCTGATACATACAAATAACGAACGAGCCCCATGGAGGCTGTTGCCGCTGGACAGCCTCCTAACCCTACTTCCGATGCTTCACTCCTTAAACCCTCCACTGCTACAGCCCCATGCAACTCACACCTGTTGTGTATCACCACAGGGAACCTACTGTGACTTGGGATTCAGACAGTTTGATCATCTTATCATCAAGGAGAATTTACAATATGCTGTGGTAAAGGTCGGCTGGAACTCAAAAATTTAAGAAAGATCATCCCAACTCAATGTGAGATCAAGGTTGATTGCAAGATACTGTTCTTAAGAAATCATTTTGTGTTGATATGCTAACCAAGCTGGCGTTCTATTTCAATGTTAAAGATATATTTACCAATGTTAAAGTGGGATCCCTGTTTTGATCCAGATGAAGAAACGTCGATTGCAGTTGCATGTATTTTGTTTTCAGGCCTACCTCCTGATTTATCTACTAAAGAGTCAGTATTTTCTCTTGCATCAGCTGTTGGGGAACTTTTGACAGTGGACATGGCTACAAATAATCAAACTCGACCTAGCTGTGCATGCTAGGGTGAAGGTTGAGGTCTATTTGCTTGGAGATTTCCCAATAAAGTGCAGATAGACTGTCGTGACATTGTTAACGGTGAAGTCGATAAATGTACATTTTGATTATTTGCCCCAATATTGCAAACACTACCGTCTTCAAGGTCATAATGGTGAGGAATGCCTTGTGTTACATCCAAACTGAATGTGGAGAAGAATGAAGACCAAACTGGTAGGTTAGATGAGGTACCTTCTAATGATACTGCTGAACCAATTAGAGTGTTGAAGAGTGGTAAAGTAGTGGGCAGTCCTGAAAGGAAACAGGCTTAGGAAAAAGCTGAGAGTATTAAGAGGGTTGATGGTGCAACTGATCAACAGATTGTTGCTCATAAATCTGATGGTTCAAAAGGTAAGGAGTTCTCTATTTTACCAACAAATAGTTCTTTTGCTCCAATAGCTGATATAGAGGAGAAAGAAACTAAGGTGATGCTAATAATACTGTGGCGATTGTACCTGATGAATCCCCAAAGGAAGGAAGCTAATACTCCTAACTTAACTGTGACGCTAATTACAATTTTGAAAAGGGAGGATATTCCTGATCAATCTAGGATGTAGGATACTCTAGGATGGAGGATACTGGGGAGGAGGCATTGGTTGATAGCTTAATTAAGTTAAAGAATAAGGAGTTGGGTGGAGGCGAAGTATCATTGTCAAAGGAACCTGGGAAGGCTTGTGCAATCAACACTGGAGTGGGTTTGAAATTATTTCCCTCAAATTTAAGATTTGCTTATAGTTACCACGAACCAGTTGTGTCCACACGTTCCTTCACAAACCTTGATAAGTTTTCACTTGTCTCCTCCTTTCTGGAATAAGAGTGAATCCAATTTAAAGTGGGGTGATCAAGTAGAATTGAACTAGGCAGATGCTGATGCACCTATTGGAGTTAGTAACTTGAATGTAGGTCTCATGATGCAAGAAAAAGTAGCAGCTCAACTTGTCACTAAAATTGTTGATGGCCAAGGTATTGTTGATAGCAATGGTGATCCACTGGAACATGAAAACTTTGAGAAGTCTGTAAGATTTTGTGAAGATGATGATGAATCCAGGGCACAGAATTTTCAAATGTTGCTAGAACTGGCTCGAAGACAAATTGCTGAAGTTACAAAAAAGGAGCCTGGCAGCAAGAATTTAAAACAAGATAATTTGCCTCCTAGGATGCAACTAAAGAGGACAGCTTCCCAAAAAAACAATTAATGATGATTAAGGTCCTAATTTTGAATATCAGGCCTGTTAATACCAAAAAAAACACATTTGCATGATTGCTTACCATGCATAGAAAGCACCACTTTATGCTTATTGGTCTTATGGAAAATTTTCTAAATGCAAGCAAAATTGAGAGGTACATGAGGAAATCGGGACTTTATACTGCTTTTTAAAATTCTTCCGAGAAGATTTGTGCTTTTATTGATGAAAATTTCAAAGTTATGGTTCTTAGGGATATGGAGCAACAAATCACTCTTATATCGTATCATTAAGGTCTAAATAAAAAGTTTACCCTGGCTCTTATATATGCTAAATGTGATATGCATGAATTTTTTTTAACTATGGGATTCATTATATCATCATAGGGACATCAATACCCATTGGATGGTAGTGGGTGAATTCAATGTGGTTCTATCATAGGATGAAAAATTTGGAGGGCTGCCTGTATTAGCGACCGAAGTTGAGGATCTTACACATTGTCTGTCAAACTGTGGTTTAACTAATTAGGGTTTCAAAGGAAGCGTCTATACTTGGTGGAATGGGAGAACATGAAGCTTGTATTTAAAAATTAGATAGATGTATTGGCAATCAAGAATTGCAAGACTTATTTTCCCAATCGTGAGGTTGAACGTCTTGTCCGAAGTGGCTTAGACCACGGTCCTTTATTATTTAATGGTACAGTGTAGTATTTTCCCATTGAAAAGCCATACAAGTTCTTGAATTTTTGGATTAAGCATGAGGAATTTCTGGAGGTGGTTAGGAGTAATTGGACTGCAGATTTTTTGTGAGATCCGTTCTTTATTCTTCAATACAAGTTGAAGAATGTAAAAGAAAGGCCTTTGTGCAATGGAGCAAAACCACTAATAGGTGATATTTTCCAGCGTGTAGTTACTCTGATGGAATTAAGGTACATGAGGTTCAATTTGAACTGCATCCTTCTTTGCTCAATCAGAAAAGATTGCATAATGAATAAGCAGAGTTAAACAAATATCTACACTTGGAGGGGGAATTTCGGAAGCAAAAAACAAAAATCACATGGTTCAAGGAAGGAGATTGTGATACAAGTTCTTTCATTCTCATGTTAAAGGAAGAAGGAAAAAGCTTCATGTGAAAAGAATTCAAGATGCTGATGGTATGTATATGGAGGAACACTAGTGAAGAGCTTTCCAATGAAGCTATCAGATTCTTTCAAGAACAAATCAAGGAATAAAGGGTGCCTGAAATCTTGAGGTGTGTACCTAATTTGATTTCTTATACAAAATAACTCCCTGATAGCTTTGCTATCTAACAAAAGAAGTTGAACAGCGTTTACCGATAAAAAGAAGAAGTTAAGCAAGCAGTGTTTGGTTTAAATGGTTAAAGTGCCCATGGTCCTGATGGGTTTACATGCTTGTTTTATGTGTGGTGTAAAATGTTAAGAGGCAAGAGAGTTGACTGAGCATTAAATTTGGTGGAAAATTAAAATGGGATCCTCTTTACTTTTGGTTTGATAATTGGACGAGATTGTGTGCACTTTACTTTATAGTGCCAGATGATTTTCCTATTGATGAAGATATCATGAATGTGCTGGAGGTCCTGGACAATGGTTTATGTTATGCTGCAACACATCCACATTGGTTATCAGAGGATATTGCCTCCCCATATTCTTCATGAAATTCAGCTCCCTAAGTTTGTTCCTGAAAGATAGATGAACACATAAAACAACTATTCAACATATGAGCCAGAGCGATTAAAAGGAGAGCATCCCTTTCACCGGGAGATACTCATATTTAGCGAAGCTAGCATATTGACGACGATTGTGAGGTATATTTCAACTCATTTGAAGAGGTTGTTCCCAAAGATAGTAGGATTCTTAATGTGGACAAGTTTCAATGCCCCTCCCTATGCATAAGAACTACCAGGCAGTGATGAGTTATTGCCGAGGTGCCGACTATTTGTTGAAGTTGTGGGCCAATTTAGGTGAATTCACTTACCTGCAGAACATAAGATGCATCAGAGATGAAATCATGAAGATGATGGAAATGGGCAATTTCATGGTTCAGGAATGTGCGATGTGTATCAGTTTTTTTATTATTCTACATGAGCATTTCTACTATTCTTTCATGGTGTATTTGCATCTTAGTATCCAGTATCTAAGATGCCTTTGCTCTACTTAGTTTTTGCAAGTTCGAACTTTAGATATGATGTAAAAGGTAGAAGTGACCCTGCATATTCTATATTGGCTTGGAGTAAATTAGTCACTCGGGGACGCTGCCTAGTGACGTATTAACTATACAAAGAAGTGATACATATTTAACCTTTTTCATTTAATTTCTTTTTCATTTCTTGTAGTTTCTTGTTCTTTGATTTCTGCTACTATATATTGTTTCGTGTAGTTCGTTTGTAGTATTATTTTATTGGAGTACTGTTCTGCTCCTGTCTGTTGTTTTCGTTACTATCTACTATCTCTTGTACTTCCATTACGTCTTTTTTAGACTGTCTCTGTCTTGAGCCGGGGGTCTTTCGGAAACAACCTCTCTACCTCACCTCTGAGGTAGTGGTAAGGTCTGCGTACCCCTACCCTCCCCAGATCCCATTTTGTGGGACTATACTGGGTATGTTGTTGTATAATTGGTGGGTGCAACCGTGGTACCGAATGATGTGAAAGTTGTTCTAGGTTTATGTATTGTTGTTGCAACTTTGAGGAAGGTAGAGCCACTTTCCCGGCAAATTGCCTAAGTGCCAATTTCTTTTCATGACAGATCCAAAGAGATCTACTTTACCTTCTAATACTGTTTTAAATTAGCTATCAACTTAGTCATATGGAACTTATAACAACTTTGTGAAGTGTGTCATATTTGCCAAGTTTTAGACAAATTAAAGTTGGGGCAAAACATAAGAATGTTATAAGGAAGAAATATAGTAGATATCTGCTCAGTGCCTTTCCTCTTTAGAACTCTTGTGATTAAAGGTCTCATCTTTACGACTGATATAGCAAGTTCAAGTGAGATGGTAAATACATGTCTTGTCTTGAAAACTGGAACCCTAAACTTTGTACTGCCCTATCTCCCCTTTGCAACTGAGATTTTAGCTTTGCTCTAGCCTCTAGCGCAACAATTAATTACGAAGCATATCCTGTTCTTGCAGCCTTTCTTTGTCTTACATCTGCTTGCTGGACTTGCACTTCTTATTTCATGTTTTTTGTGTTGTCAATTGGTTGTATAGGGCATGTGCACATTGACACTATCAGCTTCAGTTCCTGCTTTTAAGCCCCCTGAATGTGTGGGTTCTGTGTGCCCTTCAGCAACACCTGCCCAGTATGCCATATTCTTTTTTGGCCTATATCTGATTGCTCTTGGTACTGGTGGGATTAAGCCATGTGTTTCGTCGTTTGGAGCTGATCAATTTGATGAGACAGATCCAAAAGAGAGGGTTAAAAAGGGATCCTTCTTCAATTGGTTCTACTTTTCTATAAACATTGGAGCTTTGATATCGAGCAGTTTGATTGTGTGGATTCAAGAAAATGCTGGATGGGGCCTTGGGTTTGGCATCCCTGCAGTTTTCATGGGCATTGCCATTGCAAGTTTCTTTTTTGGTACACCACTCTACAGATTTCAGAAGCCTGGGGGAAGTCCTCTCACAAGAATGTGCCAGGTTTTGGTTGCAGCATTCCACAAATGGAACTTGTCTGTCCCCGATGATGGTACACTACTGTATGAAACCCCAGATAAAAGCTCTGCAATTGAAGGAAGCCGAAAGCTATTGCACACTGACGAACTGAGGTGATAAATTATTTTTTTTGCCAAGGAGTACATTTTATTTTACACTCTCTTCTCCTTTATGTTCTCCTAAGGCTCGTGTGAAAGTCATGGCGTTTCTAAAGGCAGTAATGATGCCAAGACATTCATACTTCAAAGTCAAAGTCAGAATATCTTTCATATCATATCATTTCATACTTAGAATTGCACTTTGAGGCATAACTTTCAAGAAACACGGAAAATTCACGCTCGCTTGTCACCTCGACATACATTCACATTCTAAAACATTTTCATACATCTTTAGAATCATGTTTTCTGGCAAAGGACTGAAGGAAGGTATATCTGAACTTTTCTTTGATGTAGTCTTAGCTTATCAAACAATTGACACTTCAAACGCTCAACAATCTCTACATGAATACAAATCAAATCTATCTATGCATACCCATTACAACTCAACATAAGCCATTTAGGCTTTGGACATAGGCTTCAAGTCATCCAAGTCCCCAATTGTTCACAAATGGTGAAATCTTGATTCACCATTCAATCCCCTTGATTAGATAAACTATTGAAGCTGTTTGGATCACTACAATAACAAATTCATATTTGCAATTTCTATTCACCTTCTTCCCCAACCAAGTGACAACCTTCATTGATACCCATTCCTAAGGTTCATCCAATACTTCAATTCAACCATGGTTGCTACTCAAAATTACCTTTTACATACTTATTCAAGCATCATAAACGAAGTGTGGCTAGTGGAAATACCTCTTTGAAGTCAAACCACCCGAGAATTCCAATTTGTGGTGCTTCTTGAAGATTTGATGAATTCTAACAAATCCAATGTGATTTTGATGTAAGTGCTAATCAATGAAATCTGTCCAAAAAACATGATAAATGACTTACCTTAATAGTGTGTTAAATAAATGCCTTGTAGGTGTCCCTTTCAATGCTCCAAAAACTCTTCTCCAGTTCACTATTTCTTTTTCCCGCGTGATCTAATATATATACGCAAGTAGGTATGCGATACGCTTGTGGCGATGGGGCTTGAATGCACTAGTTAATGTTGTTTGGCCAACCTTAATTGGGACACCTTTTCGCGATGCACCAGTGATGTGCCGGCGTCCCACGGCACATTTGACTCCCTTAACTAAGAATAATCGCGAGTTTTCAAGCAACCGTTGTTAGTTTTGATGGCTTTTGATGTTGTATTTGCAGGAAAAGTGAATAAAGATGGAAGAGGATGAAAAGTGCTAAAAATGACCCTACTGTTAAGTGTGAGGGCTCACCTGACGAACCGTCACAAGTGTGACGGGTCGTCAGGAAAACCACCAAGTTAAAAGAGTGCTAAGAAGGCCACTGGATAAGGGTGACGGTTGGTGTGACTGACCGTCACACCTGTGACTGGCCGTCACACAAGCCGTCAAGTTGAGGCAGTATAACAACACACACTGGTCAAGAGTGACGGTTCAGCTGACGAACCGTCACAGCCATGACGAACCGTCAAGATGAAGCAGAACAAAGGAGCTCACTGTTTAGCCATGACGACTCCCATGACACATAAAATGCATTCATCAAATGCGTTTTACTCTATTTACCGGTAAGTCGTCACCTGCTCGACGACTTACCAGAAAACTCGGTTGGGCAGTGTCTGCAGCTCACTGGAAGTTGTGACGGCTCAAGTGACGAGTCGTCACAAGCTTGACGGTTCGTCAAGCGACCCGTCAACTTGAAGCGGGACTCCGAAATTCTATTTTTAGACCTTATTTCCTACACTATTATAAATACCCAGTGGTGACTCACCTCATTTCCAGCTGACTTGGCGGTCTTATTCTGGTTCTCTTCCCTTTCCTTCTGTTTCATTTCTTCGGTCTGTTGAGCATAGACCATCAACCTGGAGATGTCCATATCATTATGTAGCTAGCTAGAACTAGCAGGGAATGCACCCTGATGGCTGGACTGGGCTTCAACGAGCTAAATGAGAATCTGGATAGCTCTCCTGAACTCAGCATTAGAAGTACGAGGAGGCTGAAGAGTAGGTGACACAAGAGTCCTCTCTGGACCTGATGTCACTGGTGGAGACCCAGCGTTAGCTTTCTGACCAGAAGAGCAGCCCCTGTTCCTTGACTGCATTCCCTGAGGTGGAGGCATAGAACTAGCGTTGACCTTAGTAGGAACCTCAGTGTTAGCGGTAGCAGTTCTTTGACTAGCAGTTCTCTTCGGAGGCATGATCTGAAAAATGTAATATCGCATGAATTAGGAAAATTTCATAAAGTTTAACTCTATAGCACGAACTAGAGTATGGAAGATGGGAGGTATTTCCTAATATCCCATAGCTTCCCCCATATAAGTGTGGCATGCTTCACACACATAAAAAGGACTCTATTAGACACGACTTCATAGACAGTCCTAGGACACTTAAACCTAGTGCTCTAATACCAAGTTTGTCACTCCCTGAGCCTACACCTTGGGCGGGACCGGCACCCAAAGTCACTTGGTGACTCGAGCGTGCCCTTGGCCTGACATACTACTAAAGATAACTGAAATAATAATGCGGAAGCTCTGAAATGTAAAGCAAAGGCTAAGCTTTAAGGGAAGTAAAGGAACAAGCTTTCATAAAGAAGAGACTTTGAGTCAACTGATAATCTAAATGCACTGTTCTGATTGAGACAACTAACTGTCTAATAAAGCCTGTATAAATTGAAATGAACAATGTCTACCGGGACAATGCCCCCGGTCTACCTTTATTCGAATGATCTAAGCTAAACTGAACTAGCCTTTGAATGCAAGGAGGACTCACCAACAACTGAGAAGGTGAACTCTAATGAGGCGCTTGCTGACGGATCCTGAGTACCTGAATCTGCATCATGAAAAGATGCAGCGCCAAATGTCGTAAGTACATGGAATGTACTGTATGTAAAAATAGCTGAACTGAAACAATACTGATAAAGCCGAATGATTGGGCATAAGTGTGATACATCAAGAGCATGAAATAACTGAATACTGAATAACTTGATATAATTGAAATATTTAAATAAGTTGTGTGCAATGCCTCATAAAACACTTTATAAAAACTGGTGGCCTCGGCCAAATTCATACGTTCTGAAAATATATACTATTAGAAAATATTGAGTTTCCTAGTTGGGGAGTTTCTTATAACCGACATACATCACGTGAGCTCATGATGTCCAACTTCTAACCCAAGTTGGAGAGTTGTCCTATACCTTGCTAGGGTATAGAACGCAACTAACTATGGATCCATACTGAGCCCTCGGTATTAAAGCAGAGTTGCCCGAAACAACACGATCCTATTCTACGCTGGCATACGTAGTTTCGGGACATGTGTTATCTAAATCCATACCCCTCGGTGTTAAATAATCCTCCCAAAACATATATATATGCTCATACTATACTGAAAACATGTTGGTGAGCCTTGGCCGAAAATCATATCATGAAAATATACTGTTGGTGAGCCTCGACTCCCACTTGTCAAAAATACTAATGTTGAGCCTCTGCTCTATTTTATCTGAAAACACAATTCTTTAGAATACACGATAAACTGAACTTTCAACAAAAGGCATTCCTTCTTTTCAAAGCATTTCAATATGCACAAGAGTAATTGTAAACTTTCATGAAGAAGACCTTTGAAATCATAAAATAGTTCTTTTAAAGACATAAGATAACTACTGTGACTCATGAGATAGATTTCGTAATGTTGCAATAGACTCCATGAACATGAATAGGGTATACAATTCAAGAGACAATTCAACTTCTGAGATTTCTACAAATTTCATGGAATATTCAAGAGGTATCGTCATTAGATAAGAAAACTAGAATTCCAGGATTTCTATTCGAAAAACCCTAACATATTCTATGAACGAAAACTGGAATTGAATCATGCTTGTGGGGAAGAATGGGGTTCCTACACTGAAGGTTAGCCTTACATACCTGAGAGACTAAAGAAGCTTGGGAGGAAAATCTCTAGATTCCTTCCCTAGAGCCTTAAAGTGTGGTTCTTGAACTCATGGAGTTCTTGAGAGAAAAGAGTGCTTGCAGATGTTTTTCCTAAATGTTTCTGAGTATTTCTAGTCTTTAGGAAGACTTTAAGTATGAAAACACCCTTAATGAAACGATGTGGGAAAATTTCCCCTCAGAAATAGCACTGGCTGGGCAACGCTTTGCGTCTCCCAACGCGTTGACAGGGAAGTTTTCAACAACTCTGAAGTTTGGTGACATGTATGACGTGTTGGCCATAGCGTTGGCTAGCCAACGCGGCGCACTAGCCCTGTGATTGCCCGAAAATTTCGTTTTAAGTCCGAAATTCATTCCGTTTGATTTCTAATCGATCTAAGGTCCATGTATCTTGATTCCTAAGCTTTATAATACGTACGGGACTACATTAGCATGTCACGAGATGCGAGGTGTTACATAACCGGTTCTTGTTTCTTTAAGTTTTTCATTTGAGATATCACGTCATAAAAATGAGATATGTCATTAGTATATAAAGCGCGAGTATTTTCTAGACTCAAAGCATGTGTGGAGTGGGCGAAACAAGGGTGTCAACTTGGAATCAATAGATCGCCACATAAGACTACATAATTGAGCGTCAACCTTCTCCCATTGTGCTTTGATCTTTTCATTTATCCCACTAGCCTTTTGTCACGCCCCGAGCCTACCTCCTGGACGTAACACGGGACCCAAGATCACAAGTGATCTCAAGATAACCCTCTGGCATTAGCATGACTTAAAAACTGAACAAAACATAATAACGGAAGCTTAACTGAAGTAATGAGCAACTCAACCTGTTTATATAAGTAAAAGTCTAAGGATGAAAATCTGAATACAGCTGAATGTATGACTCTATGTCTGAAAGCCTCTACTACTGGCGAGTTGCTGGGACAAGCCCCCAGCTAACTCTAAATACTGAAATACTGAATCCACAATCTAAATACTGAAATGAAACTAAACTCCATGTCCTCGAAGGAAGAGGACTCACCAAGCTGACTGGATGTGCTGTTGATCTACTAGCGACGGACTAGGGAGCGGGCTACATAATCTACATCATAATAGGATGCAGCACAAAGAAATATGCGGTCAGTACTATGGAATGTACTGAGTATGTGAGATATGCATAATCATGATAAAAACATACTTAAAACATGCTTGAAATGAGTTCGTGTATGTAGAGAGATAGTATAAGAAAATATCAAGATATAAGGCATAAAACGTGAAATAAAGGCAGGGTTCAAAGTAGAGTATCTTATAACTTATTAGCTTGAAAATAAACATGCGGGAGTTTCTCTTAACCGACATTAAACCATGCTGAGCTACATGGAGTCCAGTGTCATGCACCCACACTGAAAAAGACTGTCCTAACCGGCCAAAGATAGAACCATGTCATACCAGGATCCTGTCATAAGCCACAGAGGGCACCTATGGTGGCACATAGTTCTGGGACTAAGGGTACTCTCACCCGGTCTAACTCGGTGCTAAATACTACTCCCAAAACATAAATATATATAGCATGAGGCTCACATACATGTGACATATCTAGATGTCAAAACTTGTTCATAAACATGTTCATATCCCGGATCTTCATAGTACTCACGAACCTTGGTTTTAGAAAGTGATTCATGAGCATTGATGGTACATCGGGTGTCTTGTCTTGCATAATAGTTCATAACTTAGAGATTTGCATGGCACTAGTTCAATTTCATAATAACATAGATTTTCATAGAACATAGGAACATAGAAACTAGGCATGCACTTGCTTGAAAAATTCATGAGAATGCATGTTATCAATTTTCCAATTTTTCTTAAATCAAACCATGCATGTAGGATTTACCATAATTAGCCTTCAATTCAAAATATGAGTTCATATGTAAAAATCCATGCAAAATCATGCAATTTAGTAGTACTTTCATAATAAAATCATGAGAAGGCAATTTATAGCAAAACCCATAAGAATTGGGTAAGAACCCTAATTTGAAAGTTCATGAAATCAAAATAGAGATTTGGGGTTTTGGGCACAAGGGTGAAGGGAACCCATTGTTGAATACCCACATACCTTGATTGAAGCTAACCCACTTGAAATTGAAAAGAAGATGAGGCTTGAACTTGGAGCTTGAAACCCTATCTTGAAGCTTGAGAAGATCGAACTCCTTTTCTTCTTTTGGAAGTTGATTGAAATAATGGGAGAGAACTTAGACCAAGTAGGACTAAAAACCCTCCTAAATAGGCTTAAAACGACTTAGTATAGGAGTTAAAAGAGTGGAAAATTACAAAAATACCCCTGGACTTAAACTTGGAAAAAGCTGGAAAAAGTCTGCTTCAGAGACCACGAGTCAGTCCACGGTCCGTCATCCTAAAGGACGAGCCATCAACTGATCCGTGGTTTCAAATGCCACTTCTAGGGGTTTACTGGAACTCAACACCACGAGTCACTCTACGGTCCGTGGTTCAGGACGACGGACCGTACTCGTGGTTCCGACTTTAGGATATGAGGATCCTCTGATCCTCAGGGATTACGAGTGGAAGAACGGGTCGTGGAATAGGTTGATGAGTCGTCAACCCACTCGTGGAATTTAGAGGACTTGGTACCTCTCTGAAGGTGATTCCACGGGTTACAGGATGGACCGTCGTTCAAAACGATGACCCGTCAAGTCATTCATGGAAACTGGGTAGAAAAGCTGAATTTTGACAAACCACGAGTCACTCTACTGATCGTGGTTTTGGTCTACGGGTCGTGAACCAACCAGTCGTTTTGTAGATGAAAATTTTAAGGTTCAGGTCAGAAATCACGAGTCACAGTACGGACCGTGGTTCAGAACCATGGTTCGTCATCCCTGTCCGTAGTCACTGACAGTGCTGCAGTAAATTGCCCATAACTTTTTACTCCGGACTCAGATTAATGCGCGGTTGGTGGCGTTGGAAAGAAGACTAAAAAATCTTTAATTTGGTGGGTACTAGGCCACCTAACTCTTTATATTTTAGGAGGAATGATCAATTGAAGTTTACCCTAATTTAGTCTTACATGAAAACTTACTTGAGTGAGGTGCTTGCAACTTAACTTGGTGATATGAGTTTCTTATGAACATGATTCGCATTCAAAGCACTCACCACACCAGGGGAAAGTTTCGGATATTAGCTTAGGATTTTTAGGGTGTTACACCTTTTTTGTTATGTGATCTTGAATACCTTGACCCTTGCACCACAACTCAACCGAGGAAGTCCAAGTTAAATAGTTTGAACTTCCCATTAATGATTCAGAAGTAATCATAGGGCTTGAAGTTCCGATTCCCGTGTTTTTGGAGCTAAAAATATCATATCCCAAATACATCTTGTGAAATTTGACTTGAAAGCTACTGGAAATCTGAAATCAAACTGGCAGTTGCCTGAGATCCAAAATCAAATGGACAATGGCTTGGAAAACAGACCAGACGGCACTGGAATAGGGTGGCTTCTGGTGATCAGAATCCAAAAGAAACTTGATGAAAAGGGTCGCAAGGACTGGAAGACCTGATTGGAAAAGAAAAATTCTCGAAAATGATGGACAGAAATAGCTCATGTGCCGGCGCGTGGAAGGAAAGCTCGTCGGAAAATTTTCTATCAGCGGCACATGGAAGCACGTGACAGATCTTTTGCTGGAGAACTTTTTCGGAGTTTGGTCACCGAAGGATGATTTATCTTGTGGTGTGTTGGTTTTTTTAGCAGAACACCTCCAAAGGAATGGAGACAGTCCCGTGTCACGGGAAAATTGCACAGTGACTGAAAATTTTCTTTGCCGGAAGAAGCTGGTATTTTGCACAACTATATTTTCTCACCAGTGCTCTGATACCATGTGAGAAATAATGGAGAAAAATATTATTGAATTGTGTATCTACATAGTTATAATGAGCTCTATTTGTGGACACTACATTACAATCTTTTCCCACGTAGGATACTATGTACAAATCTTATTCCTATTTCTATTCCTATTCTAACAACCACTATCATAAAAAAATAAGGTCTATATTATAATAAAAGCATGGAGCCTCAAAGAAGTTAATAAATTTTTTACCTTCCAAAATACATCTAATGTTGGATAGAGTTCTAGATACAATTAATTTTAAAATGTTGGATATTAACATAAGTTTAAATTTTGTTAGAACTAATATTAACTTTGAATTACCATTTCAAAAAAAAATAAAAAAATCTAGAACTTTGAATTCAACTATGAATTTTCCGCTTTTACTCCCAGATTTCATGACTTTTCCTAAATTTTGTGAACCTTTTCAATTAATTAATAATAAGAAGAGTAGGTTATGTCTTGTATGGTGACTTTGTGGAACACGTTAGGGATGCAGTGAGAATATTGATTCTTTGTAATATTTCTCTAGATTTCACATGTTGTATGACTAATTAAAAAAGGACTTTTGTTCCATATGGTGACTTAACGGAACACGTTAAGAATGATCTCTTCTTCCCAAGTTTGTCTATTTTTTCTTTGGTTAGTGTTTTGATCACTTCTTAGATTAAATTATATTAGAAATGAATTTATTAGTTAATTTTTTCTTACAATTAAGAACAATCTGGATACCTTTTTTAAGCATGGAAGACAAATCATTAATATTCAGTAATTTGTATGTTTTAACAAATGTGAGATCAGAGTTCCTTTTATAATGATATAAAGAGAAAAAAAGCCCTTGAATCTCTGGGTCATGGTTTGAAGGGAAATTGTTCAAAGACAATACAGGAAGTAAGCTTTCCGTGTAATATTGCCTCATATAGAAGCTAGTGATCCAGAGTTTACATGTTTTAAAGCTTCCATCTCAGCACCTACCTTCCGGCCCAAAGCTTAGAAATCTCTCAACGTGATAAGTTGTGTGATTCCTCTCTCCTCCTTCAAATTTTATTCTTTTCCGAGCTTTGGGGTTCTTGATGTACTTTGTACCTTTCTTGGTACAAATTAGTTTCTAGCACTGAAAATGAAAGTCGAGACTGCTTCCTAAGTTAGTAAATTAGTTGTTTCTTTGTTTTTAAACTAAGTTGGAAATTGAAGGTGTTTGTCCGATGAATATGGTTATAGATATGTGATTCCTTTCTCGGGTTCTAGGATACTTTTCTTTTGATGGAGGTGGGGAGGAGGGCTTTTTGGGTTTCCTAACTTCGTGCCTCTCTCTTCAAATTACCTCTAACAGTGAAGTTGAAATTGTTTCCAAATCACTCTAATAACAAGGAAACAACCTTCTATCTTGTAGGAGGCATAAAGACTGGAATAAGAAACTGTTTAAAGTTGTTTCAATCTTAAACTCTAAGAAAGCTCATGAACAATTTATTATGTTTTTATCACCATAACAAAAATATTATCTTATGATAGTATTGATATGCACTAAGTACTGAGTTATCTATCAAACTAAAATTTATAAAAAATCATTCTAATAAATTTTGATGCTCAGATGATCCATATAGAACTATGTTTATGGTACATATGTTATTCTTTAGAAGGAGATTATGTGGAATTAGTTCCTTGAGTGTGAAGAATGAGTTCTTTGAGCATCTCTGTCGTGTTACTGCTTTAAAGTTTTTCAAGAATCAATAGTGCATAAATTGGATTTACACGAATTTTTTTTCATGAATCCAAAATCATGAATAATGAATTATTTTGGATTTCTTTGATAATTATTTATATTTGTATTGTATTTCTCGGAAACTAAGGATGCAGGGATTTTAAGGACCGAAATTTCCTGTTATTGTGTACTTGGTTTATTTTCACTTTGAGACATCGCTGTCCTTTATTTTGTCTGTAAATGGCTCCTTAGTGGCATTTAGGTACTTGGTGTTGTTATATTTCTGCTTTTATACCTTCAATAACTGGTACTTTGTCTGAGATTGTCCTTTGTCTTTTTAGGGACCTTATCTTTTATTGAATTCATCTTTTTCTGAGATTATCCTTTGTCTATACAAGTAGTGTTACTGTCAAATTATTAATTCTGATGCTTTAGAAAATATTTAATTTCAGTTTTTTTAGTTGCTGCCTCCTTTGTTCTGTCAGTAAATGGCTCCTTAATGGCGTTAGTGACTTGGTGTTGTTATATTTATCTTACACCTCTAATAACTAGTACTTATAAATCATCTAGTTCTCAGTGTTACCGTTAATTATTGATTCTGATGCTTTAGAAAATACTTAATTTGAACAATTTTTAGTCATTAATATGATTTTTGAAGGAATTATAGCTTTATTTTGTTGGTGTTGTATGTTTAAAATTTCATCGTCTTCGCAAACAATTGTTATAATGATTTACATAGAGGATTATATGTGAACAAAAACTAGTTCTCTGGAAAATTCTATACTGAAGCACCAAGTTATTTTTCCACAATCCTCAATGCATCTCATGCAACTTATGTTGAACTTGCTGCAATTTCTTGGAATTATACTTACTCCTGTTATCTTCTGGTATTTTTTTTTTTTTTGAGACAGGTAACATTTTGTATTCATGCCAATACTTAGGTAGTTCTGAAAAACCATATTTACAAGAGTAAGGTTAGATACAGAGTATGCCAAAAATAAATCAAACCTAAATAGTATCTAGGACATCTAGGATTGGTTCTGTATCACCAGAGTACAACTTAGTACACCAAAAGCAAAATAACAAAATACAATTTAGCTTAATTTGTTGTACTGAATTGCTTCTATCCTCAAAGCATCTATCATTCCTTTCTTTCCAAATTGTCCACCATATACACGAAGGAATGATCTTCCATGACCATCCCATTCTGTTCCTTGCTCCAATTCCAACTTCCTCCCAACTAAAAAGAGTGTCAGCAATCTTTCTTGGCATTACCCAATTGATGCCCCTGAGATTGATGAAAATCTTCCATAGTTGATATGTGATGCTGTAGTGCAGGAACAGGTGATTCACTGTCTCAGCTTCTTTTTCACATAAGAAGCACCTTGAGCAAAGTGATATCTTCCTCTTAATCAAATTCTCATGAGTCAGGACAACTTCTTTAGCAAGAAGCCAAGTAAAACATGCAACTTTATAAGGAATCTTAATCTTCCAGATGTGTTTCCATGGCTACATGGTAAGGTGTGGTTCTATCTGATTTAGTGGTCTGTACCCTGAACTGACTTTATACAGTCCTTTGGGATGTCCAATCCACCACAAGCAGTCTACACCTTCATGCATCCCTTGGAAGCTTTCTAACTACTTGAATAGTTCAACCACTCTAGGGATCTCTCAGTCATTCATCCCTCTTCTAAATCTCAGGTCCCATCCCTGGAGTGTCCACACTTCAGCTACTATTATATGCTGAAATAGGGCCAGGTCAAATAGATCAGGGAACATATCTTGTAGAGGCCTTGTCCCTATCCATTTGTCTTTCCAGAAACATGTCCTTGCTCTGTGCACTCTGACCTTTGAATGATTTTTAAGGAATGGCTAGAAGGCCATAATTGATCTCCACAAACTGACTCCATAAGGAGTTGTAACCTCCTTTGATACCTAACAGTCTTCTTCCCCATATTTGCTTTTTATGACACTGCCCCAAAGAGTCTGGGGTTCTTGTGCATATCTCCATAGCCATTCTAGAGTCTCCTTTCCATGTCCTTTGAAGTCTATTCCAAACAACTTGCTGAGCTTTATGAGATTCTGTTGCACCCATACAGTGGTCTCCCTTTCCTTTTCTAGCAATGCTTCTTTGTGTTCAGACTGTAGCGGCATCACATCTTTAATTTCCCAAATTTCCTCATTGACAAGTGCTTTACAGTTGGTGAGTTGTACTCAATTCTCTCCCTGTTTACTTTCTTCCTCCTCACTGAGTTTGCTAATGTCCCCCTCCGGCGACAAAACTTGCAAAATTCCTTCGTTTTCCGGCATGGATCACTCTCAGAGTCATCTGCAGGTTCCAATCAGAGCTCCTCCAGGGTTCTGTAATTTTCTGAATGTTTTCTGGAGACATTGCTTGTTCAGATAAGTCCCACTTATCTGAGGTGGGCTTCTCTAAGATATCATTAGTAATAAATTGGGCTTGGTCAGGCCCAAAGTCTTTAATAATGTCCTGGCCCAAATCATTATTCTTCACTAAAGACTGGAGCCCTTCACTTGACCCCACCAAATTCCTAGAATTCAAAAAACCCTCACCCACGTGGCTATGAGACCTCCAATCAACAGCTATCAATAGACCGACAGAGTCTATAACTTCTTATTCTCCAGATATCTACTGGGTAAACCCATGTACCGGTCCTTTGTCTCTCTCCGCTTCTCTCGCCACAAAACCCTCCGGCAACTTCTCGAATCTAGGCTTCCTTTCCACCCAGATGGTGCCTTCTTTTGAGAGTCTTACTTCACTTGGAATATTCCAGGCATCTCCTTTGACTTCAATACGACCCTATTCAATTCTGTCTCCTCTTCTGTTGACTTCCATCCACCATAGAGGTCTCCGATTTGCCGGAAAAAATTGTGCAACCATAGATGTAAGGGAAGCTCTATCGTTCTGATCCATGTCGACTTGATCTTCTGTTCATCTGAGATGCACCCCGCTATAGGGTTCCACCATTCCAGCTTTAGCGTAGATTTTTTCCAAGTCCAGACCCCTTGTAAAAATCTGCTCAGCCATGTTCCTGATGGGAAACTCAAAGAGAAACATGTTCCCTAGCATCTCATAGATGTTTGTCCCAAAAGCTTTCTTCCATGTTAATGAAGCCCACTTCCTTACATCAGAGAGGGTTGGCATCTCAGTGCCAAACCAGCCTATGATGCATCTTCCCAGAACACGCCTGTCATGAGCAGGTGTACTAGGTTTGGTTTCATCTGCTGAATTTATTCCTGCCTTTTTGGAGTTATGGGGCTGCCATTTACCATCTCCAACTACCTTGGCGTATGGGTAGTTAGTGTCAAACTTGCTAAGAGGGGCTTTTAAGAGCAATGAAGGGGGTTCATTAATGAAGTTTTCAATCTTAACAGCCACGTCCCTCCAGCCAGCATTGAAAGCTTCGGGCAAGATTACGACTGCTCTGTTCATCCCTTTAAGAGATAAAAAAACTCATGTATCTTCCATGAGCATTAAACTTCCTTGTTCCAAAGTACTCTGCCATCTGGTCCTTTGTCCTCCATCTCCTCACAAGATTCTTGTTGTCAGTCGATGCTTCTTTCAAAATAAAGCACATCCACTCCATCACCTTTCTGCTAAGACTTATTCTTCTCATCATATTCCTACTTCTTTCCACCCAGTCGAACCAGACTTCCTCGCTGGATTTCCATCTAGTTATGTCATAAGACTTAAAACCAGCTGTAAAATAGATCCTGTTTTCCCCCATTCTGATAGAGAGATTTGAAAAGATGGAGAAGAAAGAAGGAAAAAAAAACTATCGTAGAAGGAGATAGCTGAAGAAGAAGGGAAGAATTGGTGGTTCTCAGGCGACCCACCGGAAAGAGGGTTCTCTCTCTCCTAGAAAGTAGGAGAGTTTTTGGGGAATGTGCCTGAGAGCATCTTTCCTTTAATTTTCTAGCTGCTTTTAATTGCAAATTCATCAATGAATATCTTCTGGTATTTGGTTAAGCAGAGACCTAGTTTATTTTAGCTTTTCAAATCATCAATCCTCAATTTCCTGCAAGGTTTCAGTTAGCATGCTTTTGGATCTTCTGCATAACATTATCTTCTTCAGGTGCCTTGACAAAGCTGCTGTAGTTTCAGATACCGAATTGAAAACTGGAGACTATTCCAATGCTTGGAGGCTCTGTACTGTTACGCAGGTTGAGGAACTGAAAATTTTGATCCGCATGTTCCCGATATGGGCAACTGGAATAGTCTTTTCTGCTGTTTATGCACAAATGTCTACAATGTTTGTGGAGCAAGGGACGGTGATGGACACTTCCATTGGTTCCTTCAGAATTCCTGCAGCATCTCTTTCAACTTTCGATACCATTAGTGTTATTGTGTGGGTCCCAGTCTATGATAGGATCCTTGTTCCAATTGCAAGGAGGTTTACCGGAAAGGAGAGGGGATTTTCCGAGTTACAGCGAATGGGTATTGGACTTTTCCTTTCAGTGTTGTGCATGTCGGCTGCTGCTATCGTTGAGATCAAGCGTCTACAACTCGCAAGAGACCTTGGTTTGGTGGATGAAGCCGTTGCAGTACCTCTCAGTATCTTTTGGCAAATTCCGCAATATTTTATACTGGGAGCAGCCGAGATATTTACTTTCATTGGGCAGCTTGAGTTCTTTTATGATCAATCACCCGATGCAATGCGTAGCTTGTGCAGTGCGTTGTCACTGATGACGACTGCTTTGGGTAATTACTTGAGCTCTTTCATACTGACTGTAGTAACGTCCATTACAACTCGAGGTGGCAAACCTGGATGGATTCCAAACAACTTGAATGGTGGGCATCTTGATTATTTCTTCTGGCTCTTGGCAGCACTTAGCTTCTGCAACTTAGTAATCTATATTTTCTGTGCCAAAATGTATAAATCCAAGAAGGCATCCTAAGTCGAAGTTGGTTTTAGCCACCGTCTATGCTTCAAAATGAAAGAAAACGGGATGTAATGCTCGATTTTTATCACTTCTCCGTGAAAGCAAAAAGATCTCTGCGCAAGTCACAAGCTTAACCAGCTTAGAACTTCTGTACGTTATGAATTGCCAAACTTTCAAAAGAAATCCTCTTGTTTGTTAATGTAAATATCCGATGGTGTTATGCTTGGAGTTCAATTATTGGTGTAAACTGTAACGTCTAATTGTCCTTTCCAAGTTGCTTGCTTCATCATATCTTTAACACTTAGAATTATGGCAGCTGCAATCTCTTGGTTACGGCTTTTCTCACTTGAATGAGGTGATTCCTATTTACTCCATTTATTCACCGAATCAACAGGGATTTAATTCACGGTAGAACAATCAACAGGGAGAATTGGTTTTGTAGGCCACTTATAATTTACTAGTGAACTCATAAGAAATTGAGTGAAACTACTAATTAGAATTTTTCTAATAATAGAAAATTACAATTTAACACAGTTCAAAATGCACTTCTAACATACCAAATTTTATTAAATTAAGCAAATCTCAGAGTTAGTTAAAACAGATTAAGACATCTTAATTACAATCTTAAGAATACTCTAGAAAAGTAATACTTCATTTCAAAAATATACATATACAAAAGAATGGAATTTATATAAATGCAGAAGGAACCTAAATTGAATCATAACCCCAACATTTCCACTCAATTTTTTTCATTCAATTTTTTATCTTTCAGGGAGGGAATTTAAACTTAATTAAAAGACTGTCCGGTTGATGAAGGGAAGGGAAAGATACTGTACTTCTAGTGCTTTGTTGCTTCACTATTGTTTGTGCAACTTTAATCAACTTGTCTCTCCCGTGTCACCACAAAAAATACTGAAATTATTGCGGGAATAAATTCATGACACTAATTGTCTAATTTTGTTGTTATTCTGCTAACTCACCGCTAATATCACCATAGCTAAGACCATCACTAACACTAATTTTAAAATTTATAAAAATTTGTAATAGGAAAAACTGATGAGGGCTGAATGACATCAGAAAAAAAAAATTGGACTTGAAAGGAGATATCAAGTCATCGCTTGTCAGGTTGAAAACTGCTTTATTGCTTACTATGAATCTCTCTATACGACTAGCCATATCTCTTCAGCTAAAATAGTGTCCACCCAACCCCAACCAATAGACTCACCCAAGACGACTGTCTAGCCCTCAACTGTCCTCTAAGTGACATGGAAATCCTCAACGCCTTGAAATCCTTCCATCCTACAAAAGCTCCGGGGCCCGATGGTCTACACCCCATTTTCTTTCAAAATTTTTGGCATATTACTAGTAATTCCGTATCTGACTTTTGCAAAACAAGTTTTGCACCTGGAAAAATTCCTGTGGAAATAAATGACACCCTCCTATGTCTCATACCAAAAACACAAAGCCCCTCCTCCCCAGCCCACTACAGGCCTATCAGCTTATGCAATACGATTTACAAACTACTGACTAAATGTATTGTCAATCGTACCAAGCCTTTCATGCAGAATCTCATTCACTGCACACAATCTGCATTTCAATCTAATCGATGTGCATCCGACAACGCCATTATCGTACAAGAACTACTTCACCATCTCCATACATCCAAATTCAAGTGCTCCAAAATGCTCCTGAAAATAGACTTGGCAAAAGCATTCGATAGGCTCGAATGGAGTTTTATTAACCAAGCACTGTACTTCTTCAATTTCCCACTGAAGCTTATCCGTCTAATCATGTCATGCGTCACAACCTCTCGTATTTCCATAATTTTTAATGGAACGCAGACACCGTACTTTGAGCCATCAAGAGGTGTGCGGCAAGGTGACCCTTTATCTCCATAACGTTTAATTATTTGCATGGAAGTGTTCTCTAGGAACATCAACATGGCATATGAGCGTCTGGTTTGGCGTCCTATTCATACCAGCCCCCGCTCACCACCCATTTCACACCTATTCTTTGCGGATGACATCATCCTGGCATCTCAGATCACCCCTAAAAGTTGCCAAACAATCCTTACTCTTATTACCCATTTTATGTCGATCTCTGGCAAAACAAATCAACTACCAAAAATCCAGAATCTTCTTCTCCAAACACTGCACCCAACGGGACAAGAACCTTGTCTTAACCTCATTTGGGATTAAAGAGAGCTACCATTTCGGCAAGTACTTGGGCTTCCCTCTTTCACAGTCATGCCCCAAGACCAGTGACTTCCAATTTCTAATATATAACGTCAAAACCAAGCTAGCCGGATGGAAGTCTCATTCCTTGTCTCTTGCTGGACGCCTTACCCTTGTCAGAGCCACGCTCAACGCAGTCCCTAATCATGTCATGCAACTTATACCCATCCCAGCCACAGTACTCAAGCTCCTTGAACGTCATGAACGAAACTTTTTATGGGGCACTACCTCGCAGCGTCGGAAGCTTCATTTACTTGCATGGGACCATGTAACCAAAGATAAAACCGAAGGAGGGTTGGGCATCCAGAAACTCCAAGCCAAAAATGATTCTCTACTAGCCAGCACTACCTGGCGCTTATTTCAAAACCCCACTACTTTATAGGCTAATCTCCTCATCTCCAAATATATGTCGACTACTGGTTGCACTCGTAGCCCACTTTCACGGAGTTGGAAAACTATCCTCCAGGGTTGGAAAACTTGCCAAAAAAGGAATTATGTGGCAAATCCACTATGGGAATGATGCCCGCTTATGGACAGATCCTTGGCTTGGACCCAACTTCATTCTTCGCCATCTTATACAAGGCCCTTTACATAGACATGAAGCCAACGCTCCAGTAGCTTCGTACACCCGTCCTACTTCCTCTAATGCTCCAACAATATCGTTTGTCCGTCCTCAGTCGATCCAATAGCGCTTATATAGCCACTACACCTCTCCAGCCCAAGGAGGCAATGACAGACTCATATGGGGGCTAACCTCAACAGGAACTTTCACAGTCAACTCTTGTTATAAAGGAATCACTCATGACCCAGAATCCCCAACTAACCACACATGGATCTGGAAGCTCACTATACCACCTAAACTGAAAACATTCTTGTGGCTAGTTAACCCCGATAGGCTTCCCACCTATGCATTCCTACACCGCATTGGTATGCTGGACGCTCCTCTATGTCCTGTTTGCAAGTACTCTCCTAAAACGATCCACCATATCTTTTTTACTTGCATTAATGCAAGATACTGCTGGGACATGCTTTATACCTCAAACAAAATAAATCCACTTACTATCTCTCCATCAACACCTTCACATTGGCTACGGCATGTCCTTCACCTTCGATTACCCCAAACTGTAAGCTCACCTCCGTCCCCCACTCTTATCTCTTTTATATTTTGGCATCTGTGGAATGTACGGAACAATAACATCTTCAACAGAGTTCAACTTCTCCCCCAAGCTCATATACCTATAGCTCGTAGCATGGAATTCTTCCACTTAGCTACATCGGATAAAAAGACCCGCACTACTAGTATGACTCTTCTTGTATTCAACCTGCACACAAGACCACTAGATGATACTATATTCCTACATACGGATGCGGCAACAGGCCTACCAACAGGACAAGCAGGAATTGGGGGGGTCTTTCGAGACTCTTCAGGGTCTTGGCTACTGGGGTTTGCAGGGAAAACATATGAAACCACTACAACGATGCAGGAATTTCTGGCCCTTCTTCGTGGCTTGCAAATAGCCGTTCACCACGGCCTTCACAAACTTGAAATTATAGTTGATGCGACTGACATTATCATAATTTTATCTAACCCCGCCCCTATCTACTCACATATCATTAATGATTGCAGGTACCTCCTCCAGCAGCTGCATAATCCTAGGATCAGACACTCGTACAGGGAGCTCAACAAGGTCGCTGACGCTCTTACCCATTTTGGTGCCACAATTATGGGTACTGACATCACCTTTTTGGCAGAAGCCCCTCCTTTTGTGCATAAGCTCCTGCTTCAGGACAAGGAGAGCAACGCTGCTACTAACCTTAGTGTTAGGTCTATTTCCAGATACCTTAGTGATAGGACTACCGCACCTTTTCGTTTAGAGGCTATAGCAGATAAGAGTGGCAACGGAATCGGGAGGTGCCGGTACCGGTTCCGGACCGTCCCAGTCCGTTACCGGTCCGGTGGACTCCGGTTCCGTTCGGAAGAGGGGTTGACCGGTATGGGTAACGGGAGGGAAGGGGTAAAATTACCGGATCGTCCCGGTCCGGTCCGGTTCGATCCGGTGGAAAATTTCAAAATATATATTTTTTTTTATTAAATAGTCGTTGGGTTAGCCGTTGCCAACGGCCAGTGGGCCCCACCCAACGGCTATTTCAGCCAAACAGCCTCCCAAAACACCCCCTACCCCCAAACATTTTTTAATACCCCAAAGTTTTTAAAAATACATTTTAGTCCTAAATTTTAACTATAAAAACCTCCCACCACTTCATTATTTATTACACAATTTCTTCTTCTTCATCTACTCTCTCAACTCTCAATCTTCTACTCTTCTACTCTCTATTCTCTAAAAGTCTCTATTAAATTGTTAATTTTATTTGTTGGATTATTTTGGAGCAATTTTCAAGCTTCAAGTTTCATCTATCAATTTCGGCTTTTGGTTATACACGTCTGTTTTTACGCAGACGTTTGGTACATTCGTTCCAACTTTCATCTCTTTACTTATTTATTTTTTTGCATTTAATTTTTGTATTTATTTATTTGCTTACTTTTAATATTTTACAATGAAATCCGGTGATAAAAATGTTGGCAAGGGTAAAAGTTCATTTTTTGGTAGGGTAGGTAATGCACTAACCGGAAAAACTAAAGTCGGTAGTTCTTCTAAATCCAAATCTAAAACTAGACAACAACCTCAATTAAGAATAAATACGGATGATTTTACACATGTTGATGAAACTCCTTTTAATATTGATAGCAATACTCAATTAGATCATGAATTTTTACAGACAAGGTTTGGTAATTTTAATGAAGAACTAGATGAAGAAGTAGAATATGATAATGAATATGATGGTAATGATACTTATGATGATGATGAAACAGAGCCGCCTACGGATACTAGTCCCACTCCTGCTCCCGCTCCCGCTCCTACTCCCCATGTACATCCTACTAGGGTTAAGCCAAAGGCTGAACGTCCTAAAAAATCTGTTGTGTGGCAATGTATGATTCAAAGTGAGGATAAAACTCAAGCTATTTGTAAAATATGTAAATATATTTTGAATCATAAAACTACGGGAAAGTCGGGTGGGACGGGACATTTAAGAAATCATTTAATGGGATGTTGTAAAAATGAATTTTGCAAGCTCAGGCTATAGCCGATGCAAAAAAATATGGTACTCCCCTTCCCGATGCATCTGTAGGAGTAGGGGCCTCTAACATGATCCAAACACAGTTAAACCCTTCTAATGTTGCTGGCCCTAGTACACATCGCAGTTATAGTAGAGAAAGAGATCTTGAAGAATTAGCTAAAATGATTGTTCTTTGTGGCTTGCCTTTTAGTTTTGCTGAAAATCCCGGTTTTGTTCATTATATTCAAATAGTGTATAATCCTTCTTTCACAGGTTTTTCAAGAAATACTATTAAAAAAGCTATTTTTGATTATCAAGGACAACATGTACAATATCTTCGTTGTTTATTTAACTATAATACTTGTAGAATGACTATCACTTCTGATATGGGTCGTAGTCCTAATGGTAACGATTATTTCATTATTACTGGTCATTGGATTGATGAAAATTGGAACATGCAAAAAAGAATTTTAGGTTATAAATGTTGTGAAATGCTGAAAACCGGTAGTTACATAGCTCAAACTATTATAGATGTTTTACAATTTTATGAAATTTGTAATAAAGTAATTAGTGTCACCCTTGATAATGCTTCTAATAATACAAATGATGTTGATAAACTAAAACCGACAATTTGCCCTATTTATATTGATAGTTTTCATATTAGGTGTGCTGCACACATATATAATTTAATTGTTAGAGATGGTATAGCAATGTATAATAATGGTTGTATAAAATGTGAAGCTACATGCCATTTTATTTTTAAATGTCAAGTAAAGTCTAGGCGTGTAGAGTTTGAAAATCGGTGTCGTGAATTAGAACTCCCCCCTAGAAAAATTCCAAAAACAGTGTCTACTAGATGGAATTCTTTATATGAAATGCTTAAAGTTGCTTATGAATATAGAAAGCCTTTACAAATGGTTTGGAATGCTCACAATTCAGATATTGATTATAGAATTACTAACACTGATTGGAAAGAAGTATATGAACTTAAAGAATTTTTAAAAGTTTTTTATTTAGCTACAAAACAAATATCTGGACTTTATTATCCAACTATTTGTTCAGTTTTACCAAATATATGTGCTATTTCTGATAAATTTTTTCAATACAAAAATATTCCACGGTTTAAAGATTCTATTAATGCAATGATTAAAAAATTTAGAAAATATTTTATTCCTATTCCTCAAATTTATTTAACTGCTTGTTTATTAAACCCAACTTAAAAAGAAATAGGTGCATCACGAATGATTGAAAGAATATATTCAAATTTAGATATTTTAGAGATTATATATCAGCAAAGTATCCAAGGTGACGAAGTTGCCGAAGAGGACAAAATACCTAGTTTGTCCGATGTTAAAGATAGCATAAGAATTGAAGCTAGAAAATTGTATGACTTGTATAATTCTAGTAGAATAAATGATGAAGTACATAATGTAGAACCTTCAAGTTCTAGGCGTAGATATTCAAATGAAGATGATATTGATGATATGATGGAAAATTATCTTGGTCTTACTTCTAATGAAAGGAATGATTTTGATGAATATCTTAATCAGGGAATGGAAAGCATTAAGGATGCACAAGGCAAACCTCAACTTTTGGAATGGTGGAAGACTCGCGGCAAGTCATTTCCAAAACTTCAACCGGTGGTTCGAGATTTGCTAGCTATTCAAGCATCTTCAGTAGCTTCGGAGGGCGCTTTTAGTGCAGCAAGATATCAAATTGGGGAGCATAGGTATTCATTAGCATCAGACAGCTTGGAGATATCGGTATTGTTTAGAGATTGGATCAATGCCGAGCGAAGGAATTATGGGCGTCCTAGTTTACCTGTCTAATTTGAATATGATATAGATAATATTTTGGTAAATTCTAGTGAAGACGACATGGATGCATTGGAGGATCAAGCACAACAACCACTTCCAGAAAATGTTACCAGAGAATTGTTAGAAACTCTACGTCAAGACTATTTTCAAGGATTCAAATATTAGTATGATAGTTCGAGGCCTAATTCAAACAGAACCCTTCCTAGAAGGTGGCTGCGTAGATTAGGTCCTCTTCTAATATTTGTAATACAAATTGTATTATTTAATTTTTATGAATAAAATTATAGGCTATTCGCCTTGAATTTTTTTAATTATTGTCTTCAATTTAATACAAGTCTTTTTTATATATTTCAATTTTTAAATGTTTCAAACTTAAGTTACAATTTGAAATTTAAAAAAGTTTAACAAATGAAAGTTTGATATAGTTTAAAAAGTTTCAAACTTAAGTAAGTAAGTTATTAAGTTAGTTATAGTTTAAAAATTTAAATTTAAACTTTTAAGACTTAAGAGTTTAAAAAGTTTTTAAGAGTTTAAAATTTGAAATTTAAAGTTTTAAACTTTTAGAGTTTAAAATTTAAACACTAAAAAAAGTCTAATTTATTAAGTTATAGTTTTAAAAGAAATATAAAATAACTTATATATTTTGAAACTTTTTCAATTATAAATAACCAAATTTTAATTTAATTAAAATTTAAAAAAAAGAGGAGCGGGACCCAGTATACCGGTCCGGTCCCGGTCCGATCCGGTCCCGGTAGGTACCGAACCGGGACGAAAAGGGAAAAATTCCCGGTACTACCGGTACCGGTACCGTCCCGGTTCCCGGCCAACCGGTGGACGATTACTCCGTTACCGGTCCGGTTCCGATTAATACCGATCCGGTCGTACCGATACCGGTGCCGGTGCCAGCCATAATAGCAGAGCCTACTTTTGCTTTTGTTGGTCACTCTCTGTATCCGAAAAGTGCCATTAGGCACCTCCCTGTACAAGTTTAATATATGAATAGTAGTAACCTTTCGTACCAAAAAAAAGTCATTGCTTTTTGTTGTGATGTGGATTATGTATATACATAAAAGCTCATACACAAAAGATTATAATGTTCAAATGGATAAAAATTGATTTAACATGAATACTAAAGTACTTCTTAGTGTAATATTATCTCTTTTAATAATAACTACTCCTCCCATTTTATATCACTTGGCCCTTGTTGACTTGACACACTCTTAAAAAAGCTTTAATAAGAAACGTATTTTACTAAATTAACCTTATTAGTGTTGATTTGAAACTCTAAATTTGACTACTACTATTTTATGTAGTTATTTAATATGAAGAGTAGATAGGAAAAATATAATGAAATTCTCTCGTAAATTGGACAAGTAAATTAAAACAACTATTTTAATATAGGGGCCAAGTAATATAAAACAAAGGAGTATAAGAAAACAAACACAATTCATCGTTACGGAAAAAAATAGTCAACAAAAGTTTAAGATCTGTGTTCTCTTTGTACCATAAATGATAATCAAAAAAGGCCAAACTTTTTGTTGAAGTTGATACGATCTCTTAATACTCAACTTATTCATTAGTTTGAAGAATTTGATATACCAACAACTAACCTTCCTTTTATATTGAACTACTGAACATATTCACGCTTCGCGCGGGAGTAAGAAAATCAAAATCTAACAAAATAACTATTTGAATTATTTTATAATACAACTTTCTTGGCCTCAAAATTGATCATAATATAATTCATTCTTTTTTAATAACTTCTTATGAAAAGTACCGACTTTATCTGATAGTAAACTTAATTAGGAAAAAAGTGAAAATAATGAAGTAGGAGAAACAGTATAACTTCAAAATTTGACTAAGATATATGTATCTTCTCATGAGAATTTTCGAATATATTTGGAAATATTGAGATATATTGTCTTGTCCTAATTTTGACGTATAAGATGGTGATAAAATTAAAGTGCTAAAGAAATGTGCATCTAAAAGAATTAATTTTAGACATTAATATATATTGTGCTAATGACGATGTCATCTCCATAGAGTTCATCTATAACTTTCTTCTTGCTTTCATTCACCATAATTCCTCGTGGAAAGATATTTCTACTTGAAAATTTTGAAGCTAAAATTTTGACATCCTCCAGTCTAGAGCTATGTTGTTTGGACTTTCCAAAGTTGTTACCATATTTGTGGCGGATTCTCCAAAATGCACTACTTTTGGGATATCCAACATGCACTTATTGACATTTTTAAAGAGTTCGAACAACATAGATCTTTGAGAGCTATTTGACACAACATCAGAAGCAAAAAATAGATGGCATATTAAGGACTCAATTCATCTTTCCCTTCAATTGATAACATATAGCCTAGGAGTCCGGTGACCTTATCTTTACATGCATTGGTTGTTAATCCATCTTCCTGCAATCGTACAGTTTAAATGAAGTGATTGACTGTAAATATAGATAGATAATTTAGCAAATTAAAGTATTACCCTATAATTGAAAAATCAGCCAAGCTGCAACAGGACTTATCAAAGTAGATTAAATATAGAAGAATGTTTACCTCAAATCAACTTTATGTTTGTATTTAGGATGCGCAACTATATTTTGAGTTTGTACATTTCCCTTGTGGAGGATAAGAGTGTAAGCCTGACATCACACAATTTCCGCTTCAATAAATTAAATTAAACTATCCACATACATAAATAAAAAAGAAAGAAAACTCTTTCTTCATTTCCTACACTTTTTAGTTAGCTTCAGTTTGTTACCAACTTACCCAACATTAGACTCAAAATGGTAAATGTTCTCACAAATGATAATAAGGGTGATTATGTTATGGAGCTCATGAAGCAGGTGAAATAGAACTTTGCAAAGTACTGGACAATAACTGGCTTATACAATGATCATGTGCAAAGTAAATCTCACCAGTACCTTAATATATGTCATATCAGTCAGTCTATTGAATTCGCTTATATGTTTGTCTTCGTTTTCTGCAAGCGTAGCATTTAAGCTTTGTTCATCAATTTTACATATAAGCAATTGTACCTAGCTTCAAAGTTTCAAAAGTCGTGGCCTCTCAGAGAACATCCGATGAGAAAATTTGGAATTTGACACGAAAATAAAAGGTGAACATGCATTGTAGAATCAATTAAGAAAGGAGCTATTAGAAATTTTTGTACCTTCTAGAGTCGGTGATGACGGCAAATATCTTGTGAAATTCAAAGAGAAGGATTAAAATTATATCCATAAAACAGGAGTACCTACGACTGCTAACAAATTGTTAGAAAGAAAAGGAAGAAGGAATCTTAAAGCTACAAGTTGTAACAATAGAGATTTGCAGCTGTAAATTGCTACAGAAAGTGTTTAGATGAAGAAGGAGAAGGCTGAAGTTTTTAGTTCTATTTCACTCTCTAGATGTTTCATTACACCAACTTTTTAGTATATATAAAGTGTGAGGATTACAAACCACATAACAAGCAAAATATCTCACACTAAACTATGTACATGTGGCTCACTAACCACCACTCATTTTAATCCAAAAGACTTGTCTACTACAAAAATATCTACTATCTAGGAGTTTCTAGAGAAATCTTAATTTCCTAACACTCCTCCTTAAGATTTTTCGTTGAAACTCCTTGCAACATCCTTTGAAACTCAAACTTCTTGGTAGGAAGAGCCTTGGTTAGAATATCAGCTTGTTGTTCTTCACTGCTGCAATGCACCAGCTTAACTTCACCATTCTTCTCGGCATCTCTTAAAGCATGAAATCTGATGTTGATATGCTTCGTTCTTCCATGTTGCACCGGATTTTCAGCCATCACAATGGCTGATTTATTGTCCACATAGATCACTGTTGGTTCTTTTGGCAAAAGATCCAATTCAAACAAGATCTTTCTCAGCCAAATTCCTTGATTTGTAGCAGATGCAGCAACAACATACTCGGCTTCCGCTGAAGATTGAGCTACAATATCTTGCTTCTTTGTGCTCCAAGAAAAAATGCCCGAACCAAACGAAAAAGAGTAACCAGATGTGCTTTTGTAATCATCCAAACATCCACCCCAATCACTATCTGAATAGCCAATAAGAGATCCATTCTCCACACTTCTATACCAAATTCCATAATCAGTTGTCCCTCTAATGTACCTCAGCACCCTTTTAGCAGCTCCCAAATGCTTACTGCTGGGACATTGTATATATCGAGATAACAAACTAGCAGCAAACATTACGTCTGGCTTGGAAGCAATTAGATACAATAGGCTTCCAATAAGACTTCTATAAAGTTTTGGATCTGCCCTCTCTTCACCGCCATTCTGCATCAATTTTTCATTCACAACAAGTGGTGTTGCAACAGGTTTGCACTTGTCAAGCTTGAACTTTTTTAACAGATCCAACATATACTTCTTTTGGGACAAGAAAATTCCTTCACGAGATTGAGAAATCTCCATTCCCAGGAAAAACTTCATCTCTCCTAGATCAGACATCTCAAAAGCTTTTAACATTTCATTTTTAACTTCTTGAACCGCAAGAGAATTTTCACCTGTAATCATCAAATCATCAAATCATCAACAAAAACTGATATCGCAATCAACTTCCCATCAGCTTGCCCTTTGAAGTACAAAGCAGGCTCATTTAGGCTTCTATTAAAGCTTTGAGACAGCAAATGAGTATCCAGCCTACTATACCAAGCTCTTGGAGCTTGTTTAAGACCGTAGAGAGCTTTTTTAAGCTTATACACCTTGTCTTCTTCATCTGCAACTGTAAAACCTTCAGGTTGTTCTACATAAATGTCTTCTTCAAGCAATCCATTGAGAAATGCAGATTTGACATCCAAATGGTAGATTTTCCATTTGTATTGTGCAGCAAGGGCGACTAGAAATCTTACTGTCTCATGCCTCGCAACAGGAGCAAACGTATCTCCATAGTCCACTCCAGGCTGCTGAGAATAGCCTTTAACAACGAGTCTAGCTTTATGCTTGAAGATGGAGCCATCTGGATTGAACTTTGTTCTGAAGACCCATTTGAAACCGATAACATTCTTGTGTTCTGGTCTATCCACCAACTCCCAAGTATCATTTTTATTAATCATGGAAAGCTCCTCCTCCATTGCTGAAATCCAAACTTCCTGACTTGCTGCTTCTTCAAAGGAAGATGGTTCGACAAGAGCAAAATTGCATTGCTCATAAACTTCAGCTAGTGATCTGGTCTTCAAAACAAGAGAATCTGTAGTTAATTCAACATCTGAATTGTGTTTTGTTCCAGCAATAGAATTGGAGGAAGTATCACTCGTCTGCGGATTTGGAGCTGCAAGTGAAGTACTCCCGTCTTGGTTCTTTACAACAATATCTCGATCCCAATCATAGTGGCTGGACTCGTCCACTACAAGATCTCTATTGATGAACACCTTCTTGGTACTAACATTATACACTATGTACCCTTTTGCAGTTGTGCTATAACCCAATAAAATACAAAGTTCTGCCTTGCGATCTAATTTGCCTCTTTTAGCATCAGGAACATGAGCATAGCACACCGAACCAAATACCTTCAAGTGTTTCGCAGATGGCTTTATACCCTTCCATGCTTCAAATGGCGTCATGCCTTGGACTGCTCTAGTTGGTAATCTGTTAAGCAGATAGACGGCAGTATTGACTGGCTCAGCCCAAAAGTATTTAGGTATCTTTTTTTTAGCCAGCATGCATCTCACCATTTCCATCACTGCTCTGTTCTTCCTCTCAGAAACCCCGTTCTGTTCTGGAGTGTAGCTAACAATGAATTGTTGTTGAATACCCAATTCTTTACAGTACTTGCTGAACTGATGTGAAGTATATTCAGTTCCGTTATCTGACCTGATATACTTCAACCGACAACCACTCTCTCTTTCTACTGTAGCCTTGAATTCTTTAAAAACAGAACACCTGAGATTTGCTACTAAGAAAGTAGACCCATGTCATTCGAGTTAGATCATCCACAAAGAGAATAAAGTATTTATTTCCACTCAAAGAAGCCGTCCTCATTGGTCCACATAAATCTGTATGAACCAACTCTAGCTTTTCCTTCGCTCTCCAAAGACTTCCTTTAGGAAAGGATCGTCTATGCATTTTACCAAATTGACATGACTCACAAAACATCTCGGCACATGTCAATTTTGGGTACATCAAGCACCATACCCTTTGATTGCATATACACTAATGAACTAAGGTTGTAATGACCGAACCTTTTGTGCCAAATCCAAGTATCACTCAATTCAACATTGAAAGAGCAATTTTCAGTAGAATAACATGAAATTGGAAAGGAATTGTCAATCATGCTAATTTTAGCTACTTCACATCCTTTCAGATCATAAATGACACATTTTTTATCCTTAAAATTAAGAGAATAACTTTTGTGAAGCAACTGAGCAACACTCAACAAGTTTTGAGTCAGATTTGGCACATAAAGAACATCAGTAATGATTTTCATACCTTTATCCGTAGGAAATTTTACTGACCCTCTACCTTGAGCTTGCACCAATGCACCATTTCCAAGCTTCACTTTAGTTCTATGAGATCTGTCCAAGCTAACAAACAGATTTTCATCAATCGCCATGTGCCTTGTGCACGCGCTATCGACATACCAATTACATCGATCAACATGTGATGTGTGCAAGGCCATGAATACCTCCTCCTCTGATTTTTCAACTTGGTGATCATCAGCGAAACTTGCTCGTTGGGAAGACTGGACACTTTGATTTTGCTTTTGCCTGCAATACCTCTCAATGTGTCCATACTTCTTACAATATCTACATTGAATAGGAGACCTCTTTGCCTTCTGCCAACAATTTTTCTCCAGGTGGTTTGTCTTCTTACAAATACCACAAGCTGGAAATTTTCCTTTTCTCGACGAATCACCTTGGTTTCCACCAGATTTTACCTCTCAAGAGTTATCTAAGGAGAATTTTCTGCCTTCCCTTTGTTGCTTGAATTTATGCCTTACTTGAAAGGCATCTTCTACAATCCCTTCACTTCTCATAGTTACCCGTTGCTCTTGGACTTGCAACTTGGAGATCAGTTCAGCTATTGTAAGAGTAGTCAAGTCACAAGACTCTTCAATAGCTGAGATTTTTGATTCAAACTTCTCGGGAAGGCTGACCAAGATCTTCTCAACAACTTTCTGATCTGGAAAGTTTTCACCAAGTATTCTCATCTGGTGCACAATCTCCATCAGCTTGGAAGAGTATTCTTTCACACTATCTGACTCCTTCATCTTCAAAAGCTCAAACTCTCTCTTCAAAGTTAAGACCCTAATAGACTTTACTCTGTTGCTGCCTTCAAACTCCTCCTTTAACTTATCCCAGGCCTCTTTGGCTGTTTCACAAGCCGTAATTCTTGTAAACATCACTTCCGTAAGACTTGAATGTATGCAAGTGAGAGCTCTTGGAGATCTAGTCACCAACTCATCATACTTCTTAATTTCATTGAGAGTTGCATTGTTTTTCAAAGGCTGGACAGCAGGTTCTCCGCTCTCAACAACTTCCCATAAGTTGAGAGCCCTCAAATAAGCCTTCATTTTGATAGCCCAAAGATGATAATTCTCCCCAGTGAAAATCGGAGGACCCGTCGTTGGCTGATTTTCTGGTGCCATGTCTTTCCAGCAACTAGATTCAAGAAAAACCCAGAAATTTGATGAGTCAATCAACAAGATTTGTTTCAGATCTCTTAGGAAATAAGCTCTGACATCATGTTAAAAAGAAAGGGAAGAAGGAATCTTAAAGCTACAAGCTGTAACAATAGAGATTTGCAGCTGTAAATTGCTACAGAAAGTGTTTAGATGAAGAAGGAGAAGGCTGAAGTTTTTAGTTCTATTTCAGTCTCTAGATGTTTCATTACACCAACTTTTTAGTATATATAAAGTGTGAGGATTACAAACCACATAACAAGCAAAACATACACTAAACTATGTACATATGTGACTCACTAACCACCACTCATTTTAACCCAAAAGACTTGTCTACTACAAAAATATCTACTATCTAGGAGTTTCTAGAGAAATCTTAATTTCCTAACACAAATGAACATCAAACTGGTTGCAATAAAGAAAGAAACAAAAACTAAAATCTCGACAAAGTAAAAGATGAATCACAATCATGAAAAAAGTTCCTGCTCAATAAGCAAAAGTAGGTATAGAAGGTACATAAAACAATTGAAAAAAAGAGTAAGTGGATATGTATATCTGGTATGTACACAGATGAATAGAGTTTTTCGGGACCACACCTCCTCGGATACCATGTTGCATATGTGAGTTTTACATAGGACCAAGTGAACTGAAATTATCCAAAGCTTCCTGCATCAAACAAACTTAGCACATTTATGATTCAACAACATAAGTAAAAGTATTTAGGCTCATGTAACATATTTAGTAGCATGGCCAAAGTAATAACAACAGAATTATAAAAAATAGAACCATTTTTGGCTTTGGAAACAACTTACATGTACTAATTCTCTGTTGTATATCGATGAGCTGCAACACCTCTTTGTTGGAGTTTATATGGACGTATATAGAGTAACACTCTTTGATATGCTCTCTTCATTTGATTTCCTTTAATTAAATTCACTAAGGATGCGCTTCAATCCGCTCTCGGGTAATAAAACCTGTTTAAAAATGAATGTGCTTTAAGAATTAGCCATCCTGGTCTTAAGAAGAATCTATTTCCTTTCCACAATATAACAACAGAAACAAATTTTATAGAACTTTCAATTATCATCACTTCTACTAATTGTAAGGTTGAGAGCAATGAGTGAATATTTCCTTTTATTTTTGTGATAATTGCTTAATTGTAGCATCTGAAGCCTATAATTTAATAGCAAACAATTATAATATAGCAGAAGGGACTGCTAACAAATAAACATCAAACTGGTGGTCCATGGAAGATAATAACTCCAACAGTCACTTGCCGTCTCATTTTGGGTGTCCATAAACTTGCAGATGGCAAAGTTGAAAGTGTTTTGGCCTCTGATTTTGCCTTATTATTGCTTCTCCAGAATCTGTTTGTTTCTAGCCATCAACTATCTACTTTAGCATCTTCTGATCTTTTCTTGTGGACATATAGAAAGGTTCTTGTTGAACAAAAAACACAATTTATCTATTTAGAAAATTAAAAGGTATCAGTCCAAACCATTTTATTGCTAATCATTCTATTAATATCAATTTTTCACTGTATAGTTCACACAACCATTAATGTCGGATATAAATTTTTTATGCATGTATGTCTTTATTTTTTGTTCTCTAAATATCAAAAGAATAATTGATACCAACCTCAATGAACATAAGTGATACAACCTCAATGAACATATGCCATCAGATATCCATACACTAATCCAGCAAGTTCATAACCATTTTCCCATTCTCATTCTACCCGACAAAGTTGTTTGACAGGCAAGGTAGAATAAACGTAGCTAATAACTTTTTTTCTGTAAAGCAAATGCAGCTAACAACTTAAACAGAGAATATCAAACATTTGGTCACATAGCATTGTTATAGGAGATTGACAAAAAAAATAAAAATCTAACAAAAATACTATCAAGCCTTCACAGCATGTAGTATCAAAGTTTTCTCTGTGAGGACCTATAACAAATTGGGATTATTATGAAACAAAAATGATAAAGAAAATAAGTTTATATCTCAAGGACATGACTCAATGCAGAAGCATAAGATTCTTCAAAAATTCAAAACTGACCATGGCCATCAAATTATTTTCGATACATAAATTTGCTAAATATAACAATGACCGTATAATTGGCGCATTAGAGAGGAGAAGGAAACCCACTTTAAGCTGAGACTTACCCGCTGAAAGTTGTGAATTTTTAGCCATCCACTAATGATTTTGCTCTCTCGAGAAAAGAAGTTTTCATCTCCAACTCTTTGCATAGTTGTCTTGGGAGGTTATTTTCAATAGACCCAAGAAAAATTTCAAATAATCCTTGGTTGAAAATCAAAGCATTAAAAAATATGATAAAGATGTATAAGCAAAAAAAAAACTCGTACAGATCTGTTCTACCTGTTTAAAGATTGTTTAAACTCCTTGATCTTTTGTTGAACCATTTCGCCCCTCAAGAAATAAAAAAACCTCCTCACTGAGAAGCTGAAGAAATATCGTTCCAAGTTATCAAGGTGTACTTGATTCTAATGTTTCCATTGGAAGATGAAAAAATGAAGATGTAAAGAAACCTTAATATGGCCGTGTAATTTTCACATTTCATTTTGCTTGTCTTTACGGCTACAGCAAAGTCAAGAACGAAGCTTTTCCATCTTGTCGGCCACTCAAGCTTCAGAATCTGAAAATACAAATGCCAAGAGAAAAAATACTTACACAGAATGGGTTAAATTTAAATTAATACCTGCCCGGAGTAGGCTCCCAAAATCTTAAGACATTGTAGAATCTATTCAAATGGCAACTCTATCATATGAATCACTATCGGAATAGAGACTTAGAGAAAATTGAATGGAAGGTAGTCTCAAAATTAATTTTGGTGACATTGACCAAGCCTAATGGTCAAAGACACTTAAAAAATTAGTTAAGTTAATTGGGGACTCAATTAATATTTTTAAAATTTCTTAATCTTTTTAAAACTACAAAAAAACCCAACTCAACTCCCCCCAATTCTCTTTCTTTTCCTCTCCCTTAACCGATCAAATTGGTTTCAAATTTTAAAAAATCTCATCTCCCCAAAGGCTCTCAACTGTTAAGGACGATTTCCTCCTCCTCCTCCTCCTCCTCCTCCTCCTCACAAATATAGAATCATATCAAGTGTAAAAACATAATAATCCAACAGATGGGTCATCTGTTAGAAACATAATAAGAGTAAACCAACAGATGATAAATGTTGGTATTTTGTTGATTTTATTGAATTTTGTTGGTGTTATTGATGTTGTTTTATTGGTAAATGTTGGTGTTGTTGTTCTTGTATGGTGTTGCTCTTCAAAATTGTTATTAAAGTGATAAATGTTGATTTATGTTGATGTTCTTGGTGTATTATGTGGTAAAATTTTTGTTAATACCATAACAGATGTATAATATGTTGCAACAAATGCTTCATCTATTGCAACATATTAAGCATATGTTGGAAATAACTATACCATCTGTTGGTTTACTCTTATTATGTTTCCAACAGATGACCCATATGTTGGTTTACTCTTATTATGTTTCCAACAGATGGGTCATCTGTTGGAACAGATGACCCATCTGTTGGAACAGATGACCCATCTGTTGGAACAGATGACCCATCTGTTGGAACAGATGACCCATCTGTTGGAACAGATGACCCATCTGTTGGATGAAATCAAAGCAGATGGGTCATCTGTTCCAACAGATGGGTCATCTGTTCCAACAGATGGGTCATTTGTTCCAACCGATGACCCATCTATTGGATCAATTATTTATACATTTTAAATTCATTGTTATCTTTTTTTTAATGATGCACAAATCAATCATTGACCTTTATTTTACTCTTGTTTGTAGATAAATGGCTCCCACTAAAAGGAAAGGAAGTGAATCAACTCCAAAGAAAGGAAGAAGAAAAATAGCTAGGATACATTCACCACTAAAAGAGCTTGCTATACAAGCAGTATCTCAATTAGAAGAAGAAGTCTCTTCTCAATCAGCTTTAAATATAGAAAAAGAGAAGGAAAAAGAGAATGAAATAGAAAAAAGTGAAGAATCTGGAGATTTAAGTAAAGATGAACAAAGAGATGAGGAAAGTGAGGAAGATGAAGGAAGTGGAGGAAGTGAGGAAGATGAAGGAGAAAGTGATGAAGATAAAAACTCAGTAGAGGAAGGTGTAGATAGAGAGAGAGATGGAGAAGATAATGAAGTAGAATCAGAGGAAGGAGGAAAAGGAGGAGATAATGAAAATGAAGATGAGGAAGAGGAACACCTTGATCCTAACAGTCCTTCCACTGAAGAGTGTGTCAAAACATTCTGAATTGATAATTTTTCTGTGAGAATGCAGTGTGATGGTGTCACAAATTTAACTGGTGATTGTGTGATAAAGTCAGCCATGGGAAAATCTTTTGACACCTTCAGAAAAATACTTCAAGAACAAAAATTAGATGATTATTTCAGAAACAGCTGCTTTGGGCAATATCTTGATTTGCCAGAGGATAATAATGCTCGTTTTCAAATGACCATGGTGTATGATCTTCTCAAACGTAGATTTATGTATGAGAACAATGTTAAGATGGATGAAGTTTGGATCAACTACTGTGGCATGCCACTTTGTTTTGGGTTGAAGGAGTTTGCCATAGTTACTGAACTAAAATGTCATCCTCCTTCTCAACCTATTCCTGTTGTTACGCAAAAAAAAATACTCCGCACACCAAAGACAACAATAAAAAAAGGATCTAAGTCAGCAACCAAGACTGTCAAGAAAATTCAAAAGGGCAAGTCAACTGATGGTGATGACTTGGTGTCCCTTGTTGGTTCAAGCTTCAAAAATGTAAATTTACTTCAAGAGTTAGAAGGTAAAAGGCTTTCAAAGAAGCACAAGCAATCATTGTGCTTGGTTTAGTTTGTACATAATATTCTTTGGGCGAGAGACGTTAACAACAACATACCACTTGGTTTAATAAAGCTTTCGGAAGATCTGGAGGCATTCAATAACTACCCTTGGGGTCGTGAAAGCTTTATAATGACTGTCAAATATTTGTTGACTCCGTTAACGCCAAAGACAGTCAACTTATATGGCTTTCCATGGGCTTTCATGGTAAATATTTTATTTTTGTGTTTTATTTTTTTTTATTGAATAATATTTTTAATTTTTAGCATAATTTTTACAGGCTTGGGCATTTGAAGCCATTCCTTATCTCCGACAACAAGTGAAGGACTATCAAGAAGAGGTTTCTAGTCCTAGAATTCTGAGATGGTTGTCGGTCAAGAACGATAAAAGAGCAAAAGTTCTTGATTTTTTCAAACCACCCGAGGAAGCAGTAAGTCTACTTTTATAGAGATTAATTTGAATTTATTTTTTTAAAATTCACATCTGTTGCAACACATTAACATCTGTTGCAATAGAATTCAATTATGAGTTAAACATTATTTTAATATATTTAATTGTTGATTTTAGATTGTGCATCCATGGCTTATCCCGACTAATCAAGAGTTAAAGATGCCATTCCTTGTTACTTTAGGGTATGTGGAAACTCTACCGGACCCTAAGGTAATTGATAGGATAAAAAAAGAATTGGCCGGAGCAACAGCCATCAGAAGAAAAGCACTTGGGAAGGATGATTTGGTTATTGATGATGTTATTGTTGATACTGCTGGTGTTGGTGTTGATAGTGGTGGTGATGGTGTTGTTGTTACTGTTGGTGGTGGTGATGGTGTTGGTGTTGGTGTTGGTGATGCTCTTGTGATTTTTCAACCAAGAAATGACCATGACTATGGTCATACTGAAGATGCTGATTTTGGTGGTGGAAACCTCCCTGACTTTGGTGGTGGACACACTCCTGACTTTACTGGTAGACATACCCCTGACTTTGGTGGTAGACATACCCCTTTTAGTAGGCATGCTACAGATCTACCACACAACATGGGTAGACAGTTTGGTGGTGTTGCCTCTTCAAGCTCTTGTTCTGCATGCAAATGCCAAGAGTGCAAGGAAAAACACAATGGAGTGATTGATGCTCTTAAGGGATTAACTAATGTTGTAAAGGAATTGACATCTAAAAGGGGTGTCATCCCATCAAGAAAGATTACAGAGCCATTCACTCCATTGCAGGTTAAGATTAAGAGGACAAAAAAAATAATTTTCAAGGCAATTTCAGATATTAAATCAAGGAAAATTACAACTCCTCTTTCTTGCACTGTTGGGGAAGTTCCAAGAGCCATAGGAGAGCAAGGAGAGCTGAAGAAGGTAAATGTCTACAAGTTGGTGTCTGCCACAAGAAAGGCAAAGCTGAAAACTCTGATGAATTCAAAAAAGGCCCCAGAAATTTACTCTATGCATAAATTTGGTCCACAAGACTTCAAGAACATGACTGATATGAAGTTTTGGTATGTGGACTGGGTAAGTTACTTTTACTAACATTCTATTTATTTAATGATTTTGTACTGCTTATTTAGATGATCCATCTGTTGGAACAGATGTCTTATATGTTGCAACAGATGGGTAATCTGCTGCAACATATGATCCATCTGTTGGATGAAATCAAAGCAGTGACCTACTGTTTTGATTTCATCCAATAGATGACTCATCTGCTGCAACATATCAGTCATATGTTGCAACAGATGAGTCATCTGTTGCAGCAGATGAGACATCTGTTCCAACAGATGGGAACAAATGACTCATTTGCTGCAACTTTTCAAGTATTATAAGTTGCTAACTTATATAAATTGTATTATTATTTCAGTATGTTGATGAAATTCTTCTTCTGATGCGGGAGAGACATCTAAAATTCATTCAATTCTATGATCTTGGAGATAGAATAATGGACCTCAATTTTTATGGTAATTTTCTCTGTCGGTACAACAAACTCAGTGAAGAAGCAACAACTCCTGGTGGAAAAAAATTAGAGGAGTTACTTGCTGAGTTTGAATGGGATGATGACATGATTGACTATGTCAGAGGAAAGAGACCATATCCAGGTGCCATGGATTGGAGAGAGGCCAAGAGAATTATAGCAGTAATGAATTTGGAGAAGAAGCATTTTGTGACTGTTGAGATCAAAATAAGTGAGGGAGTCATGAATGTCTATGACTGCAACATACCAGTGTTTGAAGAGTTTCAATTTCTGATATTCATGGAGGGTTTGTTGGAGTTGTTCCATAAGTTGTTGAAGCAAAGTGGCCTAATGAATCACTTGCTGGAAAAATTGCTCAACGAACGATGGGCTTCTGAAGGTCGAAAACAGAACCTTCCAAAGAATGAGACATTTGCCGCGTGCGGATCATACTCACTTGCTTTCATTGAGCATCTGATAACCGACACTTCTATGATAACTCCTAAGACTCTAATGAATGATAATTCAGTTGCAAGAATGCAAGAAGTTTGGGCCGCTGGGGAGATTTTTAAGAGTTTGGAGCCCTGATATGGGTTGCATTTTGCAGACAATATTTTTTATTTTTAATATTTTATTTAATTATATTATGGGTTGTAATTTGCAGACAATCTTTTTTATTTTTAGTATTTTATTAGTTATATTATATATTTGGTGATGACAATATTGTATGTTTAATAGATGTCCAGTTATTATGTCATGAATTTTATTTTATCCTTAAATTTAAAAAATATTGGATTATTACTAAAAATGAATTACACATCTATTGAAAATCATCCAACATATATACTCATCTGTTGAAAATAATCAAACATACTCTACACATTTTGCAACAGATGAATCATATGTTGCAACATATAAATCATCTGTTGGAAATAATCAAGCATACTCTACACATTTTGCAACAGATGATTCATCTGTTGCAACAGATGATACATCTGTTGCAACAGATGATACATCTGTTGGAATCATCTGTTGCAACAGATGATACATCTGTTGGAAATAATCAAACACACTCTACACATTTTGCAACAGATGAATTATATGTTGTAACAGATTAATCATCTGCTGAAAATCATCCAACAGATATAGACATATGTTGCAGCAGAAGAATCATCTGTTGGAACTTATCCAATAGATATAGACATTTGTTGCAGCAGATCAATTGACTTATTTGGTGTGAATTGCTTAATTAACTCATGATTAGTAATAAATTAAGTTATTTAACCATAATTAGCTTTTAATTAACAATTTCAATTGCAATCTCAATGAATTACATAATGATTACATGATCAACTAAGTGTAGTGATCCTAAATAGAGGGATCAATTGACTTATTTGATGTGAATTGCTTAATTAACTCATGATTAGTAATAGACTAAGTTATTTAATCATAATTAGCTTTCAATGAACAACTTCAATTACAATCTCAATGAATTATATAATAATTACATGATCAACTAAGTGTAGTGATCCTAAATAGAGGGATCAATTGACTTATTTGGTGTGAATTGCTTAATTAACTCATGATTAGTAATAAATTAAGTTATTTAACCATAATTAGCTTTCAATTAACAGCTTCAATTACAATCTCAATGAATTACATAATAATTACATGATCAACTAAGTGTAGTGATCCTAAATAGAGGGATCAATGGACTTATTTGATGTGAATTGCTTAATTAACTCATGATTAGTAATAAACTAAGTTATTTAATCATAATTAGCTTTCAATGAATTACATAATAATTACACGATCAACTAAGTATAGTGATCCTAAATAGATGGATCAATTGACTTACTTAATGTGAATTAATTAATTAACTCATGATTAGTAATAAACTAAGTTATTTAATGGTTCATCTAAGTGTAGATGGTTCATCTGTTGCAACAAATATCAATATATGTTGGATGATTTCCAACAGATGATTCATCTGTTGCAACAGATGAACCATCTGCTGTAACATATGTCTATATCTGTTGGATGATTTTCAACAGATGAGTCATCTGTTGTAACAGATGAATCATCTGCTGCAACATATGTCTATATCTGTTGGATGATTTCCAACAAATAATTCATATGTTGCAACAGATGACTCATCTGCTGCAACATATGTCAATATCTGTTGAATGATTTCTAACAGATGATTCATCTGTTGTAACAGATGTCAATATCTGTTGGATGATTTCCAACAGATGATTCATCTGTTGCAACATATGTCAATATCTGGTGGATGATTTCCAATAGATGAGTCATCTGTTGCAACAGATGAGTCATCTGTTGCAACATATGAATTATTTGTTGGAAATCATCCAACAGATATAGACATATGTTGCAGCAGATGATTCATCTGTTACAACATATGTCTATATTTGTTTGATCATCTCCAACAGATGAGTCATCTGTTGCAATATATCATTCATCTGGTGCAATATGTGCTAAATCTGTTTGATTATTTCCAATATTTGTAGTAACATATTTAATTATTCACAACAGATTTCACCATCTTTTGTAATATATAAATCAGTTAAGTTCACAAACATCACCGATTGAAATATCATAAAAATATACTAAAAGTTCAGAATAACAATACTATTACTATTACAAGAATGGAGAAAATGAGTGCAACATTAACAATTATGGAGCATTTCGATCTGGGCATGTAGTTCTTTTGTGGCCAACCGTCTTACATATAGAGCACTTATTTTTTCTTGTTTGAAATGATTCTCCGACTCTACGCCTCCTCTTTTTTCGCCTTCTTCCCGATTTGCTTGGGTCAATATGTGGAAGATATATTTCTCTCTCTAAAATCTCCAAAGGAACATTCCAATATTCTTCAGAAGGCACATGATGAATTTCCTCATAGTATGCAATGATGTATCTCTCCACCGTATAATATGAGGATGAGTACTCATAAATTCGCCTACCAAAATCTTCACCATATTAGACTCGAACCGCTGCCATAGCATGTGGACAAGGTATTTTATCCATGTCAAATACTCTACATGTACAAGATCTTGCTTGCAAATCGACCGTAGCAACTTCACCATGACCGGTGACACTGAACTTGTAGTTGGCAGTTTGATGAGCCAATAACTTATTTCCCAAGTTGACGTACTCTGTTATTTTCTTTTCCATTTCAGGGACAAAGATGGTTGGTGAATTGATGAACTCCGTACGCCTCTCGTGAAATTTTTGTGCAAATCTCCTATTTATTTCATTAAATAGAGCGACAATGGGAAATTCTCTTTCAACGTCGAACATTGCATTCACCGACTCAACAATGTTTGTCATCATAATGTTATACCTATACAAATAAATAATCACCCAGTAAGATATAATTGATAATAAAATCACTCAATTTATAATATTATACCTATTTCCCGGACAGAATGCTCTACTCTACATATGGAATCCAACACGTTCAAGATGTTCGGCTGCTCCGGGTACCATGTCTCTTATTTGATTGAAATGGTCATTGAACTCATCAATTTTGTACGCTTTTGCTGCTTTATAAAAATGAGATACGACCTTCGTATTGTGAAAGTTGTTTCGAATATTCTCCCCAAGGTGCCTTATGCAACAACCATAATGAGCTGTAGGGTAGACAATTGAAACCATCTTCTTGATACTTGGATGCCTATCAGAAATTATGCACAAATCAGCAGTATCATCTAGATAGCTTCTCATTTGTTCAAAAAAGTATCGGTATGAGGCATCGCACTCCTTGTCAACTACACAAAAAGCAAGCAGAAAAATATGATTCTCCGCATCTTGTGCCACAGCTGACAATAAAAGTCCTTCATACTTGCTCCTCAAGAATGTCCCATCAACGGCTATGACTTTTCTCATTTGCTCAAAACCACGTATCCAAGCTCCATAGGATACAAAAAAGTACTTAAACTTTCCATTTTCATCAACTTTCAGTGCTGTCTTACTTCCTGGATTTGCGGACTGAAGCATATAATGGTAAGCATCAAGCACTGCATACCCGTGCTCATGTGTTCCCCTAATCAAAGACTTTGCAATCTCCATGCCCTTCCAAATCTTCCAATAGCTCACCTTAACACCTAGTTCTGTACGAATTTGATGTTTCATGTCTTGTGTAGATGGGCCTTTACCTTCGGGGAACCTATTTTTGAAAATTTCACCAATGACTTTTGCTGTGGCATACGGATTATGACTCATGATATGATCAGAACCACACGTGTGATACTTTACATAGGTTGTAATACAAAATCTATCAGAACTTAAAAGCTTCACAGCCCTAATCCACCACTTGCACTCCTGATATACGCATCTAAAACAATACACATTACGCGAATTAATCACCTTCTTGAGTCTAAAATCTTTTTTCAAGCAAGCAATTTTCAACGAAGTTGCTAGTTCTTGCTTGTTCTTGAATGTCATTCCCTTATAAAAACCTGTTTCATCCTCTTGCACATGGATAGACTGTGTTGATTGAGAATTTCCCACTGTATTGCTCCCAACATCAGGTGTAGGAGTTTGGTCATCCCCACAACTTGGACCATCCAATTTTGCCCCACTTCCATTATCTGGAATATTCATATCTACCCTATCCTCCAACTCATCATTTAACATATCTTGTTGATTTTGAGCTAAATTGGGGTTCTCTATCGGCTTTTCAATTACGTATACCCTTAAAATGGGCCTAGCTGCATCACTCAAATAAGCACGCAAATGAACTTGATCTCTGATCTTAAAAGGCAAGACCCTCTGATTTTCAAAAGAGCTATGCATGTAACTGATGACAAGATCTTTCGGTTGGCAATTTAATTCACAACAACTGATGATTAAGTTAACAAAATCATCATACAAAATATCTTTTTGAACTGTCATCGCTATCATTTCTAACAAGTCACCATCCTTCCAACGCCAAATAAATCGATTGTTCTTCTCGATCCATTCACCATGACAATCAACCCCTATTGTTATTGATTCCTCCATAAATGATACCTAAAGAGTTTTGTTAAAAAAATCGATAATAGTATAGTAAACTTGAGTATCTATATACAACAATAAAATTATATCATTGTCCCAACAAGTAACTCATCTATTGTAACAAATGACTTACATGTTGGATACATGTTCAGAACCAGAAGCTTAATCCAACAGATAAGTCATCTGCTGCAATAGATGAGTTACTTGTTGCAACAGATGAGTTATATGTTGCAACAGATGACCTATCTGTTGGATCAAGCTACTGGTTCTGAACATGAATCCAACAGGTAAGTCATATGCTGCAACAGATAACTCATCTGTTGCATCATATAACTCATCTGTTGCAGCAGATGACTTATCTGTTGGATTAAGCTTCTGGTTCTGAACCAGCTTTGCCAGCTAATGTAATATGAATCCAACAGGTAAGTCATCTGCTGCAACAGATGAGTTATCTGTTGCAACATATGACTTACCTGTTGGATTCATGTTCAGAACCAGTAGCTTGATCCAACAGATAGTTCATATGTTGCAACAGATAACTTATCAGTTGAATCAGACCACTCATATGTTGCAACAGATGACTTACAAATGATAACTGATGACAAGATCTTTCGGTTGGCAATTTAATTCACAACAACTGATGATTAAGTTAACAAAATCATCATACAAAATATCTTTTTGAACTGTCATCGCTATCATTTCTAACAAGTCACCATCCTTCCAACGCCAAATAAATCGATTGTTCTTCTCGATCCATTCACCATAACAATCAACCCCTATTGTTATTGATTCCTCCATAAATGATACCTAAAGAGTTTTGTTAAAAAAATCAATAATAGTATAGTAAAGTTGAGTATCTATATACAACAATAAAATTATATCATTGTCCCAACAAGTAACTCATCTGTTGTAACAAATGACTTATATGTTGGATACATGTTCAGAACCAGAAGCTTAATCCAACAGATAAGTCATCAGCTGCAACAGATGAGTTATATGTTGCAACAGATGACCTATCTGTTGGATCAAGCTACTGGTTATGAACATGAATCCAACAGGTAAGTCATATGCTGCAACAAATAACTCATCTGTTGCATCATATAACTCATCTGTTGCAACAAATGACTTATCTGTTGGATTAAGCTTCTGGTTCTGAACCAGCTTTGCCAGCTAATGTAATATGAATCCAACAGGTAAGTCATCTGCTGCAACAGATGAGTTATCTATTGCAACATATGACTTACCTGTTGGATTCATGTTCAGAACCAGTAGCTTGATCCAACAGATAGTTCATATGTTGCAACAGATAACTCATCAGTTGCAACAGACCACTCATATGTTGCAACAGATGACTTACATGTTGGATTCATGTTCAGAACCAATAGCTCAAACATCCCCTACACAACCCACCATGCCGAAATACAATAGCAACACATTGAACCCACGGCTTCCGATCGCCGTCCCGTGAGTTCTTAACAACAATTCAACAACAATTGTCCATCCGAACTTCAATCCAAAAATATTATTATGGGCAGAGTACTTACCACACTTGAAGGTGTGTTTTGATCCTCTTTTTATTGATGCTTTAAAAGCTTAAGTACCCCCTACACATACACCAACAAGAGAAGAAGAAATCTCTTAATTGTTACACAATTTCCATGTGTTAAATCATAAGAAAGGGGCTGCCATAGTTCATGTCTTTCTTACCATAGGATATCCTAGCTATATGTAGTATATTAATACCAAGATAACAAGTTGTTGAACTCACCTTAAGCTTCAATTAATCTTTGTCTTCTTAGAACCCTAAAGGGAGAGAAGGGCTGCCAAAAAGAAATGAGATAAGAGAGAATTTTCCAGCTTTTTGTGATCAACATTGATCAGCAAATGGCCTATATAAAGGGACCTTTTTGGCCGACTTTTTTGAGTATATTTGGGCCAAAATGGGTCAAGAACCTTGGGCCAAAATTACCCTTTGCTTGGGCCTCAAAAGGGTTAAGTTTTGGGGCTGATTTTGGGCTTCTCTTGGGTCAAAATGTGGTCAATATTGGTGGCTAACTTTTGTAGTTGTTTGGGCCAGATTTGGTTGTGCTTTGATAGGCCAACTTTAAGCTTCATTTGGGCTACCATTAGGTCTAATAATCCATGGTGTTTCTGCCCGTAATCGGCCCTCGGAACTTAGTTCGTTAGCGTAGGTAGGTGATGCACCTACTTGTCACCTAAGAGCTTAGATAAGTCGAGCAAGTACCTCACTTGTTTTTTCTCATTTTCAAAACCCTCCTCCTTATAATTTAACTTAACACTTATATACATTTGACCATTTCAAATTCTAGGCCAAAGTACCCCTTCACAATCTCGAGCTCAAATACCTTCGTCGATATTTACTTAGACACATAGGTTTTGAAAGGTACGGGGTGTTATATCCTTCCCCCCTTAGAATCATTCGTCCTCGAATGAGGGTAATGCATATAGAGCTCTAGTTCCTTAGGATTTTTTGAAATTTCGGCAGAGTTTCCTTTATAATTAGGACTATCCAAAAACCTGAAACTCAGCAAAAGTCCAGCACGATGCCTCACAGGGCGATACAACTATATACAATTAAATGTAATCATTTTCACATGTTCAAACCTGATCATATTTGCATAGTAGGAAGAGTATCAAGAATATAAAAATATGACTTACCTATGTACTATCTTCAAGTCATAAATAACTGGGGATGTTTTTTCCTCATTTCTTCCTCGGCTTCCCACGTCATTTCTTCAATATTATTATTTCTCCATAACACCTTTACTGAGGCTACTTCTTTGGTTCTGAGCTTCCTAACTTGACGATATAGGATAGAAATTGGTACTTCCTTATAGGATAAGTCTTCAGAAAGTTGAACATCTTTAATAGGCATAATACGTGAAGGATCTCCTATGCACCTTCGTAGCATCGATACATGAAATACAGGATGGACTGTCTCCAATTCTGGGGGTAAATCTAGCTCATATGCCACTTTTCCTACCCTCCGAATGATCCTGTATGGTCCAATATATCTTGGACTAAGCTTTCCCTTTTTACCAAATCGCATAACGCCTTTCATAGGCGAAACCTTTAGGAAAACCCAATCACTAATATTAAATTCCAAATCCCAACGTCGCACATCTGCATATGATTTCTGCCTACTCTGGGCTGTTAGTAATCTTTCTCGGATTAGCTTCACCTTCTCCATTGCCTGATTAACTAGGTCTGGCCCTAATAATCCTGCTTCTCCAATTTCAAACCATCCAATTGTTGATCTACACTTTCGCCCGTATAAAGCCTCATAAGGAGCCATTTGAATGCTTGCATGGAAGCTATTATTATAAGCAAACTCAATTAGTGGCAAATGGTCATCCCAACTCCCTTTAAAATCTAGTACACAAGCTCGTAGCATATCTTCGAGTGTTTGAATAGTGCGTTCAGCTTGTCCATCTGTCTGTGGATGAAAAGCTGTACTGAGACTTATATGAGTACCTAAGCCTCTCTGGAAAGACCTCCAGAAATTTGCTGTAAACTGAGCACCCCTATCTGAAATGATGGAAATTGGGACACCATGAAGTCGAACTATTTCACTAATATACAACTTGGCATAATCTTCAGCAGTATAAGTTGTCCTGACTGGCAAAAAGTGAGCTGATTTTGTAAGTCTATCTACAATCACCCATATGGAATCATACTTCCGATAAGTACGAGGTAAGCCTGTAATAAAGTCCATGTTGATCACCTCCCATTTCCAGGTAGGTATCACTATACTTTGAGTTAGACCTTCGGGTCTCTGGTGTTCAATTTTTACATGTTGACAATTCGGGCATTGGGCTACAAACTCTGCAATATTTCTCTTCATATTATTCCACCAATAAATCTGTCGAAGATCATGATACATCTTCGTCGCTCCTGGATGGATTGAATAGCGGGAATAGTGAACTTCTGCCAAAATTTTCCCCCGAAGCTCCCCGACGTTAGGTACACATAGACGACCTTGATATCTCAGTACCCCATCCTCCTTAAGCTCTATTAGTGGTTGCTTCTGTTGTGGAATTTCCTCCCTCAATCTTACTAATTCTGGATCATCATATTGTCTTTCCTTTACCTCTGTCACAAGTGAGGATTCCGCTGTGCTTTGAATAACAACTCCCCCATTACCTTGGTCTAGTAGTCGAACCTGCCAATTAGCTAACTGATGTAGTTCTCTTGTCATCTCAATCTTTCTATTTTCCACGTGGCTCAAGCTTCCCATGGATTTGCGGCTAAGTGCATCGGCCACTACATTGGCCTTCCCTGAATGGTACAAAATATCTACGTCATAATCCTTTAGTAACTCTAGCCACCTTCTTTGCCTTAGGTTTAAATCCTTCTGTTTGAATAAATACTGTAGACTTTTGTGGTCCGAAAACACGTCTACATGGACTCCCAACAAGTAATGGCGCCAAATTTTCAAGGCAAATATAACTGCTGCCAATTCAAGATCGTGAGTAGGGTAATTTTGTTCGTGCTTTCTTAGTTGTCTTGAGGCATAGGCAATAACTTTACCATGTTGCATTAAAACGCAACCCAACCCAATCCTTGAAGCATCACAATAAACAACATAACCTTCTGTGCCCTCTGGCAGAGTTAAGACAGGTGCTGAAGTAAGCCTGTCCTTCAACTCCTGAAAACTCTGCTCACATGCATCAGACCACTGGAACTTGGCAGCTTTATGAGTCAACTTTGTCAATGGTGCAGATATAGAAGAAAACCCTTCTACAAACCTTCGATAATAACCTGCTAAGCCCAAAAAACTACGGATCTCTGTAGCATTCAAGGGTCTCGGCCAATTCTTTACTGCTTCAATCTTTTGGCCGTCAACTCTAATACCTTCGTCTGTAATTATATGGCCAAGAAAAGCCACTGAAGTCAACCAAAACTCACATTTGGAGAACTTCGCATATAATTTATGATTCTGAAGTGTTTGCAATACTGCACGTAAATGATCAGCATGTTCGGCTTTGGACCGCGAGTAAATCAGGATATCGTCAATAAATACGATCACGAATACATCTAGGAATGGCTTGAATACCCGATTCATTAGGTCCATAAAAGCTGCTGGGGCATTAGTAAGCCCAAAAGACATTACTAGAAATTCAAAGTGGCCATACCTTGTCCTAAAGGCTGTTTTTGGAACATCTACCCCCTTAACACGTAACTGGTGATACCCCGACCGCAAGTCAATCTTTGAAAAACATTTGGCGCCTTGCAACTGATCAAAAAGGTCATCAATCCTTGGAAGCGGATACTTATTCTTGATTGTAACTTTGTTCAGTTGTCGGTAATTGATACACATTCTCAAGGACCCATCCTTCTTACGAACAAACAAAACTGGTGCGCCCCATGGCGATGTACTAGGCCTAATAAAACCTTTTTCGAGTAGATCCTTTAATTGTTCCTTTAACTCTCTTAATTCTGCAGGAGCCATCCTGTAAGGGGGAATTGATATTGGCTGAGTATCTGGGAGTAGATCAATGGCAAACTCAATTTCCCTTTCTGGAGGGATTCCTGGAAGCTCATCCGGGAATACATCTAGAAATTGACTCACCACGGGAACTGATTGAGGAGTCACTGGTCCATCCTCTGTGCTTTGTACTCGGAACTAAATGATAAATATAGCCTTTAGAAATCATTTTCTGGGCTTTAAGGTAGGAAATAAACCTACCCCTTGGCGTGGCAGCATTACCTTTCCATTCCAGGATTGTTTCTTTCGAAAAATGGAATTTGACAACCTTATTTCTACAATCGATATTAGCATAACATGCAGCTAACCAGTCCATGCCCATAATGACATCGAAGTCAATCATATCTAATTCGATTAGATCAGCTGAAGTGAGATGGTCATAAATCCACACTGCACAATCTCGATAAACTCGTCTAGCTATAATAGATTCACCAACCGGCGTAGATACAACAAATGGTCTAGGCAATAACTCAGGGCCTACCCCCAACTTACCAGCAACGAGCGGGGTAACATATGAAAGAGTAGAGCCAGGATCTATAAGTGCATAAACAGCATGAGTAAAAATAGTCAATGTACCTGTAACAACATCAGGTGACGATTCCAAGTCCTGGCGACCGGCTAGAGCATAAGTGCGATTCTGACCACCGCCTGAACTGGATGCTCCTCCTCCTCCTCTACCTCTACCACGACCTGGTGTAGCCTGTTGTCCTGTCCTAGGGGGACGAATAGTAGATGAAGAAGCTGCCATCGACCCTGTAGGCTGGGATATCTCACTCCTACCTCTACTCGGACAGTCTCGCATAAAGTGACCAGGATGCCCACACGAATAACAAGTATCTGAACCCAGGCGACATATCCCCGGATGCTTCCTACCGCACTGAACACAAGGTGGCAAAGGTCGCCTCATCTGACCCGAATGCCCCTGGCGATAGGAACTGGATGCACCTGAACTGTGGCCTGGTCCAGTCTGAGAAAAATGATCATACCTCTGCCTTTGCAACTGATATGGGAGCACCACTAGTAGGGTGGGGTGATCTCCTATTAAAATGTGGCCTAACATTACCTCGTTGCTCTACATAGGACCCAGTAGATCTAGCCCTCTTATTCTGATCCCTTTCTCGGCTTTGGTTATCTCCAATTTGTACTTCAAGATCCTCTGCAGTCTGAGCAATAGCCTGTATCTTAGAAATATTCATATCCTCTTGTGTGGCTGCTATTGTTAATCCCTTAATCAATTCATCCTTAAGGCCACGCACATATCGATGAACTCTAGCTCGCATCGTACTCACAATATCGGGGGCGTACCTGGCTAATGAATTAAACCTGAGGCTGTACTGTCGAACATTCATATTGCCCTGCCTAAGGGCTAGAAATTGATCAAGTCTGGCCTCTCGAACCTCCTGCGGAAGATAGTGAGCTAGGAAGGCCTCTGAAAATTCCTCCCATTCAGCTGGGGGTGCATTTGATCCCCTAGACCGATCCCAAGCCTCGAACCATAAAATGGCCACATCTCGTAACCTGAAAGATGCAAACTCCACTGCCTCCACTACTGTTGCATGCATGACTCGAAGTACTCGATAAGTCTGATCAATAAACTCCTGAGGATCCTCACGTGGGTTAGAGCCTGTAAATATAGGAGGACTTAGGCTGATAAACTCTCGAGCCCTAGAACTTTCTGAGCCACCTGACCTAACACTCATTGATGCCCCAATTTGTTGTTGTTGTGTGGCTACCATCTGGGTCAATAATCGAACAGCACTCCTGATGTCCTGGTCCTCTGCTTCAGGTGAAGGAGCTACAGGTGCTGGTTCATCTCTAGCTATCTCAGATGCCACTGGAGCAGGTGGGGTCAGGGGTACTGGATCCCCTCTAGTCTCATCAGGTACTTGATAAACTGGGATCTCTTGTGTCGGTGATTCACTTTGAGCCTCAAATCTATCCAATCGGATAGGCGGGGAACGACTAGTACCTTCCCCCGTATCCGTGCCAACCCATCGGCTACTCATTTGTCTGGTCACAGGCATTTCTGTAAACAAGAAATAGAAAAACATGAATTAGACTTCAAACATCTTATGACCTCGCTCTATTGCACGATCTAGCAAATGAAAGAAGGATAACAATTCCTAAATGTCCCGTAGCCTCATGATTATAGGTATGGTGCACAACACACCCATAAACAAGACTTTACTAGACACGGCTTGTAGACTCCCTGGGATTCGACGTGCTCTGATACCAAGTTTGTCACGCCCCAAACCATGGGAGGCATGACCAACACCCGGAGCCCCAAAAGGCCGAGGGTGTCAAAATAGAGTGTATCTCTATTGAATTTGCTGGGGGTCTGAGACCGACAAGGTCTCTAAGAATAGCAATTTGAAACACTAAAAGCTCAATAGTAGTTAAGCAACTCAAGGCCGACAAGGCTATTATCATAGTAGATAGCTAATAACAAGGCCGACAAGGCCATACCCAACACTGATATACATATATACGTCTACAAGCCTCTAGGAGTAAGTAAAATATCTCATATCCAGGACAGGGCCTTGGACTACCGATAAGTTGTACATATACATAACCTGGCCAAAATATAAGCTAGACCTCTGACTCGTCAGCTCCAGGAAGAATGGAGCTTACCAAAATGGCTGAACTTTGCAACTCCTACTGAAGAGATCTGTCTGGATATCTGTCTGGACCTGCAGGTATGTATGCAGCGCCCCCAGGCAATGGGGACGTCAGTACGACAATAATGTACTGGCATGTAAGGTAGAAACATAAAAGCAAGTCGCAAGTAGTAAATCCGAACAAGATATAATATGAAACTTGTAAACTGTAATTGGTAAGACTCGTTAAGCTCTTTCTCTTTTATTCTTTTTAGAACACAACACATGCATTAACTCACACTGCAACTCACTCTTTATAACCCACACTGAACCATAATAGCGCCTCGGCGCACCCTATATTTAATAGCCTCAATATGGCAGTAGCGCCTCAGCGCACACTATGTATATAATGGCCTCAATATGGCAGTAGCACCTCGGTGCACACTATGTGTATAATGGCCTCAATATGGAAGTAGCACCTCGGTTCACACTATGTATATAATAGCCTCAATATGGCAGTAGCACCTCGGTGCACACTAACACGCAAACCATGCATAATAAGTGTATTACTAGATTGACCTTCCAAGCTATTCTTGTTATTTATGAAGGTTCATTTAGATAACTTCTTTAGCCTTGGCTTACTAGGTGTTGGACTCAACATACCAAACACATATAAATGGGGATTTGACTTTCTAACTTTCCTTGTATACTTTCTAAAGCTTGATTAGAGATCACAATACAAAGAAGAAACTTGACGAAAGGATAACTTACATTTCGTGCAAAAAGAATAAGATTTTTATAAGAAGGCGACTTGAATCACCATAATGTATAAATTAGTTCCTTAAGACTTGTTGAGTTACCAAATCAGCTCTCTTACAACAAAATACTCAAATTCCTTCTTTCGGAGATTTAGAGTTCTATTTCTAGATTCATGCCGATAAGGAATAAAGAAGCCTTAACATACCTCGTTCTTTCCGAAGATTGCGCTTACCACAACTTGGACTTTCCCTTATTAAGTTAATCTACAACACAAGGGTATAATGAAGCTAATATTAGCTCTTAAACCTGCTGCAACATTCCCAAAACAGTAGCTAAACATTTCCCGGGCAGATTTACGTATTTTGCATTAATTAAAGGTGTATCGTCACACCTTTCTCCCCTATCCAATACACATCACACACACACCAACCTACTGCCTCCAATAATACAAAACACATCAAACATCCCCTACACAACTCACCATGCCGAAATACAATAGCAACACATTGAACCCACGGCTTCCGATCGCCGTCCCGTGAGTTCTTAACAACAATTCAACAACAATTGTCCATCCGAACTTCAATCCAAAAATATTATTATGGGCAGAGTACTTACCACACTTGAAGGTGTGTTTTTATCCTCTTTTTATTGATGCTTTAAAAGCTTAAGTACCCCCTACACATACACCAACAAGAGAAGAAGAAATCTCTTAATTGTTACACAATTTCTATGTGTTAAATCATAAGAAAGGGGCTGCCATAGTTCATGTCTTTCTTACCATAGGATATCCTAGCTATATGTAGTATATTAATACCAAGATAACAAGTTGATTAACTCACCTTAAGCTTGAATTAATCTTGGTCTTCTTAGAACCCTAAAGGGAGAGAAGGGCTGCCAAAAGGAAATGAGATAAGAGAGAATTTTCCAGCTTTTTGTGATCAACATTGATCAGCAAATGGCTTGTATAAAGGGACCTTTTTGGCCGACTTTTTTTGAGTATATTTGGGCCAAAATGGGTCAAGAAAAACTTGGGCCAAAATTACCCTTTGCTTGGGCCTCAAAAGGGTTAAGTTTTGGGGCTGATTTTGGGCTTCTCTTGGGTCAAAATGTGGTCAATATTGGTGGCTCCCTTTTGTAGTTGTTTGGGCCAGATTTGGTTGTGCTTTGATGGGCCAACTTTAAGCTTCATTTGGGCTACCATTAGGTCTAATAATCCATGGTGTTGCTGCCCGTAATCGGCCCTCGAAACTTAGTTCGTTAGCGTAGGTAGGTGATGCACCTACTTGTCACCTAAGAGCTTAGATAAGTCGAGCAAGTACCTCACTTGTTTTATCTCATTTTCAAAACCCTCCTCCTTATAACTTAACTTAACACTTATATACATTTGACCATTTAAAATTCTAGGCCAAAGTACCCCTTCACAATCTCGAGCTCAAATACCTTCGTCGATATTTACTTAGTCACATAAGTTTTGAAAGGTACGGGGTGTTATAACTATGATACCAGGTCTTGGGGTTTGGTTTAATTTTCGCATATGTATATATTTATATCCCTGTTATCTATTTTATTCGTCTTGTTCCCTTATTTGCTAGATAGTAGCCCATTACTAACTGTTTTGGGCTACGGGGATTGGTTCACCTACCGGGGGTTGTAGGTGCCATCATGACCGAGGAATTGGGTCGTGACAACTTGGTATCAGAGCTTTAGGTTCACCGGTGTCATCGGTATAGGAGCCAATGTCTAGTAGAGTCCTGCGGATCGAGGCGGAGATGTCCGTACTGATGTGCCGCCATTTTACGACACTTTCGACTCCTTTTAACTAAGAACAATCGTACGTTTTCAAGCAACCGTCGTCGTTTTTGATGTGTTTATGTTGGATTTTCAGGAAATGGAGACAAACATGGAAACGGAAGGAAAAACGAGCAAAAAGACATTCTGGATAAGAGTGACGATTCAGGCAACGGTCCTTCAAGTGGGTGACGGTCCGTCAACCCCAACCGTCAAGTTGAGGCAGTCCACTGCCTAGTGGTGACGGTTCTGGCGACGGTCCGTCAAGCCAGTGACGGTCCGTCACCAAAACTGTCACCCTGAGGCAGTCCGCGACGCGGAATCCGAATGTTTTTGGGTTTATTTCCTGGACTCCTATAAATACCCTATGTTAGGTTTATTTTACATGTTGTTCACCCAATAGTTTTAGGAGAGTTTTTAGTCGGTTTTGAGAGCAACAACACGTTTTCTTGTTCTTGAATTCGTGTTTTTGATTTGTTCTTGGGATCTTGGTTTTTCTTGTTCTTGGATATTTGAAGATTGTTTTCATCATATTGTAAGAATCTCTTCTCCTTATTATGAATATGACTTTCTTCTCTTCTTCTTCTAGCATGATTAACTAAACTCCCACAACTAGGGTTGTGGGAGCCATGGCTAAAGTAGTGATATAGATTCCGGGTAGCGACGGGTTCAATATATATGATTGTCACATTGTTAATCATTCATGCTTAACGTTTTCTAGTGGTTGCAAACATTAGAACATGCCTAGGTTTAAATTTGCTTGAGTAAAGAGATTAAAACCGAGAAACTTGATTAACGACGAGGATTCGAGACTACTAACTCTCGTCTTATGATTAATGCTGTAACTAGATTAATCTACTTGATGTTTAGGATTGAAATATAAACGCACACCTTTTCAAGTTTGAGAGAATTGAAAAGTAAATTCGTCTATTTGGTTGAGAAACGTTTAGATGATACCATTAATTCAATCACATCGTGATACGCATATAGAAAGAACCCGGTTAAGCTTAGAATCGACATCGTTACCAATGCCATGGTAAACACTTCCCTAGTTTATTCTCCTACTGATTATTTCTCATACATTATCATTTGTTTTTGTTCATATATTGATCGCTCAAACCCCCCCCCCCCTTTATTCACCGGAAAATATCGACCATTAGTCAACTAATTCACTAAAGACTTAACTTTCACCATATTCTCTGTGGGATCGACCCCAACCTTTGTTGGGTTCTATATTTGACAACGATCGCTTACGCTTCTTAATTGGAGTGGTACTTTGAGCGTTATCACGTACTCAATCTTTGGGAGGCTACAGTGGCATTTTAGGAAATTCGACTCTTCTATTGCTTCTGTGTCGTGCGTACAACCCTTGAAGTTTCTAGAGATCTCATTTATTCTACTTCATTCTTCCGCAGATGGTTCGTACGAGATCATCGGCATCACGCGGAGATGAGCCTCCCGCTCCAGCACCAGCTCGAGCGCCAGCTCCAGCGCCAGCTCCAGTGCCAGCTCCAGTACCAGCTCTAGTGCCCACTTCTGTGCCAGCTCCAGCCGTAGCTTAGTCTCCAGATATTCGGGGATTACTATTACAGCTTTTGAGTGCGATTGGAGAGCGGCCTTCTGAGGTAGCGCAGATATGCGCTCAGGGGGCAGCCCTGGGTGCACAGAGCTCAGGAGCGCAGCCGGATACTATGGCTTCCCGTGCGGAGGTCATTTTGGTCCCATCTGTTGCACAACCTCTTGCTCCTCGCCCAGTTATGACAGAGTCAGAGCAGAAGGCGTTGGGTAGGTTTTTGAGGTTAGCACCTCCGAGGTTTGCCGGTACTTCCGGACAGGATCCACATGACTTTATTACTACCTGTGAGGAGATGTTGCATCATTTGGGTTTGTTGGAGACTCACGGGGTTGGTTATACTACCTATCAGTTAGAGGGCCCAGCGAAGTTATGGTGGAGGGCCCAGGTTGCTTGTAGACCACCATCGTCACCTCCTTTGACCTGGTCTGAGTTTTATGAGGCCTTTATGGCCAAGTTCCTACCCCAGGGTGATCGGGAGCGTCGAAGGGAGCAGTTTACTCACCTTGTGTAGGGATCTACGACTATCTCGGAGTATGAGACCCGTTTTCATCAGCTAGCACCGTTCGGAGCTATGATCATTCCTACCGAGGCAGATAGGATTCGCAGATTTGTATGGGGTTTGAGGCCAGAGATCAGGCAGCCAGCTGAGATATTGATTGCCAGTGGTCGGTCATTCCAGGCTATTGTAGACTATGCCCGCACTGTGGAAACTTACAGCGACATGATCAGGGGTCCAGAGATAAGAGGCCTCGACATCAGGGTGTCTATAGTGGTTCCAGATATGGTGGTAGAGGTCCTGTCCAGTGGAGCCAAAGTTATCAGCCACAGCAGTACCAGGGTCAGTCCAGCTGACCGGTTCAGGCTTCCCTTCAGACTTTCGGTAGTACCCAGTTCGAGCAGGGTCAGAGCAGCCATCAGGGCTATAGCGGCCAGTCTTCAAGGGGTACAGTTTCTGGGGCATCAGGTCGTGGTGGTCATACAGGATCTGCTGGTTCATCTCGACTGAGTAGGCCGTCAGGGGCTTGTTTTACTTGTGGTGCGATTGGTCATTTTGCTATAGATTGCCCTCAGCAGGGTACAGTTCAGTTGGCCGAGCCTTTACGGGTAGTTCAGCCCCCGGATAGAGGGGGTGGTCGTCAGAGTAGAGGTAGTGCTCCGCGCGGCAGATCAGGTGGTAGGGATGGCGGTCGGGCAGGTGGAGGTCATCGTCAGTTTTACGCTGTCCCTAGGAGACCAGAGGCAGAGGCCTCAGATGCTGTGATTACAGGTACGATTTCTGTGTGCCATCAGTCTGCTATGGCTTTATTTGATCCTGGATCCACTTGTTCATATGTATCTGCCTACTTTGTGCCTTGTTTTGGGTTGGCTAGTGAGCCATTATCTGTTCCTGTTTTCTGTTTCGACCCCAGTAGGAGATTCTTTAGTAGTGGATCGGATCCTGTGAGATCCTGTATGTTATCTGTTGGTGATTCAGAGACTTGAGGTGATTTGATGATTCTTGATATGCTAGATTTTGATGTGATACTGGGCATGGACTGGTTATCCCTTCACCGTGTGGTTTTGGATTGTTATGCCAAGACCATTACCATAGCTGTGCCCGGTGTATCCCCGGTTGTGTGGCAGGGTTCTATTAGCCATGCACCATCTGGGATCATCTATTGTCTTTGAGCTAGGAAGTTGATTTCCCGTGGGTGTTTAGCTTATCTAGCATATGTCCGAGATGTTAGTGCTGACCCTACTTCTCCTGAGTCCGTTCATGTGGTTAGCGACTTCCTCGATGTGTTTCCTACCGACCTGCCAGGCCTTCCACCTGAGAGAGATATTGATTTTGCTATTGAGTTAGAGCCGGGCACTAGGCCCATTTCTATTTCTCCTTACCGTATGGCTCCTGCTGAGTTGAGGAAGCTTAAGGAGCAGCTCCAGGATCTGTTAGCTAAGGGTTTATTAGGCCTAGTGTGTCACCTTGGGGTGCTCCTGTTATCTTCGTGAAGAAGAAGGATGGGTCAATGCGCATGTGTATTGATTATCGGCAGCTGAATAGGGTGACAGTGAAGAATAGGTATCCGATGCCGAGGATTGATGATTTGTTTGACCAGTTTCAGGGTTCAGTCTTGTTTTCGAAGATTGATTTGAGGTCCGGCTACCATCAGTTGAGGATTAGGGCGGAGGACATCCCTAAGACAGCATTCAGGACACGTTATGCCCATTATGAGTTCCTGGTGATGTCTTTTGGGTTGACTAATGCCCCCGCAGCCTTTACGAACTTGATACACAGGGTTCTTGGCCCGTGTTTGGACTCATTTGTGATAGTTTTTTATAGACGACATCTTGGTATACTCGCGTAGTAGAGATGAGCATGAGAGCAACTTGAGGTTATACCTCCAGAACTTTGAAAGAGATCATCGTTCATGCCAAGTCTCAAAGTGCGAGTTTTGGCTTGAGTCAGTTGCATTCCTAGGGCACGTGGTGTCTAAGGATGGGATTAGGGTTGATCCGGGAAAGATTTCAGCGGTTTGTGAGTGGCCTAGACCTACGACTGTTACTGAGGTTCGCAGCTTTATTGGGTTAGCAGGTTACTACATACGGTTCGTTGAGGGATTTTCTTCCATAGCAGCACCCTTGACTATGCTGACTAGGAAGGATATCCCATTTCAGTGGTTGGATCAGTGTGAGGATAGCTTCCAGAGGCTGAAGGCCTTATTGACTTCAGCTCCAGTTTTGACTTTGCCGGTTGAGGGTCAGAGCTTCTCCGTGTATTGTGATGCTTCTGGGGTTGGTCTTGGTTGTGTGTTGATATAGCAGGGTCGAGTAATAGCATATGCGTCGAGGCAGCTGAAGGTTCACGAGCGCAACTACCCCACTCATGACTTAGAGTTGGCAGCGGTAGTTTTTGCGCTCAAGATCTGGAGGCATTACTTATATGGAGTTCACAGTGATATCTTCACCGATCACCGTAGTCTTCAGTATATCATGAGTCAGCGGGAGTTGAACTCGAGACAGAGGAGATGGGTCGAGTTACTGAAGGACTATGAATTTACTATTCTGTATCATCCGGGCAAGGCAAACGTGGTAGCGGATGCCTTGAGCCGGAAGGTAGTGAGTATGGGTAGCCTAGCTTCTCTTTCAGTTTCAGAGCGACCATTGGCCTTGGACATCCAGTCCTTGGCTAACTGTTTGGTTAGGCTTGACTTGTCGGATCTAGCGAGCTCTCTTGCATATTGAGGTTCGTTCTACTTTGATTAATCAGATTCAGAGCCGTCAGTTTGAGGATCAGCAGTTGTGTGACCTTCGTGATCGGGTTGTTCAGGGTGAGACCAGTCGGGCTACTCTAGATTCAGATGAGGTTCTGAGGTTTGATAGTCGCCTTTGTGTTCCGAGGATTAGTGATTTCATTCAGTTGATACTTCACGAGGCACATTGTACTAGATACTCCATTCACCCTGGCACATCAAAGATGTATAGAGACTTGAGGCAGCTTTACTGGTGGAGTGGTATGAAGCGAGATATAGCAGAGTTTGTATCTCGGTGCTTGAACTGTCAGCAGGTTAAGTTCGAGCACATGAGACCTGGCGGTTTGATGCAGCGACTTCCCATTCCTGAGTGGAAGTGGGAAGGGATTACTATGGACTTCATTGTTGGTTTACAGCGTACTTCTCGTGGGTTTGATTCCATATGGGTGATTATTGATAGGCTGACTAAGTCAGCACATTTCTTGCCAGTTCAGACTTCTTATGGCGCAGAGAGGTTAGCTCAGATCTACCTCCGTGAGATTGTTCGGTTGTACGGGGTCCCAGCTTCTATCATTTCAGACCGCGACACTCAGTTCACATCTCAGTTCTGGAGGGCTATTCAGCGAGATTTGGGTACAGAGGTTCATCTTAGTACCGCTTTCCACCCTCAGACAGATGGCCAGTTCGAGAGGACCATTCAAATTTTGGAGGACATGCTTCGAGCCTGTGTTCTGGACTTTGGAGGTTCTTGGGATCAGTTTGTTCCCTTGGCAGAGTTTGCTTATAATAATAGCTTCCATTCGAGTATCGGCATGGCACCTTTTGAGGCTTTGTATGGCAGGCGTTGCAGATCACCGGTAGGTTGGTTTGATGGTTTTGGTGCTGGGCCACAGAGCACAGATTTGCTTCGAGATTCCTTAGACCGAGTCCGAGTGATTCAGGACAGACTTCGGGTAGCTTAGAGCAGGCAGAAGAGTTATGCTGATCGTCGGCTTCGTGCCTTGGAGTTTTAGTGTCGGTGACTTGGTGTTTCTCCGTGTATCGCCCATGAAGGGCGTGATGAGATTTGGTAGGCGGGCCAAGCTTAGCCCTAGATACATTGGGCCGTTCGAGATTCTTCAGAGGGTTGGTAGCGTTGCCTAGCCTTGCCTCCGATGTTTTCAGCTATACATCCTGTATTCCATATTTCGATGTTACGTCGGTATGTCTCAGATGAGTCTCATGTGTTGCAGTGGGATTCAATTCAGTTGGATGAGGGTTAGCGTTTGTTGAGGAGCCGGCAGCTATTTTGGCCAGAGATGTCAGGAGATTGAGGTCTCGAGAGATCCCGGTTGTTAAGGTTCAGTGGAGGCATCGTCCAGTCAAGAAGGCTACCTGGGAGACCGAGAGAGATATGCGGGCCCAGTATCCGCAGCTGTTTGAGCCTTCAGGTACCCCCTTGACCTTGACTTTCGAGGACGAAAGCCCTTTTTAGTAGTGGATGATGTAATGACCCTTTCGGTCATTTCCACGTATACGTTTTCCTTGAAACCGTTAGAGCTTGTTGTAGCAGACCCAAGTCGCTTAAGGCTCGTCAAGACCGGTATTTCGGTGTCGGAGCCATTTGTTTGGTCGCATTATAAGTTTTGAAGTCAAGCAAATCGGCAAAAGTTATCGTAAGTTCTTTAAGAAATTTCCTGAACTTTGGGTCAAATGTATCAGGGCTTTTCTCTCAATATATAAAGAGTTAGAAGTCCCCCGAAATACCAAATCGAAGGTCTACGAGTCTAGTTTCCAACGCACAAAACCTCACGTCCAACTGATCTCGGAGTAAAAGTTATGACTGTTTTACCGCGGACTGTCTGGCAGAAAACGGGTTGCGAACCGGGTCGCGAACCGGGTCGGGTTAAACTCGATTTAAGCCTCAACTTCACGTTTTAAAATGCCATTTCAGTTCCGAAACAGTGATAAAACATAAGGGAGGATCCCGAGAGAATTCTTGAGTATCAAAATCGTGCGTTGGCGAATTACGAGCCTAAGCTTAAGAATTTTATTAGCATCGTGCGTGTATTTGAAAATATTTTATTTAAAAGTTGAATTTGGTAAAAACTATATTAGTATTGCCTTTTCAAAATATTTTAAAGGTTTATGGGAAATATTTTTGAAACGTTATAATTGTATATGTATTTATTTTATAAAGTTTTTATACATTGTATTATTTTAACGAAGATAGTAAATTTAATTATGTTGAAAATTTATTATTATAATATAGTAGGTTTTATTGGAAATGATTTTCTATAATTATGGTATATTTAAAAATTATATTTATTATACCACGAATTTACGCAATACCCGAATATATAAATAACGGGATAAGAAATCCCTTTTTGTCCTTTGTAATTGCCACCTCCACTCCACGTGTAGGTGGAGGGAGTGGCCAGCCAAGTGATAAAAGGTGGCAGCATGTTGAGATTGCATTGGAATAGTGCTGCCTAACTTACATTTGCTTTACACTATATAATTAAGGATTGAACATATTCACTGGAAGAGTGATTTCATTTCTCTCAACAAACACATCAATTACATAGCTGCTCCATATACATTCATACGTATACAGAGAAGGGGATTGGTGGAACCAATTAAATGTTGGCGTTATATTAAATTTTTTGAAGAAAATCAATTATCTACGTCAAGTTATTCAAGCCCAAATCCGATTATGATTTAGTTTTGGATTTTTCGGAGAGGTTCAAGCTTGGCATCGGACGACAGGTAGGTTACGGTTTATTTTCCCTAGACTCCGCATATATAGAATAAAATTGTATTAATGGGCATCCTTGGGTTGGATTATTAGGTTGGCACCACAGACCTCGATCGCTTTATTCATGTCCGCCTACTTTTGTTCCTCCGTTATCACTGTTTGTAGTATTTGCCGATATATCTATTTACCCTTTGTCCTGTGAGGCCTTGTTGACTCTGCAACATAAGGTGGATTTTTGTGGGAATGTCCGCGAGTCCCGGGCATAGTATTATCCTTCTAGGCTGGTTATGCTTGCTGAGTAGCTGTGGGCCTGTGCAGGGTCGATAGGGTGATTGTGAGCTGCGGGGCAGCAATTGTGTGTGATCATACCATTTCCATGCATATAAAGAGGTTTTATCCATGTTTTACTGTGGTTTTGGCTTCGGGCCTACTGGCACTGTTTTCTAAACCTTGCATGGCCCGGGGGGCCCGTTTTTGATGGGAATGATTTGGAAATGGTTGATTATGGACTGGAGATTCTTTGGGTAAAAGAAGTAAATAGTTTTAAGACACCAGTTATACTACTACGCTAGAGGGGGAGAACCCTCGGGGGCGCTCAGGGAGCGGCAGTGCTAGTTGAGTTTCTTGCTACTTGAGATGATTTTTAGCCTCGGTCGGACCGAGCACCTGAGATGACTTTCTACTGTTTAGACCCGGTTATGCCCGGGCACCCTTGGAGGGTTTTTTTTTTTGAGATACTTTCCTACTACTTTAGTCCTTGATAGGGTCTAGGCATGCATATTCGAGACTGGGGTCTCCCATCCTTGATACCGGACTTGGCTTTCCGGGACGGACATGTTCTGATACATGTAGTTTTAGTATGGGGTCGGGGACCTCCATGGACCTTGCCATCCGGGCCAGGGGCTACGGGCTGCGTGTGCCGGAGGAGGGGTATACGGTGGAGTAGAGGTATACGGGCAGCGTCCTTCCATGGAACCTACCTGCTGGGCCGAATCGGCGCCGGAGGAGGTACATACAGAGATACCATGGCACTTGAGATTTTCATGCATCATATCATTCATTGTTTGAGGCTCCACCCTTGTTTGCTATTTGCTGATTGTATGCTCCGGTAATATGGGATGCCGGAGGGTTTGTTTTCACTTGTTTGTGTTCCTCGGTTGTATGGGCGGCCGGGGGACTGTAGGTAGAATTTTGCTATTTACTTACAGGATTGTTCTCTATTATGGATAAGTATGAGAGTGGTTACTGCTAGACTGTTAGTTCTGGATTTGAGATTGATATGATTAGTTGAGTTGAATTCATGTCTCTGAGCATGTCTATCATTACTCTTTCTATCTTCTTCTTACACTTGAGGTTACCGGTATACCGTCCATTTCGTAAACTTATTTTGTATACACTGTTGTTGCAAGGACCCCAGGTGCGTTATTTCTTACTTTCACCTGTGCCTATGGTGTGTATATTCTGCTTACTAGCCTCATATATGGTTCTGTTGATTTCCCTCTGGGCTAGTTCCTGTGTACCTTTCGTTGATTTCTGTGACTACTTGCTTCTACTCTGTCTATTACTACGCTTTTATCTTATATGTGCCCAGTCGGCCTATGATACCTACTGGGTACCTTATGCTTCGCATTTGGTGCTCACCCCTACCCCCTGCATCTTTGAGTGCAGATCCTAGCGTGGGCCATCACCGTTAGACCGTTGTGATTCGTGCTTGGAGATCGGTTGGAGACTACTTCAGGCTGAGGGTGAGCTCTTGGCGATCGGAGCTTAACTTTAGTTTATCTTTTGCTTCATGTACTCTATTACCATTCAGAGACATTTGTATATATTGTTTTGGATTAGTTGCACTCCATGTATGTAGTTTGGCTCTATACTATGATACCAGGTCTTGGGTTTGGTTTAGTTTCCGCATATGTATATATTTATACCCATGTTATCTATTTTATTCGTCTTGTTCCCTTATTTGCTAGATAGTAGCCCATTGCTAACTGTTCTGGGCTACGGGGATTGGTTCACCTACCGGGGGTTGTAGGTGCCATCATTACCGAGAAATTGGGTCGTGACAAAATGTCAAATAATTTTTCTTTATTTGATTTTCTGGAAACTTTGGAAGAACGCGTTTTGATCTTCAAGAAGTTGTAAATGTTTAATGTTTCTCTTATTAATTTCAGGAACTCATAGCAGTGTATCGGAAGCTGTCACCCTCAATGCTATCTACGAAGGAGTCAAGTCGAGCTTGTAAAGCTCTTGCTTTGTTTCAGGTAAGCAATATCCAATCAAACAATTACTTCCCCTTGTTGGTAAACTTAAATTATGGTGTGGCGTGTGTCATACATATTCATCACAAATACATTAGAGATACACTTAAATTTATGTCTTTCACAGGACACCTCTGTTATGCACTTTATGCGGCAATTTTTTAGTCCATGGAAATCTGTAATTTAGGAAAATCTGAGATGTGATGTTTTAATGTTCTTGACTTCTAGGCATCAAAGTGAAATGCATTAGAGATACACTCAAATTTTTGTAATTTTGTTTAGATAAGGAATATCTGATAAAACTATAATATGATCAGGTATTATCCCTGGAATCATGTAGTTCCCGGGATTAATACCTAGACCTTCAATTCATAGTTCTCGACATAGATCTCATATGATCAGTATAAGTAACTGAAAGTAAGTATGGGTACTTTTTCTAACTCTTTTGGTACAATGTTCTGCGAACTGACTTAACATAGTTAATTAGTATATGTGAGCAATATCAAGTAATGCCATATAACTACAAGAGGATAATTTTGTGTAATACCACTGATAAGTGTATGCACAACATACAATTCTCAAAAACTAACATATTCGGTGAAGATGATCTTCTAATTGTAACTGGTTTTTCAACAATCTTCTGTTGAGAAGAGGCCATCATGAAATGAATTTTTGACACCAATTTTCCGTCACTTCATTATATGTATCCACCTTACTCCTTTATGGCTTTATATATTCTACAGGTGATGGCCAAACACCCAGAAACAAGAGGGAAGCTCATAGAAGGTAATGTCAATTCTTGAAATGCTACAAACTGAAATGAAAATTAGGCCTAGGCCAAATGACTCATAAGAGTGAATCAAGTCGAGTATGGGAAAATTCAGGTGAATAAGTTTCAAAACGAGTGGAAGAACAAATTCTTCCCACTGCAGTCCTTTTTCATATCTTCAATCTTTCAAAAAAATAAATCCTATTTCATTGTCATATTTGTGGTAAGAATGCAGATCATGCCTGTAAATTTTTTTGCGTTGAGGTATATCGCTCTGCATCCCCCTCCTCCTCCTTTCTCTTTTTGATGGAATGCTAGAAGAGATAATTGCAGACTGAGTAAGTAATGTTTTTACTGTTGTGTGAGAAACAATTAACTTCTATTTGTAGCTAAAATACCATGTTATTTCTACCCATTTATCAAGCCTAGCAGAGATGACAAGCCTTTGGAGTATTTGAGGCTCACCAGCTTGGGTGTTCTCGGCTCCCTAACAAAGTTATCCGTCCGTCCATTTGAACAAATATACACATGCTCTCTCCATTGTTGTCACTACATTCATTATATAATAAACTTTTAATATGCTTCCTTGTGTGTTTATTTCCATGAAGTGAGAGGAAAGAAATTCACTGCCTTTCGTTTTGATAAAGTGGATTAAATTAAGGAAATATACTTTTTCCCGTCCTCTTTTACTTCCCCTACTCAAAACAAAACAATAAGTAGAAATGAGTAATAACCCCTAGTAGAGACTAGTACAATTCAATTAAATGTTTTGTTCGTTCAGGCTTGATTGTGTCGTAGCTCTATAATTTAAATTAAGTTTATCATTGGAAAAACTGCATTGCTAATATTGATTCCCAATAAAAAAGAAGACGTTAGGTACAGCTAAGTTTTTCACTGCCTAGTTATACTATAAAAATTGAATAGGTTCGTTCTATATATAGTACCCTGACCAGACATAGTGTATATATTAAATTTGGTTGATGGCCACCTGATAATCAGTTCTTAAAATCAGTATCTGTTTTTTCTTCTTGAAATACCCATTTTGCATTTCTTGAATTGTTTATCGCAGTGAAATATATGGCAATTTGTATTGGTAATTTGATCACTGATCATAGATTTGTAGCATTATTCTAATTTTCGGAAGTGCTACTTCATGATTCTGATATTTTGCTTGCTGGTGCAGTTTGATGATCCATATGGATCAAAGGTCCTTGATTTTTTCTTGGAAATGGAAGTGGTTCCTTTGTGCCTGAAGTGCATGGATCTATGTGATGAAATGTCACAGAAGGTTAGCCTGCTATGTGCTGATTTTAGGCTTAGAAGTTATGAGTTTCTTTCCATCTACTTTGTTTAGAGTGGTTCTATGATGACCACAAAATGATATCTTTTAGTTCTATTGTTTCATCAAAAGAATTTATGCATCCATGTATATACATATATTTCGAATGAGAAATTAGAATATGGGACTAAAGTTTAAAATTTCATGGGACCGAGCTAGAATTTTCATAGAAGGAATTCAAAATATAAAGAAGTAAACAATAATTTTGATCTTATATATACAGTGTAATTATCTGGCGAAGGGTGTTTCGATGAACTCCCTTCCTCTCCCCTTGCTCCGCCATGCATGCATCTATACCATATGGTATACCTAGTGCTAAAACATCCCTGAAAAGAATGCTAGCAAACTTTTAGGAGAAAAGAGGGCACGATGGCACGTGGTCATTAGAAAGAGAGAAAAGGGTACGTGTAATATGTTTGTCACTCCTGATTTTCCATTCTGTTTTATAAATAGTGTTCCTAAATGACTTTGTTGGCTTATGGTGATATGTTGTTTCTTGGATTTTATATGAATGGAATGTTGTATACCTCCACAGGTTGCAACCCTTAAAGTTATGAAAATTATGATGCAAGAGAAGGGAATGACCTATTGTTGCGCTATGGCTGATCGCTTCTACTTGATAGTAAAGTCCTTGTACCAAGTGGTAGAGAAACTTTCTGAAAAAACTTGTTTGTTGCATCTAAAATATGTGATACAATGTTATCTAAGTCTTTCAGAAGTATTAAGGTTCGCCAGGTAAACGTTCTGGTCCTTGCTTCTCGAGTTTCATAATTGTGATTTTTCTGTATGTATCAACTATGTCTCACTTGGATTTATTGTTTGATCCACCTTCGTAATGAAGGCCATGTGATGCATTAAGAAGCCAAGTTCCTCCTCAGCTATTTGACAACACCTTTAAGGACATTATTTGTGTGAGTTTATCTGCTCTCCTTTTATTTACATACTACTAATAAACATATGCAACTGGTTGTGACCTTACTGTTACAAAAACTAGTTTTGTGACTTAGGTCTTACAAATAGTTAGGTTAGTGACTTTAATGTCACAAAAAATAATGTTATGGATTTAGTGTTACAAAGAATAAGTTTAGTGACCATTGATAAAATTAACCCTTATTGTTAGTCTAGTCTCTTTCTTCAGTTTCATAAGTTTAGTTTGATAAAATTAACTCTTATTGTTAGTCTAGTCTCTTTCTTCGGTTTCTTGCAACTACTCCGAACAAACCTCTTTATGCAATCATTCATTAGAATACAAGGTCGAACCTTTCATATTCTCTATATAGCATTTCTACTAGTATTAGAATACCTTAAATTTGTATCGTCTATATAGATCTTTTCAACTAGTGTTACAACTTCACGTGTATAATTGTAAAATTTTGTATATGCCTTGCAGGATGACCACAAAACTTCATGGATGTTGCGGGTGCTACATTTCAATATTTATGGATCTCTATATTTTCAGCCGATTGAAAACAGTAACAAGATTGGAAAGCAGGATACAACAAATCCAAAGGCTAAGGGAAAGAAGTGAACTTGTTCTATAGGAAAAGACAACAAATAATGATCTCAGTAGAGTGAAGAATGTTTTAAGTTAATTTTGCTTTGTTGTGGTACTAAATTGTAGCTTTGTTCAGCTAGAATGAAGTTATTTGTCGTTGTTTCCTTACAATATCGTTTGGTGTTTGAGAGAATTGGTTATTGTTTTCTTTTTTATATATTTATTTTTAAAGGTAAAGAGGTTTTGGTTTTGTTTCTTCTTTTTCTTTTTTCTGGAAAACAAATGTGCACGTGATTTAGTTTTGGGAAATTGATCTTTTGGCTTTTTTAAAAAAAAAAATTAAAACATTAAAAGTGTGTTTGGTATGGTGAAAAATATTTTTAAAATTTTCTCATCTTCAAAAGGCTAAGGAAAATAAGTGAACTTGTTCCATAGGAATCTCTCTTTGTAATAGTTGGAAAAGCCAACAATAATGACACCACAGTAGAGAGAGAAATGTTGTAAATTAACTTTTCAACTATTAAAAGTGTTGGGATCGAAATAAGAAAGCAACATGCAAAAGCTAATAATTATAAAATTTGGTGGTGATAAATCAGATGAGAAAAATAATAATAATTAAAAAGGCATAATATTTAGTGGTTTGGTGAAATGACTTACATATCAGAAAACTAATATTAAAATGGGAAAAGTACATGTATGCCCGTAAACTATTTACAAAATTAAATACCCCCTTACAGAAAATATCTCTTAATTAATTACAGAAAATGATCCCCTTCCCTTGTAACTTTTATAGTTATTTACTTTTTATTTATTTATTTTTATTTCTCTACTTCTTTTCTTTTTTCTTCTTTTCTCCTTTTTTTCTCGTTTTATTCTTTATTTTTTGTTCTTTATGTTCTTTGTTTATTTTATTTTTTTCTCAAATTATATTTTTTAAGGTCATAATTTGATTCATCCTCAGTTTTAACTCTCTTTTTTCTCTTTTTTGGTTATTTTTTTTAATTTGTCTACTTTTTTCTGCTTTTCTTTTTTCTCTTTTTTCTTTCTTTTTTTTCTATTTTATTGTTCATTTATTTTGTTCACAAATCATGTTATTTTTTATTTTCTTCTTTTACCATAATCGATTTTGGCTCATTTATTTTTGTATTTTTTTATTTTTCTATTTTATCTTTATTTTTTCATTTCTTTATGTCTTGTTTCTTTTCTAATTTTTTATTATTTTTTTCTATAATCTAATTTTATGCATGAAATTTTTGCTCTTTTTCTTTATTTTTTTCTATATAATAAAAAAAAGATAATTAATATAGTAAACATTCGTTCATTTTTTTGTTTATCTACTCCTTTTATTTTTTTCTTTCTTTTCTCCTTTCTTTTCTCGTTTATTTCTTTATTCTTTATTTTTTTCCTTCATTTTCATTTATTTTTTTCTCAAATCATATTATTCTTTATTTTTTCACCATAATCTAATTTTATATTCAATTTTGGATCCTTTCTTTTTTGGATTTTTTCATTTTATTTATTTTTTGTTTTCTTCTAATTTCATGTAATTGTTTTTTCTCTTATTTTTTTCTCCATAATCTAATTTCATTCACTTTTTTACTATTTTTCATTGAGGTATACTTAAGTCCTTAAGTCAAACACTACTCCTCCATGATACCATCACATTATATTTATATACTGGCATAGTATCATGGAGGACTGTTTCAGTTCTTCAATGAGACATTCTTCAGTATACCATCAGAGGATATTTATGCACTGACATGGTATCATGGAGGACTGCATCAGTCCTTCAATGAGACATTCCTCAATATACCACACAGTATATTTATATGCTTTCATGGTATCATCCTTCAATGATACACTACTTAATCCTCTATAATATCATTATAATATACATATATACTGCATGGTATCATCCTTCAACGAGATACTCCTTAGTTCTTCATGATAACATCACAGTATATTTATATACTAGCATAGTATTGTCCTTCAATGAGACACTCGCATCAATCATCATGATACCATCACAGTATATCGATCTACTGACATGGTATCATGGAGGATTGCTTCATTCCTTCAATGAGACACTCTTCAGTATACCATCCAAATATATCTATATATTTTCATGGTATCATCATTTAATAAGACACTCCTTAATTCTCCATGATATCATCACAATATATCTATATACTGGCATGGTATTATCCTGCAATAAGACACTCCTCAATCCTCGATGATACCATCATAGTATATTTATATATTGACATGGTATCACGAAGGATTACTTCAGTCCTTTCAATAAGACACTCATCGGTTCTCCATGATACCATCACAGTATATCTATATACTGCATGATACCATCCTTCAATGAGACACTCCTTAATCCTCTATGATACCACCATAGTATATCATGGAGGACTGCTTCAATCCTTCAATGAGACACTCCTCAGTATAATATCATAGTATATCGATATATTGGCATGATATCATCCTTCAATGAGATACTTATCGGTCCTCTATGATACTACCACACTATATTTATATATTGACATGGTATCATGGATGACTACTCAATCCTTAAATGAGACACTACTCAATATACTATCACAGTATATTTATATACAACATGGTATCATGCAGGATTTCTTCAATCCTTCAATAAGACACTTCTCAATTCTCCATGATACTGTCACAGTATATTCATATACTGTCATGGTATCATTGAGGTCTGCTTCAGTTCTCAATGATACCATCACGATATATGAATATATTATGATGGTAGCATAGAGGATTGTTCCATTCTTTGAATGAGACACTCCTTACTCATTCTTAATCATTTATTGTTATGATTTATTTATTTAAGTTTTTATATTTTTATTAATCTAAAAATAGTTAGATAATTTCTTTATCATTATATTTTATTTTATTTTATAAAAGAAATGATAAAAAAAGAAGATAATCTAACCAAAATATATATATATATATATATATATATATATATATATATATATATTAATTTAGATTTTATTAAATAAATTAGTGAATTTAATTTTTTTTAATTATTTTTTATTGTAGTTTAATTATTTATTTATTTTTATATTTGCATTAGTTAAAAAATAATTAGCTATGATACTTATTTTTATATTTAAATAAAAAAATAACACAAAAAGAAAAGTATAAGAATATGGGGAAAAAGAGAAAAGAACACAGAACTGGAAATAAATCAGGCGTCGCAATTTATGAATTGGACAAGAAGAAAAATTAGCGCCGCAACTTAAGGGTGAAATAAATATTGCATACTTTTGGGGTATTGCGGGTAAATATTCTTAGCCGAATAAATATTTAGAGAATTAGTATGGTAGGGGACATTTGGATGTAAATATTTTAGTTTTCTAGTCCATTTAGTGTACTTTTCCCAATAATAAATAACATGATTTGTAAAAAAAAAATGAACAATAAAGAAGAAAATAAATAAGAAGAAAAAATGAGAAAAAAGAAGGAGAGTAGAAAGAAAGAAAAAAGAAAAGTAGAGAAATAAAAAATAAATAATCAAAAAAGGAGGAAAAAAGAGAGTCAAAACTAAGGATGAATCAGATAATGGTGTAAAAAAAATAAAAAATAACATAATTTGAGAAAAGAATAAAAAGAACAAAGAAACATAATAAAAAAAAGAGAAAAGAAGTAGAGAAATAAATAAGAAAAAAAAAGGAGCTAAATAACTATAAAAGTTACAAGGAAATGGGGCATTTTCTGTAATTAGTTAAGGGGTATTTAGTTGTAAATAGTTACTCTTATGGGGCATGCATGTAACTTTTCATATTTTATTTTCTTCTTTTACCATAATTATTTTTGACTCCTTTCTTTTTGTCTTTTTTTTCTGTTTTCTATTTGTTTTTCAATTTCTTTATATCTTATTCCTTTTCTAATTTTTATTTTTTTATTTTATAATCTATTTTTATTCAGAATTCTTTTGCTCTTTTTCTTTATTCTTTTTTTTATATAACAACAAAAGATAACTAAAATAGTAAACAATCGTCCATATTTTTTTTATTTTTTCTACTCCTTTTTTCTCATTTATTTCTTTATTCTTTAATTTTTTTTCCCTCCTTTTTTGTTCATTTATCTCTTTTTCTCAAATTATATTTTTTTATCATAATCTAGTTTCATACTCAATTTTAGATCCTTTCTTTTTATTTTTCTAATTTATTTTATTTATTATTTATTTTTTAAAAATTTATTTTTTTCTTTTTTCTTTTATTTTTTTCACAATCTAATTTCATTCACACTCATTGAGATTTGCTTCAATCCTTCAGTCTGACATTTTTCAATCCTCCATGATACCATCACAATATAACTATGTTGTCATAGTATCATGGAGAATTGCTTCAAACCTTCATTGAGATACTCCTTAGTATACCATCACAATATATATCAAGATACTAGCATAGTATCATGGAGGACTACTTCAATCCTTCAGTGAGATACTCCCCAATATATCATCACATATATCTATATATTGAAACGGTATCATGGAGGACTATTTCAGTTCTTCAATAAGACACTCTTCATCCCTCCATGATACTATCATAGTACATCTATAAACTATGATAGTCTCATAGAGGTCTATTTTGGTCCTTCTACGAGACACTCCTTAGTATACCATCACAGTATATTTATATACTGAAATGACATCATCCATCAACGAGACAGTCCTCAGTCCTCTATGATACCATCACAATATATCTATATATTGGCATAGTATCATGGATAACTGTTTTAGTCATTCAATGAGACACTTCTCAGTATACTATCAAAGTATATCTATATACTGGAATGGTATCGTGGAGGACTACTTCAGTCCTTCAATAAAACACTTTTCAAGCCTTCATGATACCATCACAGTATATTCATATACTATCATGGTATCATTGAGGTTTGTTTCAGGCCTCAATGATACCATCATTATATATATATATATATATATATATTATCGTGGTATCATTAATGTATGCTTCAGTCCTTAGTGAGACCTCTAAGATACCATCATAGTATATCTATATACTGACATGGTATCATGGAGGACTGCTTCAATCCTTCAGCGAGACACTTCTCAATATATTATCACATATATCTATATACTGAAATGATATCATGGAGGACTATTTCAGTCCTTCAATACGACACTTTTCAGTCCTCCGTGATATCATCACAGTACATCTATATGCAGTGATAGTATCATGGAGGACTGTTTTGATCTTTCAACGAGACACTCATTAGTATACCACCACAATATATTTATATACTTGAATGACATCATCCATCAATGAGACAGTCATCAGTCCTCTATGATACCATGTCAATATATCTATATATTGACATGGTATCATGGATAACTATTTTAGTCCTTCAATGAGACACTTCTTAGTATACTATCACATTATATCTATATACCGGAATCGTATCGTGGAGGACTACTCCAGCCCTTCAATAAAATACTTTTCAATCCTTCATTACACCATCACAGTATATTTATATATTATCATGGTATCTTTGAGGTTTGCTTCAGGCCTAAATGATACCATCACAATATATTTATATACTGTCATGGTATCATTGATGTCTGCTTCAGTCCTTAGTGAGACCTCTAAGATACCATCATGTATATCTATATACTGACATGGTATGATGGAGGACTGTTCCAGTCCTTCAGTGAGACACTCCTTAATATACCACCACAGTATATTTATATACTGAAATGGTATCATCCATCAATGAGATAGTCCTCAGTCCTCTATGATACCATCACAATATATTTATATATTGGCATGGTATCATGGATAATTATTTTCGTCTTTCAATGAGACACTACTCAGTATACTATCACAATATATCTATATATTGGCATGGTATCGTGGAGGACTACTCCAGTCCTTCAATAAGACACTTCTCAATCTTTCATGATACCATCACAATATTCATATATAATCATAGTATCATTGAGGTTTGCTTCAGGCCTATTTATATATTGTCATGGTATCACTGATGTCTGTTTCAGTCCTTCAGTGAGACCTCCATGATATCATCACAGTATATCTATATATTGACATAATATCATTGTACTTTGATTCTTTAATAGATCACAAGATTCAAAAGTCTTATTTACTTTCTTAAACATCCTGCCAAGTCAAAATGTAACAAACAAATTGAAACAGAGGAAGTATATGTTTTGTTTTCATTTGCATAAGCGAAAAAACTATAAATTTCATTAATTTATATTTTAATAAATAAATTAATGTACTTTAGTATGATTTTAATTTTATTAATCTAAAAGTTGTTAGTTTAATATTTTTATCTTTGTATTTTGTTTTTGTTTTTGTATTTTAAAATGCAAAATATAAAAAGAGAAAAAAAAGTTGATTTTTTATTTAATATGCAAAATCTACTTCATGTTGCAGTCTACTTATTTAATTTTTCTATTTTTATTAATCTTAAAATAATTAACAAATATTTTTACTTTTATATGTTATGTTTATCTTCTTCTTCTTCTTTTTTTTTTAAAAAAAGACAAAATAAAAAAAGGAAGAGACAAAATATAAATAAAAATAAAAAAAATAAAAAATAACTAGCTATGGAGACACACAAGCGAGTTGGGCAGAGATATAAAGTGACCCATCATGAAAAGTTTTTTGCCGCCGAAAATAATACAGAATTAAATGAAGCAGTGGCTCAAAACAAAGTAGAGTATCTCGGGTAATTTTTTTGAGCGAGGGATATTAACAAAATTAGTATGGAAGGGGGTAAGGTCGCGTAAATAGTTTCATTTTAGGAGGTATTTTGTGTACTTTTTCCTATTAAAAATGCATAAAATTCATTGAGAGAATAATCTCCACCTAAATTTTTTAACACTGTATTGTGGATGCTATCGTCTTGTTGCATGAGAAAAAAAAATTGTGTTTATAGAAATTCAAAACTTCTCTTTCAAGAAAAGGATTAACCAAATATGAAAAAGATCTTTTCCAACAAGAAAATTATTTGCACCAAGAAAGGTCTAATTAAGATTGAAAATCATGGCAAACCCTAAAAAATCTCCCTTTCGGCCTCTAATTTTTGGTAAAATAATCTTGCTAATACTTTTCACACAATCTTCATATATCAATGTTACTTGCCATGATTAATGTTAATTGAGTTAAAAATTAGAGCTTTGTGCGTTAAAAGTAAACATGGATTAATAATATATGAGCCTTGAGTTAAATGTGAACAGGGTTGAAAGTGGAGCACATGCAGTAAAAGTAAGTATGAGTTAAAATTAGAGCTCAAGCAATAACAGTTAGTAGGGGTTAAAAGTTGAAGCTTATGCGTTAAACTAGGAATGAGTTGAAAATTGATCCTATTTTTAAAGATGGAGCAACAGGATTGTTGAAAATATGGTTGAAAAGTAAATAAAATATGAAAAGCAATAAAATACGAAAATAAAATGTAAAAGCTAAGTAAATAGAGAGATGAAATGAATGTACCAAAAGTGTAATAACCCTTCCGGTCATTTATGCATTTTTGCCTTTCTTGTACCGTTAGAGCTTGCTTGTAACAGCCCCAAGTCATTTAAGGCTTGTCGGGACCGGTAGTTTGGTGCCCGGGCCGTTTCTTTGGTCTTTATGGTCGTATGACAAGTTTTGAAGTCTAGCAAGTCGGCAAAAGTTATCGTAAGTTTCCTTAATAAATTTTCTGAACTTTGGGTCAAATATCTCAGAGCTTTTCTCTCAATATATAAAGAGTTAGAAGTCCCCCGACCTACCAAATCTAAGGTCTACGAGTCTAGTTTCCAACGCACAAAACCTCACATCCAACCGATCTCGGAGTAAAAAGTTATGATTGTTTTACCGCGGACTGTCTGGCAGAAACCGGGTCGGGTCAAAATCGATTTAAAGCTTCAATTCACGTTTTAAAACGCCATAATAGTTCTGAAACATAGAGAAAACATAAGGGAGGGTTCCAATAGAGTTCTTGAGTGATCAAGGTGTGTTTTTGGTGATTTTTATCGCTAAAGTTTTCCCCCGTGCCTAGAAACGCGACCTCTACGCGTGGCATCCATTTACCCCTACGATAAACCACGTTTGGAGCTGGTTTCAAAAGATAGGACTTGGTATTTCTTGGTGGTTCTTCATTCTTTACACTTGGTTTGCTAAGGTAACCATCTCGGGGCTCTTTTATGATCATTTTTATGAAGTTCTACGGACGTTTAGTCAAGTTATGATTCTCTTGGGAAATCTGCCGATTTAAGCCTAATTATGAACTGTTTATAGGTGAGTATAAGCTGCATATATATTATGTTTTCGAAGTTTAGGACGTAAGGAACAATTTCTATGAAGGAACTACGGGTATTCAGACGTTCGTTGGAAGGTATTTTTGTTTTGGAGCTTTTTTGGAGAGGTTCGAGCTTGTCATCGGACGACAAGTAGGTTACGGCTTAACTCCCTAGACTTCGCATATATCGGGTAAAATTGTACTAGTTGGCATCCTTGGGTTGGGTTGTTAAGCTGGTACCACAGACCTTGACCGCTCCTCCGTGATTCATCCCGTTTCTTTCCTCCGTTGTGTGTAGTATTCCGATTATTGATATTATTACCCTAGTGGTTCCGTGGGGCCTTGTTGACTTTGGAACATAGACGGTGGGATCATTGAGAATGTCCACGAGTCCCGGACATAGAATTATCTTTCTAGGCTGGTTATGCTTGTTGAGTAGCTTTGGAGCCTGTGCAGGGCCATTAGGTTGATTGTGAGCTGCGGGCCGGCTATTGTGTGTATGATCATACCATTTCTATGCATATAAAGAGGTTTCTTCCATGTTTTACTACTATTTTGGCTTCGAGCCTACTGGAACTATTTTCTAAACCTTGCATGGCCTGTGATAACGCCCAAACTACACCTCAAATTAAGAAGCGTAAGCGGTCGTCGGCAAATATAGAACCCAACAAAGATTGGGGTCGATCCCACAGGGAATAAGGTGAGAATTAAGTCATTAGTGAAATAGATGACTAGTAATCAATTATTTACGGTAAATAGGGGGGTTTGTGAAATCAATATTTGAACAAAGCAACTAATAACGTACGAGTTTTAATCAATATGAGAGAAAACTAGGGAAGTGTTCACCATGGCGTTGTAACAATATCGATCCTAAGCTTAACCGGGTTCTTTTTATATGCATGTCACGATGTGATTGAATAAATTGTATCATCTAAACGTTTCTCAACCAAATAGACGAATTTCCTTTTCAATTCTCTCGAACTTGAAAAGGTGAGCTTTTTATATTTCAATCCTAAACATCAAGTAGATTAATCTAGTTACAGCATTAATCATAAGACGAGAGTTGGTAGTCTCGAATCCTCATAGTTAATCAAATTTCCCGGTTTTAATTTCTTTACTCAAGCAAATTAAACCTAGGCATGTTCTAATGTTTGCAACCACTAGAAAACGTGAAGAATGAATGATTAACAACGTGACACTCATAAATATTGAACCCGACGCTACCCGGAATCTGTATCGCTACTTTAGTCATGGCTCCCACAACCCTAGTTGTGGGAAGTTAGTTAATCATGCTATTAAGAAAAGAGAAGAGATTCGTATTCATAATAAAGAGAAAAGAGATTCTTACAATATAATGAAAACAATCTTCAATTATCCAAGAACAAGAAACCAAGATCCCAAGAACAATTCAAGAACACGATTTCAAGAAGAAGAAAACGTGTTTCTTGCTCAAAACTCTCCTAAAACTATTTGGTAATCAATTGGTAATGAATAATAATAAAATAAACCTAACATAGGGTATTTATAGGAGTCCAGGAAATAAACCCAAAAACGTTCGAAATCCGTGTCGCGTTCTGCCTTAACTTGACGGTTTGGGTGACGGACCGTCACAAGCTTGACGGGCCGTCACTTGAACCGTCACTGCTAAATAGTGAGTTTTTCAGGAGAATTTTCAGGTAAGTCGTCCACCAGGTGACGACTTACAAGTTTATATGCGTTTTATGATGAATTTTCAGGTAAGTCGTCCACCAGGTGACGACTTACATGTATATAGGGTAAAAACTGCATTCGAGGAGTGCGTTTCATCTTGGTGGCTTGGGTGACGGTCCGTCAGGTCAGTGACGGGCCGTCACTCCTAGGCAGTGGTGCTGCCTCACTTGACGGCCAAGGTGACGGACCGTCACCTTGGTGACTGGCCGTCGCGGCGGCCGTCACTCTTATCCAGACGCGCTCTTTTGATCGGATTTCCTTCCTTTTCTACGTTTGTCTCCCTTTCCTGCAAATATAACATAAAAACATCAAAAAACGACGACGGTTGCTTGAAAACTTACGATTGTTCTTAGTTTAGAGGCGTCGAAAATGCCGTAAAATGGTGGCACATCAACACCCTCAACTTAAAACGTTCGCTTGTCCTCAAGCAACATGACCCAAAAACAATAATACGACTCAACTAAGAAAACAAACTCGTGTCTCTAGCAACTCATGGTCATTCAATGCTTATTCAATTTCAAATCAAGCTCCCTAGTAGCACACAAATGTATGAAACATTAACTTGCAAGGATCCAAACATGTCATTCCGATATGATGGAATATTATGCATACACACGCACAGCTATCCTAACAGTCAATAGACGATACAGAAATCTTGGTGCCCTCACCACAAAGAAGTCCCACACACAAGATTTAGGACTATGTAAGACGCTCACACTCACAAACGATTTCAAATGATGCACATGCGATGCCATAAGCTTGCCATTACTATTTTATTTCAGTTCTTCAGAAAGCCATTCAGGATCACTACAGGACTTGTTTTGGCTTGTAATGCGGCTTCGGGTGCAGGTAGGATACGTTTGGGGAATAGTGACTAAACCCTCCTTGGATTCACCGACCTATTATTTCCACATAACTTTATTTTGTCCATCCTTATTCACCTCTTTATTTCCTTCTTTCTAGCTACAGGTGCGGCCTCTTTATTTTGACACTTCTTTTTATTTCTTTTTCGTTCTTTTTCATCTCATTTTTTTTTCGTTTCTTTATCATCTTTTCTAAGACACACCCCCGAAATTTTCATTCTATTCACAACCAATCTTTTTCATCTTATTTTTCTTATCATTAACCTCTATAGTAGCCACCTTCAACTTAGGATGATTGCCTGGGTTGAGGTGCACGATGTCCAAGGAAGGACCAGGGCCAAAATAGTGATTCAAAGTTAAACAAGGAACGGTGACAGGTTATTGAACGAACAGGGTCAATTATGGCTCAAACAGGGATCAAAGGGATTATTTACATTTGGACGGTCTTATAGGTTAAGTGGACTGCACACAAAAAGGGCCTGTGATCCTTTCCTAAGCAACCAACTTCAAACTTAACAAAATAGACCGGGCAAGTTCTAGATGCATGCAGTAAGAATTTATAACAATACGCTCACACACACTTGGCACCAAGAAACCATACCACTACCAACTATCAAGACAACAGCTCGGCTCAAGCATACTTATTCCAATCATAACCACACAATGACATCCAAGGATCCAGACAGTCAATCGTTTCCAACATAAGTACAAAATCTTTTTCGGAGGGGGCTCCTTTTAGTATATTTTCCAACAAAAAAAATGCCATGCTTGCTATAGACACTAAAAACAACTAAAATTTAAACGACAACCTAAACATGCCGGTTCTACTAGATAGCACACCGGAGGGAAAAGAAACACGACAACAAAAACCCTCGGTGGTGAAAGACTCACAGGTAACCCAACACCCTCAACTTAGACTCATGCATTGTCCCCAATGCATACATGTGAAAACTAAAAACTGTGAGAGAAAGGAATACCTGTGAAGTCCATAGGACTCAGAGTCTGGCATGATGTTGGAGACCGCCAGGGTCTCCAAAGCAGGCGAGATCGATGGAATAGGTGCCAGCTACCCCATCTCGTTGAGCTCGAACTTCCTCTTTTATCGGCTCCGCAGCTCGTCGCAGCAACTTCTTTGCTCTTTCATCGCTGGTTTTCTTGCGGTGTTTTCTCTTTCTCGATTTGTTTTCACCGCCTTCCTCGACATGTTTCCCTTCTTGCGATCGCAACCTCATTCTTGTAGCAACTAGGGTCTCGACAGGACCCTTCTCCTTAATATGCAACTCCGCAGGGGCTTCTTCAACCACATTTATGACTGCGACCACTCTCATGTCTCTTGGTTGCTTCATCAATTTACACACATCGAACTTGACAAATTCATTGTTTAACCTGAATGTCAGTTCGTTTCTCTCCATGTCAACCAACACTCTTGCAGTGGCCAGCAATGGTCGTCCCAAGATTATGGGGACTTCAAAGTCCACTTCGCAATCCAAGATCACAAAGTCAGCTGGGAATATAAGCTTACCAACTTTTACCAGCACATCAGACAATATTCCAACTAGTCACTTTACTGAACGGTCAGCCATTAGTACCCTCATGGTAGTTGGTTTGGGCGCTCCCAAACCCAATTATTTGTAAACTGTTAGCGGCATCAAGTTGATGCTAGCACCAAGATCACATAATGCTCTTTCGAAGTTGAGCTTCCCGATAGTACAGGGAACAGTAAACGCACCTGGGTCTTCCTTCTTTTCCACTAATGATCTTGAAGAAATAGCGCTGCAGTGGTGAAGGTTATCTTCTGGTTCAAAGCTTACTGACCTCTTCTTGGTAATCAAGTCCTTCATGAACTTGGCATATCCGGGCATTTGTTTAAGCGCTTCCACCAGTGGGATGTTTATTGATACCTGCTTGAGCATGGTCATGAAATTTAGGAACTTGTCGTCATCCGCTTTCTTCTTCAAACGTTGCAGGAAAGGAGGCGGTGACCGAGGCATCATAGTTGGAAGCTTTTCGGCTTCCTTGCTTTCCTCCGCGGGCTTTTGGGTAGCCTCCTCTACCGCCTCTTCTTCTGCGATATCACCCTCTTGAGTCCAAATTTCCGGATGTGATTCCGGTAATATTTTACCACTTCTTGTAGTGATCACCATACAGCTTGCGTCATTTCTCGGATTTTGAACGGTGTCACTTGGCAAGGTACCTGTCCTCTTTTGATTTAGAGATGCCGAGATTTGACCCACTTGCTGTTCCAATTGCTTGATCGAGGTGGAATGTGAATCCACTAACTGACTCAATGCTGATAATTCAGTCCTTATCTCCTTTACCCCAGAGTCAGTAGATTCCACCTTCAGCAGCATCTTAGCCATCATGCTCTCTAGTTTGGACGTCCCTGCCTCATTGCTAGCTTTGTCCCGATTACCAGGTGGTACATACAACCCACCTCTATCAGTGTTGTTCCTCCAGTTTCCCTGGTCACGATCTCTGTAGCCAGCCTTTTCATAGTAATTGTCCTTCTGATAGTTCCGACCTTGGTTTCCCTGGCCATTGGCCTGGAAACCCCCCAAATAATTCGCCTCCTCATCAGTTTCCAACTCTGCTACTCTACCTTGGGAACCAACCGCTTTCACCTTCTCTACACCTCCTGAAAACAAGTGCTTTGTCAGTAGGTCCAATTGCGTTTTCAGGTGGGCCATATCTTGGTCCCGCTCTTCCTCCTTTCTGCGCTGCTCTGCTGATACACCAACTGCATAAGTGCTAGCTGCTACTTCTGTATCACGTGTATGCCAGGCCCTGTTGGTTTTGGTGAGCCTGTCCAAAATAGCTATGGCGTCGGCAAAAGTGAGACCCATAAATGCTCCACCTGCTGCGTTATCCAACGTCGGCTTGGTAGCCGAATTCAGTGCCCTGTAGAATGTCTGCATCAAGAAATCTTCAGTCAACTGATGGTTTGGGCATTGTGCCAGCTTTTTCTTGAACCGCAGCCAAGTCTCGTGTAACGCCTCATGAGGTTGTTGCCTGAAGTTGCTAATTTCTTCCCTCAACTGTATCATCCTAGAGGGAGGAAAGAACCTTTCTAGGAAAGCTCCTATCAACTCTCCCCAAGTTGTGATAGAGTCGAGGGTTAGCTCTGTTAACCATAATGCTGCCTCATCAGATAGAGACAATGGAAACAACCTGAGTCTAATCGCGGTCTGACTTACTCCAGGCAGTTCGAATGACTTGCAGATACCCACGAAATTCATCAAGTGCCGATTTGCATCGTCACCAGCAGCTCCACAGAACACTCCTCTCAAGTTCAACAGCTGAATCATCGTGCTAGTAATGTTGAACTTGGCCCCGGGCGCTAGCGGAGGAATCGCAATAGCGCCCGTGGCACCAGCTCCATCCAAGTCGATATCCTCATCATTCAAGTGATGCTGAGCCAGTTGTTCTGCAGCGAGCCTTGCTGCCTCCTCCTGTTGTACATTCATGTTTAGCCTTAGCGTTCTTGCGAGCTCGGGGTCGTAGGGTAGTGTTGGTTCACCCGAGCGTCGGGTATTCGGCATGCACAACTATATACCCTGTAATAAACAAAAACAACAAATAAACGTAAAAGCAAGAAAGTCTGACTAAGAGTCAAATAAACACACCAAACTTAATAAACAACCGTATTCCCCGGCAACGGCGCCAAAATTTGATAACGCCCAAACTACACCTCAAATTAAGAAGCGTAAGTGGTCGTCGGCAAATATAGAACCCAACAAAGGTTGGGGTCGATCCCACAGGGAATAAGGTGAGAATTAAGTCGTTAGTGAAATAGATGACTAGTAATCAATTATTTCCGGTAAATAGGGGGGGTTTGTGAAATCAATATTTGAACAAAGCAACTAATAACGTACGAGTTTTAATCAATATAAGAGAAAACTAGGGAAGTGTTCACCATGGCGTTGTAACAATGTCGATCCTAAGCTTAACCGGGTTCTTTTTATATGCATGTCACGATGTGATTGAATTAATTGTATCATCTAAACGTTTCTCAACCAAATAGACGAATTTCCTTTTCAATTCTCTCGAACTTGAAAAAGTGAGCTTTTTATATTTCAATCCTAAACATCAAGTAGATTAATCTAGTTACAGCATTAATCATAAGACGAGAGTTGGTAGTCTCGAATCCTCGTAGTTAATCAAATTTCCCGGTTTTAATTTCTTTACTCAAGCAAATTAAACCTAGGCATGTTCTAATATTTGCAACCACTAGAAAACGTGAAGAATGAATGATTAACAATGTGACACTCATAAATATTGAACCCGACGCTACCCAGAATCTATATCGCTACTTTAGCCATGGCTCCCACAACCCTAGTTGTGGGAAGTTAGTTAATCATGCTATTAAGAAAAGAGAAGAGATTTGTATTCATAATAAAGAGAAAAGAGATTCTTACAATATAATGAAAACAATCTTCAATTATCCAAGAACAAGAAACCAAGATCCCAAGAACAATTCAAGAACACGATTTCAAGAAGAAGAAAACGTGTTTCTTGCTCAAAACTCTCCTAAAACTATTTGGTAATCAATTGGTAATGAATAATAATAAAATAAACCTAACATAGGGTATTTATAGGAGTCCAGGAAATAAACCCAAAAACGTTCGGAATCCGTGTCGCGTTCTGCCTTAACTTGACGGTTTGGGTGACGGACCGTCACAAGCTTGACGGGCCGTCACTTGAACCGTCACTGCTAAACAGTGAGTTTTCAGGAGAATTTTCAGGTAAGTCGTCCACCAGGTGACGACTTACAAGTTTATATGCGTTTTATGATGAATTTTCAGGTAAGTCGTCCACCAGGTGACGACTTACATGTATATAGGGTAAAAACTGCATTCGAGGAGTGCGTTTCATCTTGGTGGCTTGGGTGACGGTCCGTCAGGTCAGTGACGGGCCGTCACTCCTAGGCAGTGGTGCTGCCTCACTTGACGGCCAAGGTGACGGACCGTCACCTTGGTGACTGGCCGTCGCGGCGGCCGTCACTCTTATCCAGACGCGCTCTTTTGATCGGATTTCCTTCCTTTTCTATGTTTGTCTCCCTTTCCTGCAAATATAAAATAAAAACATCAAAAAACGATGACGGTTGCTTGAAAACTTACGATTGTTCTTAGTTTAGAGGCGTCGAAAATGTCGTAAAATGGCGGCACATCAGCCTGGGAGGCCTATTTTTAACGAAAATAATTTGGAAATGGTTTGACTTATTTTGTGAATCTTCTTGGGGTAAGGAAAGTTCTAAAAGATGTTTTATCAATAGTTCCACTTTTTCTGGGCTCGACGGGGTCGAGTGCCATGCTTATATACTACAGCTTTCGTGATAATACTAGGCTCGGCATGGCCGAGGGCTAGACTCATTTTACTACAACTTTCGTGATAATACTAAGCTCGGCGGGGCCATTCCCTAGAACTATTTGATTTACTAATTTAGACCCAGACACCCTCCGGGCAGATTTACTTGGGGATTTTTGAGATGCGGGGCATCTAGTATGTTGGTCGGGGACCGCCATGGACCTTGTCGTTCCGGACCAGAGGCTGCAAGTTGAGGGTGCCGGAGGGGGGGTATACGGTGTAGTAGTGGTATACGAGTTAGACCTTCCATGAATCCTGTCTTCTGGGTCTTACAGGTCGCCGAAAGCGGGTAACATACAGTACTACTATCACTTTTACTTAACATGGCATCATATCATTCATCTGCATGAGATACCACGCTTGTCTGCTGCTTGTTGATTGTACGCTCTGGTAGTATGGGATGCCGGAGGGTTTGTTTTCACTTATTTGCGTTCCTCGATTGTATGGGCGACCGAGGGACTGTAGGTAGACTCTTATTACATTGCCTTGGTCTTCCTTATGTTGTTTTCTGTTGTCTTCCCTCTGGGCTAGTTCCTGTGTACTTTTCATTGATTTCTGTGACTATTTTGTTTCTACTATGCCTGTTATTGTTCTTTTACTTTATATATGCCCAGTCGGCCTATGATACCTACTGGGTACCTTATGCTTCGCATTTGGTTCTCACCTTACACTCTACATCTTCTAGTACAGATGCTAAAGTGGACCATCGCCGCTTGCTTGTTGGAGAGTCGTGCTTGGTGATCTTTTAGACTACCCAGACTGAGGGTGAGCTCTTGGCCACTGGAGCTTAGCTTTAGTTTATCTTTTGAATTATGTACTCTATTACCATTCAGAGGCATCTGTATATATTATTTTGGATCGTTTGTACTCCTTATATGTAGTTCTGGCTCTATAGGATACCAGGTTTTGGGGTTTTGTTTAGCTTCCATATATGTACATTTAAATTCCTGTTATCCCTTTTTCTTTACTTATTTTCCCTTGCTTCTGCATATTTATACTGTTGTCTCGCTTAATTGGTTGATAGTAGCCCATTACTCACTGTTTAGGCTACGAGGATTGGTTCACGTACTGGGGGTTGTAGGTGCCATCATGACTGAGAAATCGGGTCGTGACAGCTTGGTATCGGAGCTCTAGTTTCATGGGTGTCATCGGTATAAGAGCCAATGTCTAGTAGAGTCATGCGGATCAGGGTGGAGACGTCCGTACTCAATCTTCGAGAGGCTATAGTGACATCTTAGGAAATACAGCTCTTTCATTGCTTCTGTATCACGCGTAGTACCCTTGAAGTTTCTTGAAATCTCATTTGTTCTACTTCATTCTTTCGCAGATGGTTCATACGAGAGCGTCGGCGTCAGGCAGAGATGAGCCTCCGACTCCAGCTAGGGGTCGAGGATGCCCCCGAGCAGGGGCACCTGCTAGAGCTGCTAGAGTTGAGATAGAGCCCGAGCATCATGTGGATCAGGGGGTAGACCAGGTACCCCAGCTCCAGTACCCACTCCAGCACCCACTTCTGTGCCAGCTTCGGTCCCAGCTCAGTCTTTATATATTTGGGGTTACTATTACAGCTTCTGGGTATGATTGGAGAGCGGCCTTCTGAGATAGCACAGACATCCGCTCAGGGGGAAGCCCAGGGTGCACAGAGTTTAGAAGCGCAGCCTGCTACTGCTGCTCCCCGTGTGGAGGTCATTCCGGTCCCATCTGTTGCACAGCCTTTTGATCCTCGCCCAGCTATGACAGAGTCAAAGCAGAAGGCGTTAAGTAGGTTTTTGAGGTTAGTACCTCCGAGGTTTGTTGGTACTTTTGGGCAGGACCCACATGACTTTATTACTACCTGTGAGGAGATGTTGCATCATTTGGGTTTGTTGGAGACTCACGGGGTTGATTATACTACATATCAGCTGGAGGGTCCAGCTAAGTTATAGTGGAGGGCACAGGTTGCTTGCAGATCTTCTACATCGCCTTCTTTGACCTAGTTTGAGTTTTATGAGGCCTTTATGGCCAAGTTCTTGCCTCAGATTGATCGTGAGCATCACGGAGAGTAGTTTACTCACCTTATGCAGGATTCTACGACTGTCTTGGAGTATGAGACCCATTTTCATCAGCTAGCACCGTTTAGAACTATGATCATTCCTACCGAGGCAGATAGGATTCGCAAATTTGTATGGAGTTTGAGGCCAGATATTAGGCAGCCAGCTGAGATACTGGTTGCCCGTGGTCGATCATTTCAGGCTATCGCAAACTATGCTCGTACTGTGGAGGACTTACAGCAACATGATCAGGGGGACAGAGATAAGAGGCATCGACATCAAGGTGGCTACAAGGGTTCCAGATATGGTGGTAGAGATTTGGGCCAGTGAGGCCGGGGTTATCAGCCACAGCAGCACCAGGTCCAGTCCAGCTGACCGGTTCAGGCGTCACTTCAGACTTCGGGTAGTTCTCAGTTTGAGCAGGGGCAGTCTTCGAGAGGTACTACTTCTGGGGCATCAGGCCAGGGTGGCCGCACGAGTTCAGCTAGTTCATCTCAATAGGGTGGGCCATCAGGGCCCTGCTATTATTGTGGTGTTAGCGGTCACTATGCCAGATATTACCCCCAACAGGGTTCAGCTTGCTATGATTGTGGTGTCATTAGCCACTTTTCTAGAGATTTCCCCCTGAGGGGTGCAATTCAGCCCGCAACTCAGTCATCTCAGCCCATGCGAGCAATCCATCCACCGATTAGAGGGGTGGTGGTCAAGCTAGAGGTGGTGCCCATGTGGCAGAGCAGGTGGTAGGGATGACAGTCGGGCAGGTGGGGGTCATCATCAGTTTTACGCGGTCCCTGGGAGACCGGAGGTAGAGGCCTCAGATGCTGTGATCACATGTATGATTTCTGTGTGCCATCAGTCTGTTATGGCTTTATTTGATCCTGGATCCACTTGTTCATATATGTCTACCTACTTTCTGCCTTGTTTGGGGTTGGCTAGTGAGCCATTATCTGTTGTTGTTTCTGTTTTGACCCCAGTAGGAGATTCTTTAGTAGTGGATCGGATTGTGAGATCTTGTATGATATCTGTTGGTGATTCAGAGACTTGGGGTGATTTGATGATCCTTGATATGCTAGATTTTGATGTGATACTAGGAATGGACTGGTTATCCCCTCACCGTGCAGTTTTAGACTGTTATGCTAAGACCGTTACCATAGCCGTGCCCGGTGTATCCCCGGTCGTGTGGCAGGGTTCTCTTGGCCGCGAACCATCTGGGATCATCTCTTGTCTTCGAGCTAGGGAGTTAATTTCCCATGGGTGTTTAGCTTATCTAGCATATGTCTAAGATGCTAGTGCTGACCCTACGTCTCCTGAGTCTATTCCTGTGGTTAGAGACTTCCTAGATATGTTTCCTACCGACCTGCCAGGCCTTCCACCTGAGAGAGATATTGATTTTGCTATTGAGTTAGAGCCGGGCACCAGGCCCATTTCTATTTCTCCTTACCGTATGGCTCCTGCTGAGTTGAGGGAGCTTAAGGACCAGCTTCAGGACCTATTAGCTAAAGGGTTTATTAGACTGAGTGTGTCACCTTGGGGTGCTCCTGTTCTCTTCGTGAAGAAGAAGGATGGGTCGATGCGCATGTGTATTGATTATCGGCAGCTGAATAGGGTGACAGTGAAGAATAGGTATTCGATGCCGAGGATTGATGACTTATTTGACCAGCTTCAGGGTTCAATTGTGTTTTCAAAGATTGATTTGAGGTCCGGCTACCATCAGTTGAGGATTAGGGCGGAGGACATCCCTAAGACAACATTGAGGACATGTTATGGCCATTATGAGTTCTTGGTGATGTCTTTTGGGTTGACTAATGCCCCTGCAACCTTTATGAACTTGATGCACATGGTTCTTGGCCCGTATTTGGACTCATTTGTGATAGTTTTCATAGATGACATCTTGATATACTCGCAGAGTAGAGATGAGCATGTGTAGCACTTGAGGGTTATACTCCAGACTTTGAGAGATCATCGGCTTTATTCCAAGTTCTCAAAGTGCGAGTTTTGGCTTGAGTCAGTTGTATTCCTAGGGTACATGGTGTCTAAGGATGGGATTAGGGTTGATCTGGGAAATATTTCAGCGGTTTGTGAGTGGCCTAGACCTACTACCGTTACTGAGGTCCGCAACTTTATTGGGTTAGCAGGTTACTACAGACGCATCATTCAGGGATTTTATTCCATAGAAGCACTCTTGACTATGCTGACAAGGAAGGATGTCCCATTTCAGTGGTCGGATCAGTGCGAGGATAGCTTTCAGAGGCTTAAGGCCTTATTGACTTCAGCTTCAGTTTTGACTTTGCCGGTTGAGGGTCAGAGCTTCTCCGTGTATTGTGATGCTTTTGGGTTGGTCTTGGTTGCATGTTGATGCAGCAGAGTCGAGTGATAGCATATGCGTTGAGGCAGCTGAAGGTTCACGAGCACAACTAACCCACCCATGACTTGGAGTTGGCGACAGTAGTTTTTACGCTCAAGATCTGGAGGAATTACCTATATGGAGTTCACTGCGAGATCTTCACTGATCACCGTAGTCTTCAGTATATCACGAGTCAGCGAGAGTTGAACTCGAGGCAGAGCAGATGGGTCGAGCTACTGAAGGACTATAACTTCACTATTTTGTATCATCCAGGCAAGGAAAATGTGGTAGCGGATATCTTGAGTCGGAAGGCGGTGAGTATTGGTAGCCTAGCTTCTCTTTCAGTTTCAGAGCGACCGTTGGCCTTGGACATCCAGTCCTTGGCTAACTGTTTTGTTAGGCTTGACTTATCGGATCCTAGCATAGTTCTCACCAGTGTTGAGGTTCGTTCTACTTTGATTGATCAGATTCAAAGCCGTCAGTTTGAGGATCAGCAGTTGTGTGACCTTCGTGATCAGGTTGTTTGGGGTGAGACCAGTCGTCCTACTCTAGATTCAGATTGGGTTCTGAGGTTTGATAGCCACCTTTGTGTTCCTAGGGTTAGTGATTTGATTTAGTTGATACTTCGTGAGGCACATTGTACTAGATACTCCATTCATCCTGGTGCAGCAAAGATGTACAGAGATTTGAGGCAGCTTTATTGGTAGAGTGGTATGAAGCGGGACATAGCAGAGTTTGTATCTCGGTGCTTGAACTATGAGCAGGTTAAGTTCGAGCACATGAGACCGGGTGGTTTGATGCAGCGACTTCCCATTCCTGAGTGGAAGTGGGAAGGGATCACTATGGATTTCATAGTTGGTTTTCCACGTACTTCCAGGGGTTTTGACTCCATTTGGGTGATTGTTGATCGGCTGACTAAATCAGCACACTTCTTGCCGGTTCATACTAATTACAGTGCAGAGAGGTTAGCCCAGATCTACCTTCGTGATATTGTTCGGTTGCACGGGGTCCCAGCTTCTATCATTTCATACTGCGACACTCAGTTCACATCTCAGTTCTGGAGGTCTATTCAGCGAGATTTGGGTACATAGGTTCAGCTTAGTACTGCTTTCCACCCTCAGACAGATGTCCAGTCCGAGAGGACCATTCAGGTTCTGGAGGACATGCTTCGGGCCTGTGTTCTTGACTTTGGAGGTTCTTGGGATCAGTTTGTGCCTTTGGCAGAGTTTGCTTATAATAATAACTTTCATTCGAGCATTGGCATGGCACCTTTCGAGGCATTGTATGGTAGGCATTGTAGATCGCTGGTTGGTTGGTTAGATGGGTTGGAGTCTAGGCCACAGAGTACTGATTTGCTTCGAGATTCCTTAGACCGAGTCAGAGTGATTCAGGATAGACTTCGGGCAGCTCAGAGCAAGCAGAAGAGTTATACTGATCGTAGGCTTCATGCCTTGGAGTTTAGTGTTGGTGACTTGGTGTTTCTCCATGTATCGCCCATGAAGGGTGCGATGAGATTTGGTAGGCGGGGCAAGCTTAGCCCCAGGTACATTGGGCCATTCGAGATTCTCCAGAGGGTTGGTAGTGTTGCCTATCAGTTAGCTTTGCCTCCGATGTTTTCATCTATGCACTAGATTTTCCATGTATCGATGTTGCGGTGGTATGTTCCAGATGAGTCTCATGTGTTGCAGTGGGATACGGTTCAGCTGGATGAGAGTTAAGCCTTTGTTGAGGAGCCGGTAGCTATTTTGGCCAGAGATGTCAGGAGATTGAGATCTAGGGAGATTCTGGTTGTTAAAGTTCAGTGGAGGCACCGTCTATTTGAGGAGTCTACCTGGGAGACTGAGAGAGATATGCGGGCCCAGTACCCACAATTGTTTGAGCCTTCAGGTACTTCCTTGCCCTTGACTTTCGAGGACGAAAGTCTTTTTTTAGTAGTGGATGATGTAATAACCCTTTCGGTCATTTACACGTTTTTGCCTTTCTTGTACCATTAGAGCTTGCCTGTAATGGCCCCAAGTCATTTAAGGCTTGTCAAGACTGGTAGTTTGGTGCCCGGGCTGTTTCTTTGGTCTTTATGGTCGTATGATAAATTTTGAAGTCTAGCAAGTCGGCAAAAGTTATAATAAGTTTCCTTAATAAATTTTTTGAACTTTGGGTCAAATATCTCAGAGATTTTCTCTTAATATATAAAGAGTTAGAAGTCCCTTGACCTACCAAATCAAAGGTCTACGAGTCTAGTTTCCAACGCACAAAACCTCACGTCCAACCGATCTCGGAGTAAAACGTTATGACTATTTACCGCAGACTGTCTGGCAGAAACTGGGTCGCGAACTGGGTTGCGAACCGGGTCGGGTCAAAATCAATTTAAAGCTTCAATTCATATTTTAAAACGCCATAACAGTTCTGAAACAGAGAGAAAACATAAGGGAGGGTTCCAAGAGAGTTCTTGAGTGATCAAGGTGTGTTTTTAGTGATTTCTATCACTAACGTTTACCCCCGTGCCTAGAAACGCGACCTCTATGCGTGGCAGCCATTTTCCCCTTCGATAAACCATGTTTGGAGCTTGTTTCAGAAGATAGGACAGGATGAAGGGGCGCAGGCGCAGGAGGCACCGGTTGGTGGTGCAGGCCTTCCTACTATGACACTGGAAGCCTTTCATAAAGCTTAGAATATTCTGAGTGGGTTTGTTGGTGCTGGAGACATACCCGCGGCATTTGTGAATCAGGCCTTGGATACTCAGCCAGCGGTCACTATGGTGCCTAGAATGGATGCAGCTTCAGGCACCAATGATTTCTTCAGGCTAATGCTAGGTCCCGTGATGACAGGGAATAAGCATGAGTTGCTGACCAAGTTTCTCAAGCTGAAACCTCCGACATTTCAGGGTACAGACAAGGAGGATGCCTATGAGTTCATCCTGGATTGTTATGAGAGAATGCACAAGTTGGGTATTGTATGTCAGCATGGGGTTGAATTTGTCACTTTTCAGCTACAGGGTGATTTTAAGCAGTGGTGGAGGTCTCATGTTGAGTGTCGGTCTTCTGTTCTACCTCCACTGACTTGGGAGCAGTTCCACGCTTTGTTTCTAGAAAAGTATGTCCCCCGTACTTTGAGTGATCAGAAGAAAGATGAGTTCTTGAACTTAGAGCATGGTGGCATGTCAGTCTCTGCTTATGAGGCTAAGTTCCACACCTTGTCTTGTTTTTCCATATAGATATTGGGTTCCGAGGAGGAATAGGTCCAGTTGTTTGTGAAATGGTTGAATACTGAGCTACAGGTACTGTCAGTGCATATGACTTCTTCAGGGAATGGCTTTAATGATGTGGTGGATTATGTGAAGAAACTTGAGGGAGTCAAGCAGGCAGGGCAGGCTAAGGCTTTAGCCAAGAAGCCCCGAAATGAGGGAAAATTTGGTGGTTCATACTCCAGGGGCCAGAATCAGCAGGCTTACTCGTCCCATCCTATTCAGTCAGCTCTGCCAGCTACTACAGGTGGTCGTCAGGGAGCTCAGTATTCATCTCCTAGAGGCCAGAGAGCGTCATATGCATCAGCTAACAGACCTACACTTGACTGTGGTTTCTTCCATTGTGGTGATCTGGGCCACTTTAAGAGGGAGTGTCCACATAGGCAGACAGGTAATTAGGGTCAGCAGCAGTCTAGAGCAGTGGTCCCGGCAGGCAGAGGTGGTAATGCTAGGGGTCGTCCACAGGGTGGGCGAGGTAATTTTCAAGGAGGCCGGAGAGACAGGGGAAATAGTGGCGCAGGCAGAGGTACAGCGTAGACAGCTCGGGAAGTTTCCTGGATTGATGATCGGGCTAATTGCTATGCTTTTCCATGGAGGACTAAGGCAGAAGCCTCAGATGCGGTGATCACAGGTACCATTCTTATCTGCAATAAAATGGCTTCGGTATTATTTGACCCAGGTTCTACATATTCTTATGTGTCTGTGAGTTTTGCGTTGGGTCTGGACCTAATTTGTGATATCTTTGATTCTCCTATCCATGTTTCTACCCCGATTGGAGAGTCTATGATTGTGACTCATGTTTATCGTGACTGTTCCGTGGTGTTTGTAGGGTTGCATACTTGGGTAGACTTGGTAATTCTTGATATGGCTGATTTTGATATTATCTTGGGTATGACCTGGCTATCTCCTTATCATGTTGTGTTGAACTGTAACACCAAGACTGTGGCTCTAGAGATTCGGGGTAAGGATAGACTAGAGTGAAAAGGTGTGTACAGGCCTAAGCCAGTTAAGATAATATCATTTGTTTGGGCTAGGAAGCTAGTGAGGAGGGGGTGTCTAGCCTTCTTGGCTCATCTCTGGGATGATAGTATGGAGTCCCCGTCTATTGAGTCAGTTCTAGTGGTTTCTGAATTTTTAGAGGTGTTTCCAGCGGACTTGCCTGGTATGCCTCCGGACAGGGATATAAATTTCTGTATTGATTTGGAGCCAGGCACTCGTCCAGTTCCATTCCTCCGTATAGTATGGCTCCGGAAGAGTTAAGGGAACTCAAGACTCAGCTGCAGGAACTCCTAGATAAGGGATTTATACGTCCCAGTGCTTCGCCTTCGGGTGCTCCGATTTTATATGTAAAGAAAAAGGATGGTAGGATGCGGATGTGCATAGATTATATGCAATTGAACAAGGTGACCATCCGGAATAAGTAGCCTCTACCCCATATAGATGATTTGTTTGACCAGCTTCAGGGTGCATCGGTATTTTTGAAAAATTGACTTGAGGTCGGGGTACTATCAGTTAAAAATTAGGCCTGAGGACATTTCAAAAACTGTTTTTTGGACTCGGTATGGGCATTACTAGTTCCTAGTAATGTTGTTTGGTTTGACCAATGTGCCGACAACATTCATGAGTTTGATGAATGGGGTGTTTAATTCATACTTGGATTCCTTCGTTATCGTGTTCATCGATGATATTTTGATCTACTCTAAGAGTAGGGAGGAGCATGCTAATCATCTTCGAATTGTGCTGGATATCTTGAGACACCAAAAGCTTTATGTAAAATTCACTAAGTGTGAGTTTTGGTTGACTTCAGTGGCGTTCTTGGGGCATATAGTGTCAGAACGGGGGGTAATGGTAGATCCCCGGAAGATCGAGGCAGTCAAGAGTTGGTCCCGGCCTAGCTCGCTGACAGAGGAGAGGAGTTTTGTTGGACTCGCAGGATACTACAGGAGGTTCATAAAGGGTTTTGCGTCTATTGCTATGCACCTAACCAGGCTGGCACAGAAATATGTACCATTTGTGTGGTCCGACAAGTGCGAGGAGAGCTTTCAAAAGCTTAAGACACTTTTGACCACGGCTCCTATATTATCCTTACTGGTTGAAGGTAAAGACTTTATTGTTTACTGTGATGCTTCACATTCTAGTTTGGGTGTTGTGTTGATGCAGGATAGGAATGTGATAGCCTATGCATCCAGGTAGTTGAAGGTGCATGAGAGTAATTACCCGACTCACGACTTAGAGTTGGCAACGGTGATTTTTGCACTAAAGATTTGGAGACACTACCTTTATGGTGTCAAGTGTGAGGTATTCAAAGATCATCGCAGTCTGCAGCACGTATTAACTCAAAAGGACTTCAATTTTAGGCAGAGAAGGTGGATGGAGCTATTGAAGGACTATGATGTGACCATTCAGTACCATCCGGGTATGGCTAATGTGGTGGCAGACGCATTAAGCCAGAAAGCAGTTAGCATGGGTAGCTTGGCTTATTTGGGGGTGTCCAAATGACCACTAGCTAAGGAAATTTGGGCTTTGGAGGCCAAGTTCATACACTTGGGTGTTTCAGATCAAGGTGGTTTGTTGGCCAGCATTGAGGTCAAAGCCAGTTTCATAAAGGAAATAAAGGCCAAACAGTTTCAGGCTTCGAAACTGAGTAAGCTATGAGGTAAGGTAATATTCGGGGAGTCTAGAGACGTCATGTTAGACTCTAGTGGAGTGTTGCATTTCAGGGAGAGGATTTGTGTTCCTCGGGTGGATGATACGATTGAGAAAATCCTGGCAGAAGCTCATAGTTCACGATACTCAATTCATCCGGGTGTGACAAAAATGTACAGGAACTTGAGGTAGCGTTACTGGTGGCCCGGGATGAAAAGGGACATAGTTGATTTTGTGTCCAAACGTCAGAACTGCCAGCTGGTAAAGTATGAACATCAGAGACCTACAGGACTACTTCAGAGGATGCCAATTCCAGAGTGGAAGTGGGAAAGGATAGCCATGGATTTCGTGGTGGGTCTTCCCAAGACATTGGGGAAGAATGACTCAATTTGGGTTTTTGTTGACAAGCTGACCAAGTCCGATCATTTCATTACAGTCAGGGAAGATTACAATTCGCAGCAATTGGCTAAGATCTACGTGAAGAAGATTGTGATATTGCATAGGGTGCCACTATCCATCATTTCAGACAGGGGTACGCAGTTTACTTCTAAGTTCTAGGGCAAGTTACATGAAGAGTTGGGTACACAACTCACTTTTAGCACAACCTTCCATCCTCAAACTGATGGTCAGTCGGAGAGGACAGTCTAGGTATTGGAGGACATGCTGAGAGCATATGTGATGGACTTCGGGGGCCATTGGGACCAGTTCCTACCGTTGGAAAATTCTCATAAAATAATAGTTACCACTCCAGTATTGATATGGCACCGTTCGAGGCATTGTATGGGAGAAATTGCAGATCACCGATTGGGTGGTTTGAGGAAGGTGATGTAAAGCCTCTGGGCGTGGACTTAGTAAAGGAAGCACAGGAAAAGGTAAGGGGCATTCAGACCAAGTTGCTAGCTACCCAAAGAAGGCAGAAGGAGTATGCAGATCGCAAGGTCTGGGACATGGAATTTTAGGTTGGTGAATGGGTATTGTTGAAAGTGTCACCAATGAAAGGGGTCATGCAGTTTGGTAAGAAGGGCAAGCTTAGCCCTCGGTTCATCGATCCGTTTGAGGTTCTTGAAATTGTAGGGCCAGTGGCTTACAAGTTAGCACTGCCACCTAGTTTGTCGGGCATCCATCCCGTATTACATGTATCCATGCTTAAGCTATACCATGGGGATGGGGATTACATTATCAAGTGGAATGAGGTGCTTTTCGATAAGGATCTTCGTTATGAAGAGGAACTAGTCTTGATTCTTACTCGGGATGTCCGTAGGTTGAGGACAAGGGTGATTGATATGGTGAAGGTTCAGTGGAAGCATCATCCGGTTGTTGAAGCCATTTGGGAAATCGAGAAGGACATGCGGGACAAGGACCCTTAATTGTTTGAGGATTCAGGTACTACACTTCCCTTCTTTTATTTTCGTAATTTCAGGTTTGATCATTTGGGGATGAATGATGGGTAAATTGGTATTTGTTGTAATGACCAGGTCCGTCATTATGGGTAGTCCAATCGTGCCAAGTTTTAGAGTTAGAAAACTCCGGGTTTGGGAGTTTGAAATTCTGGGCTAGGCTAGCCTCGACCGATTTTGGAGCGAGGTGGAGTCTAAGGAAATATGGGTAAGGATTGGGTTAGGTGTCTTGGTTTGAGCTAGTTTCTCATGTATCCAAGACATAAAGGAGTCCGAGGGACTTTTCAGAATCAAATTTGGGTAAGTGGAACTCCTAGAATCACGTTTGACGTGAAGGGGTTGTTTCGGGTCATCGGGGGAAGCAAGTGTGTTGTAAAATGGCCAAATATGGGAGATTTCTGGACATTCTGTCCATGATGAGCGCAACAGTCCACCGTAGCAACCTCCGCTATAGCGGTGGAAAATACCATTGTAGTGGTGGTCAAGACGGTCAACGCTGCTTAAGACCTCTATAATGGAAGTCGTCCTCTATAGCAGGACCGCTAAAGCGGAGCGGGGACCACTATAGCAGATCAACGGGATTTTAATGCAGAAACATTCCCCAAAATGTTCAGTTTTTACAACTTCTTTTTTAGAGAAGGGCTAGGCGATTCCAGGCGATTTTCCTCCGTTTCCTTTGATTTTCTTCCCAAAGGTAAGGTTTCTACTCCCCAATCTTCATACTACTTTTCCTATGCGGTAGAATTGCTAGAAGGGAACTTGGGGGAAGGTTTGAATAACCTAGGAATGGTAGAATTCGGAGAAGGAAAGGGATTCAAAGCATGAATGTTCTTGGGTATTGTTAAAAGTAAGATATTATGATCATAGGTTGTTAAGTTCTCTATTTTTATCCGTAAAAATGATAGAACTAGGGAAATTAACGATGGGAAAGCCTAGAAAAAGGGTGGAATGATCATGGATGGCCTGGGGTTTTGGGATTTGGTGTAATCTGAGTAATGTGCAGGCCTTGTTTGTTAATTTCATGTACTTGTATGCTATTTTAGACCAAGAACGAGAAAGGAATCCGAAACATGGGCAAGCTCGGGTTGAGTAGAGCTTAGATCATTTTGAGGTAGGTGATGGCTTACGATTCCTGTGAATATTGTATAATTGTACTCTTATCTAAGTGTTTGTATGAATTACATTGCTTAAGGAAGTTGTGTAGAATGTCCAAGGTTCCTGTTTTACAGTGTGTGAGTTGAACAGTGTGTTTACTTGTTGATTTACAAGTTGTTTGTTCATCTAGTTGACTGTGTATTGTTGACATTCGGTTGGCTCGGGTACCACGCCTGGTACGAGAATACTAGTGGTTGGCTCGGGTACCACGCCTAGTATGGGTTTATTTTACTGCATCATTGCATTTAAATTGTTGTGTTGCATTGACTGATATTGATTCTGTGAGTGGACCAGGTTATTTACTGAGATGTGTTACTTGTTTGGTGGTCCTTGAGTGATCGGGAAATTCTGTTATATCATTGAGTTGGTCTTGGATTAGGCCAGGTTGTTCGTTGACACTTAGGTGTTGTCTAGAGGGGATCCCAAGGTGGGTCCGGGCTAGACAAAAAGGTATGGGTTATGGCCATGTGATGGTGGGTTAGAGTATAAGAGGTGGATTCCATGCGGGAACAAGCTAAGTAGAGACTTGTAATCTAGGTGTGCCTGTTAATATTGTTGCATGTCTTCCATACTATTTACTTGATATTGTTGTACTACTTATACACTGTTTATTGGAAACTGGTTGATAATCCTACCAGTACACAGTGGTGGTGTACTGATACTGCACTTGCTTTTCTTTTGGTGAGTACAGGAAATCTTTCAGCGGCTGAGACGCGACCTCATTTATAGCACCAGCGATTTCGGACTTCAAGGGTGAGCTGCTCGATCAAGCTACCTTGGATCTATCTTTATAGTTTTAGCCCACTTATTTCGGGCTTAAAACTACTTCCGTATTTTACTTTTGGGGTTGCATCCCCGTACTCTAGATGTTGGTAGAATTGTTTGGTACTGCGACTTTCAGTTTCTAGGGGGATTTTCCGCAGGATTATTGCTGGTATAGTTCTTTGCTTATTTAATTGCTAGTTTACTTTCTATTTTGCTGGTTTTAGGCTGTTAGTCTAGGATAAGGGTTGAACTCTATTGGTTCGCTCATCCAGGGGTTGGGTGGGTGCCACTCACGATGGCCTGGGTCGTGACATATGGGCAGCCTAGCACATTTACCACCCGTTCAATATAAAGTAGTACGAGATGTTCACAGATTAGCCATCCTAGGAGTTTGACTTCTAGATTCTAAAGATAGAGGTGTGGTTATGCAGAACACTGCAGAGTCATCATTAGTGGCATTAGTGAAAGAAAGACAATATGATGATCCCTTATTTCTCCAGTATGGAGAAGGGATTCGACAACATAAAATTTTAGCATTTGAGATGGTAGGAGATGGTACCTTAAGGTGGCGAGAAAGATTATGTGTTCCTGATGTAGATGGTCTAAGACAACATATAATGGTTGAAGCACATTGTTCCCGGTATTCTATTCATCCAGGTTCTATAAAGATGTACCATAACCTTAAAGAGGTCTACTGGTGGAACGACATGAAAAGGGGTATACCAGAATTTATAGCACAGTGCTCTAACTTCCAGTAAGTGAAAGCAGAACATCAAAGGCTCGGTGTCCTAGCTCAAACTATAAACATTCCAGTGTGGAAATAGGAGGCCATTAATATGGATTTTATTACAGTTTTGCCTTCCTCATTTCATAAGGATGACTCGATTTGGATGATTGTTGACCGATTAACGAAATCATCCCACTTCTATGCCAAGCTGTATATAAGAAAGATTATTCACTTGCATGGAACTCCAATATCCATCCACAGATATATGGCCCAACTGAGCGTACTATTCAAATGCTCGAAGATATGTTGAGAGCATGCGTCCTAGACTTTGAAGGCAATTGGGATGATTATTTTCCCCTGATAGAATTTACCTATAATAATAGCTATTATTCCAGCATTAGCATGGCTCCATTTGAAGCTCTTTATGGGAGATGATATAGATCACCTATTGGTTGGTTTGATGTAGACTCAAATATTGGGACCAGATCTCATCCATCAAGCAGTTGAAAAGGTAAATCTAATACAGGAGCGATTGAAGATTGCTCAAAGCTGACAGAAATCTTATACAAATGTCTGATGCAGAGATTTAGAGTTCCAAGTTTGATGACTGGGTATTCCTGAAGGTATCGCATATAAAGGGGGTAATGCAATTTATCAAGAAAGGTAAGTTGAGCCCTAGATATATTGGCCCTTATAGAATCCTAAAGAGAGTTGTCCAGGTAGCCTATGAGGTAGATTTACCTCTAAAGTTAGCAGCAGTGCATCCAGTCTTTCAGGTGTCTATGTTACGTAAATGCTTAGCATATCCTTGTCAAGTTATCCCTACATAGGGTATAGAAACTCTCATAAGAGTTATCAAATGAAGAATCCCAGTGGCCATCCTAGATAAACATATCAGAAAATTGAGAATGAATGAAATTACTTTGGTTAAAGTTCTATGGAAAGGTCAAAATATAGAAGAAGCCACGTGGGAAGTAGATGCCGATATGAGGTCCAAGTATCCTCACTTATTCCAGGAACAAACATAAGGTTCTTAAAGTCATTTCTCCCTTCATTCGAGTATCAATTTTAGTCAACTTGTTAATACTCTTTGATTTATATGCTATATGTTCAGGTACTTGAGACGTGCCTGTGATTCGATAAGTACACATGTTCCTCAGAGTTTAGATATAAAGGTAACAAAGTAAAAGGTAAGCTATATCAATTACTATAGTTTCATTCGTATAAGGCCAAGTGGAGCCTTGTGGATATCTGTTGAATATTATTTCCTTGTTGTGATGCTCTGTGAAGCGTATTGTATGTGTTTTAGTTAGCTGATAGGTTTTGAATAGGCCTGTTTACAAGGAAAACTTTGCCAAAATTTTTGGAAAATGATAGAGTTAGAATAATTGAGGTATATCCTTTATTCGAGGATGAATGATCCCAATGAGAGGATAATGTATGCCCCAAACTTAAGATACGTGTGCAACTCGCAAACGCCAAGGATATGGGATGAACCAGGAGGGTAAGGTTGTAAATGGATAATTATATAAAGGTGCACTTATATCAATCCATTTGAAGTGCTAGACCAAAGTTAGAGACTAAAGGGATGCTTGAAACAAAAGTTCAAGTTGAAGAGTTCATTACGGTAGAGTATTTCAAACAAGCTCGTATATGGTCAGACTTGAAATGGGTATATCTACCAACATATAAGTAGTTAGAGGTCCTACAACATAGAAAGTTAAGGATATTTGAGTCTAGTTTCCATCATAATAAACCGCTTGTTCATACAAGCTTGGAGTAAAATGTTATGCGCATTTTACTACAGACATGTGCATTGCCCAATCACTGTGGGACATGTGGCAGCCTTGGGTAAGTCGGCCAAAAGTTGGGATTTTATATTGAACTTTTGAGATTTCATTTCCCATCTCTATAAGAACGTAAAGGACATGTTACTAAGCATTTTTCTTCAGTTCTCCTTCATCCTCATCTCTCCCTAGCCTAAGGTAAGTTAATTCCTTCAAGAATCAAGTGTATTTTTCATCATAGATCATGAAAATATACTTAGCCAAGTGTTCTCTTGAAGGAAAAAATGTTTTCTTGAAGATTAAAAAGGTGCAGGGATTGGATTCTTATTGATAAAGGTATGGTTATTATTCTATCTCAATAAATATGACTCTTCGAGTTGTTTTAAGCATAGTTTACAGGTAGGACTCACGGGACGGTGATCGGAAGCCGTAAGTCATGTTTTGCCCATTGTAATTGATATACTTGATGAGGAGGGAGTTTGTAGAGGGCTGTATTGATTGTTTTGTTGACTAAATGAGGGGTGTATGGTTGTGTATTGAGGCAACAATCTTGCCTCGATAAGGAGGGAGGCTAGGTATATAAAATATGATTTTTATATATCTTGCAAGCTTGTCACTCGTCAAGTGTTTGATGAAATGACTAAATAGATTTAGAATGTTGTTTACATATCCATAGGATTCCTATTACTGTATTAAATGTTATATTTCTCTCCCAACTTAATCTATGAGCTTAAAGGGACATTTCATGCCATTAGATAAAGAACTCACAGATAGTGTTCGAAAGCCAAGAGTTTAAGTTTATAACCTTGTTTGGGATGTGTAATGGGCTGGATATTGTAAGTTAAGGATAGAGGAAGTAATATTGACCTCATAAAAGGTCATAAGTTCAGTTGCAAAGGCGGAAAAGGGAGAGGTTTTGCAATACATTATTTGTTTATCATATTTGCTAAGTTTGTTACTCGTAAGCCATTATTGTCTTTCTGACCTCTTTGTACTTCTTGGTTAGATGCTTATGCTATTGCATATGATGTTATGTTATAAATAAGGAGTCTTTTTAAGGGCTTCAAAGATATGACATAAGAGAGAAAGTCTCAGAGTAAGGTATGTACAGCTAAAACCTCTTTCATTATTAAAGCACGACCTAGAGTCATATGTTTCTCCTATAAAGGTCATCATAGATTATATGCTACTTGAAAGCAAAGCTTGTTACTATTATAGGTCTCTTTCATGTGGAGTTCTTAACCTATAGAGTTATAGTAATCTTTTCTAGTCAAAGAAGTCATATGTTTCACATGACCGTACATGTCTTCTGTCGAAACTCTTAGAAGTTACAGAGCATATATGTCACAAAATTTAAAGGAAATAATTGGTCATAGATTATCCACAAGTATATAGATCACATAGATATATGATTCTTCAGCTAAAGAAAGTAATCAATATTCAGATAATGAGTTGTATGATTCATGAGTTGCTTACTATAGGACTTCATAACCAAGATGAGACTATAGCCTACTCTGCAGCGTGGGGTGGGTATATTTAGGGCCACTATGTGCGACACTATTCTGTGCACAGAATTCAGATAGAGTCAGCTGGAACTTCCCATCGTGGATTTTCCTGACTACACAGACCTGTGGGCAGACCTTGCAGGAGCCCTGGAGGGCTTACCTTGAAAGACCACGTTATCCATACTATGAGATTTTACACATGGTTATGAAAGTTGGCTATAGATGCCATACAAGTGTCACCGATCGCCGACAGTAGGCCATTTTGCGACTTCCTAACAGTTAGTATTACAGAAAGAAGAGAGAAGCAATATAAAATGGTAAAGATGTCACTTAGGAAAATTCTAGGAATTATAAATATATGTAAATAAGTAACGCATGCGATGTTATATAAGGACCCCTGATATTGGTCATAGTATTAGTCTTAGTTTCAGTTTCAGATTACGTTCCCTGTAGGTGTATGCTCAAATTTTCCTATCTTTGATATCCAATTCAGTGAGCATTCTTACATGTCTACTTGTTATCCAGTCTGCTTTACATACCAGTACATGTTTTATATGTACTAACGTCCCTTTATTTGGGAGTTTTGCATTTTTTTGGGTGTAGGCTCAGGTACTCAGGCTAGCAGACATCCACAGTAGACCAGTGTCTTCCAGTTGATTGGTGGTAAGCTCCACCTCTATCTGGAGATATCAGATAATTATGTTATATATTTTGGCTTCATGTAGATATCGTATATTGGACATGTTGGGTCTTGTCCCATTATCAGATTTTCAGTTGTAGACTCTTTATAGACTTCTTAGACTTAGTTTTCTTTCAATTGTACAGCTTATTTAGTGAGCCCTTCAATTAGCTATGTTTCAGTATATGTAAACATACGTTGATGTCCACCTTGTCGCTTATCAGTTTATGATCCTAGCACGAGTTTAGTATATATGTTTAGCAGGTGTTGTATAACTCCTCGATGTCCACCCCTCCTAGCTAGGGCATGATAGAAGAATACACTACCTCTCTAGTAAAAAATTAAACTAGTAGATTTTGAAAAGGTATTCATGCCAAAGCAAGAGATGATTCTTCTTTGGAATTAAACCAACAAAATATTCTAAATATATATTCTTCTTCTAATGATTTTTCTTTGACAATAATAGATGAATATATCATAAAATATATAAGAATAAATATTCTTATATGTCGTCAATTTTATTAGGACGTGTCATGAATTAAAAAGACCAAGATTATATGTGTATTTTACCTTGAATTGATTATTACATAACAATCTTTCTCAATAAGTCATATTCGACCTCCCATAAGAAAACTTTGCAACAAGAGCATATTGCAAAATTTTCTCATGAATATATGCTTCTATATTTGTTGAGTCAAACTTTCACCATTAATGGTCTTCACTGATTTCAATTGTAATACTTTTTTGGGTTGCTATGGGCTGATTTAAGTAGTGATGCATAATTGTGAGGGATTGGTGGGCCACTTACCCCCAGTAGAAGGCTAAGGCAATGTGGCCGCCACCATGACACTCCAAGTCGCCATTTTTTTGTGAAAGCAAAGAGAGAGAGATGTGGATTTTGATTAATCTTAAGGTATTTTTTGGGGAGCAATAATTTAATCTAATTGAGAATTTTTTTTAGCTTGTTGAATTGCTTGTTTTAGAACTATTTTTTTATTCTTAAAGCTATATATTATTGGATTTTTAAAGTATTTCTCAATTCTTCATGCCATGTGTTGTATTTTTGATTAATTAGTATGAACTATTAAATTACACATAACAATATAACAAAACTTTAGCTTTTGTTTAGAATTATTGTCTATTATACTCTCATATTTATTTGAATTTCAGTCTATATTGATTAAATTGATAATCATATCATTAATAATCGATAATTGATAATTAATATTTTATTAATTTGGTTATCAGTGTAACATGTTTACATATTGTCGAACTGATCAATAAGCAGCCTTACCTAACAATCAGTTTGGCTATCTAATATATCGGCTTCTTCTTAGCTAACTCCAAGCCCCAACAAGTTCTTCTGGATTGACCTCGTCCATTGTATTCAACACATAAGTATCATCAGTATGAGACTGGTTTATAACCGAAACTAGTGAGATTGAAGAGCTAGCTTTACTTTTTTTAAAAATTAAAAGTCGGGTTAGGTGTCCATTTATTCATAAAAGCCAATCTATTTAAACAACCAGGCCCAAAAGTGGCCTGGCCCAAATCAACAAAACAAAAATCTATATCTACTAAGACAAAAAATCTGACTCCTTTAGTAAAGTATGTATAAACATCCACACACCTCTTTATCTTTGTCAGACCTCTGTCGACTTGCTGCCCTAGCTTCCCTGTTACTGAGATGTTGTGGAAAAGGAGACTCCAAGAAGCTCATCATCAATGGCCATAGATCGCTCAAGAGCTGAAGCCTCATCCCCAGCTAAGTATTCGGATCCATAATCTTCCTTTCTCGTATCCTTTAATCTCTGGGTTGATCTCTGATGGAGCTAATACCACCAAAAATCTAGGAAAATGATTTATGGAGATATAAATCTAATAAATTGATCTTTGGTTTATGAATCAGTTAGATTCAGATCAAAATCAAAGCTCCTAAGAAAAGCTCTGGCCACTCTCTTGTCTGGATACTAGTGCCTTCAACACCCCAAGCTCTCACGAGGTGCAAGCATATATATCCAAGTGAAATCGTTTCTAACAAGAGGTACGACCATCCCTTTTTGTTTTTGAAGCTCCTTTTTCAATCTGAATCAACTTTGCATTATATGACTTGTGCTTTGTATTGTTGTCTATGTGTATGCTATCAAACTTGTTCTCTCATAAAAAAAACCTTCACGTTTGTCCCTCTGTTCTCCTTTTTCCTGATTCCTTGACTCAGTGGAATGAGCTTTAAGGCTAATACCACCACTAAATCCCAGGTATCAGTAGAAAGAAGAATACAAAGGTTATTGGTATTATTGTTGCAGCTGTTACAGGTCCTTTACCGTAACAATGGGAACCTTTTAACCAGTCCCGGTCGTACCTCCATAGGTGGTATGTCCAATTCTGTTAAAGGTATAGAATTATTGTATAGAACCCTTGTAACAGCTCCAAGTTTTGATAAGAAAATTGTATCTGGATTTATATGTCCTTTTTAGTCCTTCTTATATGTGGTATTCCTGCTTTGTCAAGGTTTAGGATTATTTTTCCTTCAGCTGGCACCTTATTAAAGCTGTTGAATGTGAAATCACCTGCAATACTAAAAACAAGGTTAGTAAAAAAGTCAGCAAGAGTATTACCTTCCCTGAGGGAGTGTATTACTCTTACTATTATAACCTCCATCAAAGTTCTTATTGAGTTGATCATCATTGTCACTCGCCATGGTACCTCCCATTCTTAATTAAGAATTTTTACCATAGTCCATGAGTCTGATTCCACCATAATCTGACAAGTACCACTGTTCTTGCAATACTCTAAGCACTCCTTAATTGCAATAGCTTCTGCAATCAGGCTGTTTGTGTCTTGAATCCTTGAACCCTTTGCCGCCACTAAATCCCCTTCTACATTTCTGATGCAAAAAGCAATAGTGCTTGGTCCTGGATTCCCCCTTGAAGCACCATCAGTGTTTCCTTTCATCCAAAGCTGGGAGGGGGTATCCATCTAATAGCTCTAATAGTGTATGAATTTTTATATTTCTGCAAGGCATCATATATATATTCACCCAACTTTTCCCCTGTACCTCCATGTGGAATCTTACTTTAATAAACTTCACAATATGATCATTGATATCCCAATACACCTTCTTATCTTGATAAGTACCACCATGTAGAATGGTATTCCTCTTTTTCCACAGGAACCAAATTATAAATAGAGGGAAAATTTTGAAAACTTCTTTAGATCAGCAATTACCTTCAACAACTATCCACAATCTCACACTTTGTTTCACATTGAGTCTTTGATCAATAATGCCTGCTACCCTACAATAATGATTTCATACCTTATCTGCTACCTCACCTTTAAGAAAAAGGTGTTTTATGGTTTCTCTTTCTGGAGCATTGTAATATTCACAAGCCTCTGAAATGTTGGGATTCCACATGTTCATAACATCTGCCATAGGAACCTTACCAAGCCAGACTCTTCAAGTAAGAAAGGAGAATTTAAAAGGCAGTCCTTTTCTCCAAAGAGCCTTCAGATCTTCATTTACTTTTGCTCTTTGTCTCAAAATTTCCCAAGCACTTTTAGTAGTGAAACCTCCAATGCTATTCTTAGTCCACCAAGGTTTATCCCTCACATTAGCAACCTGTAACCCTCCCATGATATTTTGTACATGTTTAACAACATAGATTGGGATTTCCTTCTGCATTTCTTCAAAATCCCAACCATTTTCATTTAAAAAAGCATCATTATACTTTAGGGGATGACATGTTTGTACATCTGTATGGTGCTGATATAATGGTCCGTAATTGGTTCAATTATCAAACCATATTTTGGATGAACCATTTTTTGGTTCCCACCACACAAACTGCTCCAACTTCTTTGTGTTATCCAGCATGGCTTTAACGACCAGGTCCATCATTACGGGTAATCTAATCATGCCAAATTTTAGAGTTAGAAATCTCCGAGTTTGGGAGTTTGAAATTCTAGGCTAGGCTAGCCTCGGTCGATTTTAGAGCAAGGTAGAGTCTAAGGAAATCCGGGTAAAAATGGGTTTTGGTGTCTTGGATTAAGCTAGTTTTCCATGTAGCCAAGATATAAAGGAGTCCGAGGGACTTTTCAGAATCTCATTTGGGTAGGTAGAACTCCCAAAATCACGTTTGACGTGAAAGGGTTATTTCGGGACGTCAGGGGAAACAAGTGTGTTGTGAAATGGCCAAAATTGGCAAATTTATAGACTTTCTGCCTGTGATGAGCGCTGTCATGCGCGATAGCGGCCACCGCTATAGCGGTAGAAATTACCGCTATAGCGGCGATCAAGGGGTGGTCAACTCACTTAAGACCGTTATAGCGGCAGATGACCGCTATAGCGGAGCGGGGACCTCTATAATGGGCTGACAGGTTTTTAATACAGAAACAGCTCTCAAAACATCATAATTTCACAAGTTTGTTTTGGGAGAAGGGCTGGGCAAATTCAGGCAACTTTCTTCATTCCTCCGCCAAAAATCATTCCTAACGTAAGGTTTTCGTTCCCCATACTTTGTAGTACGTTTCCTATGCGGTAGAATTGCTAGGAGGGAAATTGGGGAAGGTTGGAATGACCTAGGGATGATGGAATTCAGGGAAGAAGGGGGTTCCAAACATGTATGTTCTTGGGTATTGATTTAAGTACGTTAAAATGATCATAGGCTGTTTAATTTCCTATTTTGTCCGTGAAAAATGACAAGACTAGGAGAATTAATGGTGGAAAGCCCGGGAAAAAGGGTGGAATGGTCATGGGTGGCCTGGGGTTTGGGGATTTGGTATAATCCGAGTAATGTACAGGCATGTATGTTAATTGTATGTATTATATGTTATTTTTAGACCAAGAACGCGAGAGGAATCCGGAACACGGGAAAGCTCGGGTTGAATAGAGCTAGGAACATTTCGAGGTAGGTGATGGCTTTCGTATTTCTGGGAATGTGTATATTTATTATACTCGTTGTCTAAGTAATTGCGTGCATTACATTGCTTAGGGGAATTGTGTGGAATGTCTAAGTTCGGTTTACAGTCTATGTTTGAATGGTTTTTACTTATTGGCTTTACAAGGGGTGTGCATTCATCTATTGACTGTTGTTGTTGACATTCGGTTGGCTCGGGTACCACGCCTGGTATGGGTATAACACTTGGTTAGCACGGGTACCACGCTGGGTACGGGTATAACATTTGGTTAGCACGGGTACCACGCCTGGTACGGGTTTACTTTATTGCATCTTGCACTGTTTCATTGGCTATTGTATTGCATTGGTTGATATTGGTTCCATGAGAGGACTGGGTTGTTTTACTGAATGTGATGCTTGATATTGGATTTTGTGAGTGTACCGGGTTGTTATTGAAAGGTGCTATTAATTGGTGGTCCTTGAGTGGCCGGGAACTGTTGTATGACTGTTGAGTTGGTCTTGGTTTAGGCCGAGTAAATCACTACTTGTGGTATTGTCTAGAGGGGATTACAGGGTGGGTCCGGGCTAGACGGTAAGGTGTGGTTATGGTTTTCTTGTTGGTGGAATAGAACTGTAAGAGATGGATTCATGCGGTAACAAGTTAGGTAGAGACTTGTAGTCTAGAGATGCCTGTGATATTTGTTCCATGTTTGCCATACTTGTTACTAGATTTTACGTACTATTTATATACTGTTTTCTTGAATACTGGCTGATGATCCTACCAGTACACAGTGGTGGTGTACTGATACTGCACTTGCCTTTCTTTTGGTGAGTACAGGAAATCTTCAACCGGCTGAGATAAGACCTCAGATTTAGCACCGACATTTTCGATCTTCAAGGGTGAGCTTCGATTCGAGCGACCTTGGGATTGTCATTAGAGGTTTTAGTCCATTTGTTCGGACTTAAAAACTATTTCTTATTTTGTTTGGGGTTGCATCCCCGTACTCTAGATTTGGTATTGATATTTGCTATGATGACTTTCAGTTCCTAGGTGGGATTTTCCGCAGGTTATTAATTATGATAAGTTTTTGAGTGGTTGATCTTATTTTCATTGCTGGTTTACATTTATGCTTGTTGGTTTTAGGTTGTCAGTCTAGGCAAGGAGTGGTACTCTATTGGTTCGCTCATCCGAGGGTTGGGTGGGTGCCACTCACGATAGGTTGGGTCATGACAAAGATGGTATCAGATCCTAGGTTCGTTGATCTCGTTGTACCAAACAGGTCTAGTAGAGTCTTGCGGAATGGTGCAGAGACGTCCGTACTTTTCTTCAAGAGGCTACAAGGCTTTAGTAAAAACTATTTCTTCTTCTTTCCTTCATGCTATAACTCGATTCCAATTGGTATCTGGTGATACGAATTGGTATCTAACTTTATTCACTCTTCTGTCCGCAGATGGTTACTACAAGGAATAATGGAGCAAGGCCAGTGGGCCCGACAGTTCACGACAGAGGTAGGGGAAGGGGTAGGGGATGAGCTAGAGCCGCACCCGCCAGGGGTAGAGCTCGAGTTATTGTTGCTGCACGTGAGGGAACCCCTCCCCCACCTCAGGATCCTATGGCTGAGGATGTAGAAGAAGTAGTGGTAGAGAATGGAGGAGCTCAGGAGGAGGCGGCACCGGTTGGGGGTGCAGGCCTTCCTAATATGACATCAGAAGATTTCAGGCAGGCGTGGGATATTCTGAGTGGGTTGGTTGGTGCTGGAGTCATACCCGCAACTTATGTGAATCAGGCCTTGGATACTAAGCCAGCAGTTACTACTACACCAAGAATGGATGCAGCTTCAGGCATAAATGATCTTCTCAGGCCAATGTTAGGCCCAGTGATGACAGGTAATGAGCATGAGATGCTGACTAAGTTCCTTAAGCTGAAACCTCTGATGTTTTAGGGTATAGACAAGGAGGATGCCTATGAGTTCATCTTGGATTGCCATGAGAGGTTGCACAAGTTGGGTATTGTACGTCAGCATGGGGTGGAGTTTGTCACTTTTCAGCTGTAGGGTGATGCCAAGCAGTGGTGGAGGTCTCATGTTGAGTGTCGGTCATCTATCCTACCTCCACTGACTTGGGAGCAGTTCCATGCATTGTTTCTAGAAAAGTACGTTCCCCGTACTTTAAGGGACCGGAAGAAGGATGAGTTTCTGAACTTGGAGCAGAGTGGTATGTCAGTCTCAGCTTATGAGGCTAAGTTTCATGTGTTGTCTCGTTTTGCTACATAGATGTTGGGATTCGAGAAGGAATGGGTTTAGTTGTTTATCAAGGGTCTGAATAGTGATCTACAGGTACTGTCAGTGCATATGACTTCTTCAGGGAAGGGTTTTAATGATGTGGTGGACTATGTGAAGAAGATTGAGGGAGTTAGGCAAGCGGGGCAGGCTAAGGCTTTAGCCAAAAGGCCCCAGAATGAGGGAAATTTTGGTGGTTCATTCTCCAGAGGCCAGCATCAGCAGGCTTACTCGGCCCGTCCTATTCAGTCAGCTTTGCCAGCTACTACAAGTGGTCGTCAGGGAGCTCAGTCTTCAGCTCCTAGAGGCCAGAGGGCATCTTATACATCATCTAGCAGGCCTACTTTGGACTGTGGTTGCTTCCATTGTGGTGAGTTGGGCCACTTTAAGAGGGAGTGTCCACATAGACAGTCAGGTAATCAGGGTCAGCAGCAGACTAGAGCAGTGGTTCCGGCAGGCAGAGGTGGTAATGCTAGGGGTCGTCCACAGGTTGGGCGAGGTAATTTCCAGGGAGGCTGCGGAGACCGAGGGAATGGTAGCGCAGGCAGGGGTACGGCGCAGTCAGCCCGGGAAGTTGCCCAGATTGATGATCGGTCATATTGCTATGCTTTTCCAGGAAGGACTGAGGCAAAAGTCTCAGATGCGGTGATCGCAGGTACTATTCTTGTCTGTGATAAAATGGCCTCAGTATTATTTGACCCAGGATCTACATATTCTTATGTGTCTGTTAGTTTTGCATTGGGTCTGAATTTGAAGTGCGATATCCTTGATTCCCCTATCCATGTATCTACCCTGGTTGGAGAGTCAGTGATTATGACTCATGTGTATCGTGATTGTTCTGTGGTATTTGTGGGGCTACGTACTTGGGCAGATTTAGTAATTATGGATATAATTGATTTTGATATTATCTTGGGTATGACCTGGCTATCTCCTTATCATGATGTATTGAACTGTAACACCAAAATTGTGACTCCAGAAATTCTAGGTAAGGATAGACTAGAGTGGGAAGGTGTATACAGGCCTAAGCCAGTTAAGATAATATCATTTGTTCGGGCTAGGAAGCTAGTGGGAAGGGGGTGTCTAGCCTTCTTAGCTCATCTCCGGGATGATAGTGTGGAGTCCCCTCCTATTGAGTCAGTTCCAGTAGTGTCCGAATTTGTAGAGGTGTTTCCAGCGGATTTGCCAGGTATACCTCTGGACAGGGATAAAGATTTTTGTATCGATTTGGAGCCAGACACTCATCCCATCTCTATTCCTCGTATAGAATGGCTCCGGCAGAGTTAAGGGAACTTAAGACTCAGCTGCAGGAACTCCTAGATAAAGGATTTATACGTCCCAGTGCTTCACCTTGGGGGGCTCCAGTTTTGTTTGTGAAAAAGAAGGATGGTAGTATGCGAATGTGCATATACTACAGACAGTTGAACAAGGTGACCATCCGGAATAAGTATCCTTTACCCCGGATAGATGATTTGTTTGACCAGCTTCAAGGTGCATCGGTGTTCTCGAAAATTGACTTGAGGTCGGGGTGCCATCAGTTGAAAATTAGGCCTGAGGATATTCCAAAAACTACTTTTCAGACTCGGTATGGACATTACGAGTTTCTAGTAATGTCGTTGGTTTGACCAATGCGCCGGCAAAATTCATGAGTTTGATGAATGGGGTGTTTAAGTCTTACTTGGATTCTTTTGTTATCGTGTTCATTGACGATATTTTGATCTACTCTAAGAGTAGGGAGGAGCATGCTAATCATCTTCGCATTGTGCTGGACATCTTGAGGCACCAAAAGCTTTATGCAAAATTCACTAAGTGTGAATTTTGGTTAACTTCTGTGGCATTTTTGGGGTATGTGGTGTCAAAAAAGGGGGTGATGGTGGATCCCCAGAAAATTGAGGCAGTTAAGAGTTGGGTCTGTCCTAGCTCTGTGACAGAGGTGAGAAGTTTTGTTGGGATTGCGGGGTACTACCGGGGGTTTGTGAAGAACTTTGCTTCTATTGCTACTCACTTGACCAGGCTGACACAGAAGGAGGTACTATTTGTGTGGTCCAACAAGTGCGAGGAGAGCTTCCAAAAGCTCCAGACACTTTTGACCACGGCTCCTATATTATCCTTGTCGGTTGAAGGTAAAGACTTTATTGTTTACTGTGATGCTTCACATTCTGGTTTGGGTGCTGTGTTGATGCAGGATAGGAATGTGATAGCCTATGCATCCAGGCAGTTGAAAGTGCATGAGAGGAACTACCCGACTCACGATTTAGAGTTGGCAGCGGTGGGTTTTGCTTTGAAAATCTGGAGACACTACCTTTATGGTGTCAAGTATGAAGTATTCACAGATCATTGCAGTCTGCAGCACATTTTCACTCAGAAGGATTTGAATCTGAGGCAGAGATGGCAGATGGAGTTATTGAAAGATTATGATGTGACCATTCAGTATCATTCGGGTAAGGCTAATGTGGTAGCAGGCGCATTGAGCCGGAAAACTATTAGCATGGGTAGCTTGGCTTATTTGGGAGTGTCCAAATGACTGCTAGCTAAGGAAATTCAGGCTCTGTAGGCCAAGTTCATGCACTTGGGTGTCTCAGACCAAGGTGGGTTATTGGCCAGCATTGAGGTCAAGGCCACCTTCATAGAGGAAATAAAGGCAAAACAGTTTTAGGATCCGAAACTGGGCAAGTTGCGAAATAAAGTGATATCCGGGGAGTCCAGAGATGTAATGTTAGACTCTGGTGGTGTATTGCATTTCAGGGAGAGGATTTGTGTTCCTCGGGTTGATGATATGATTCTGAAAATTCTGACAGAAGCTCATGGTTCGTGGTACTCGATCCATCCGGGTGTAACCAAAATGTACAGGAACTTGAGGCAGCGCTACTGGTGGCCCGGGATGAAAAAAGACATAGTTGATTTTGGGTCCAAGTGTCAAAATTGCTAGCATGTAAAATATGAATATCAGAGACCTACAGGACTACTTTAGAGGATGCCAATTCCAGAGTGGAAGTGGGAGAGGATAGCCATGGATTTTGTGGTGGGTCTTCCCAAGACATTAGGGAAATATGACTCAATTTGGGTCATTGTTGACAGGCTGACCAAGTCCTCTCATTTCATTCCGGTCGGGGTAGATTACAACTCACAGCAGTTGGCTAAGATCTACGTGAAGGAGATTGTAAGGCTGCATGGGGTACCACTGTCCATCATTTCAAACAGGGGTACGCAGTTTACTTCTCAGTTCTGGGGCAGGTTACATGAAGAGTTGGGTACACAACTCACCTTTAGCATAACCTTCCATCCTCATACTGATGGTCAGTCAGAGAGGACAATTCAGGTACTGGAGATATGCTGAGAGCATGTGTAATGGACTTCGGTGGTCATTGGGACCAGTTTCTACCGTTGTGCAAATTCTCGTACAACAACAACTACCACTCCAGTATTGACATGGCACCATTCGAGGCCCTGTATGGGAGAAACTGCAGATCACCGGTTGGGTGGTTTGAGGAAGGTGATGTGAAGCCTCTGGGCGTAGACTTAGTGAAGGAAGCGCAGGAAAAAGTAAGGGGCATACAGACCAAGTTGTTGGCTGCTCAAAGCAGGCAGAAGGAGTATGCAGATCGTAAGGTCCGGGACATGGACTTTCAGGTTGGTGAACAAGTATTGCTAAAAGTGTCACCAATGAAAGGGGTTATGCGGTTTGGTAAGAAGGGCAAGCTTAGCCCTCGGTTTATCAGTCTATTTTAGGTCCTTGAGATTGTGGGGCCAGTGGCTTACAAGTTAGCACTGCCACCTAGTTTGTCGGGCGTCTATCAGGTATTCCATGTATCCATTCTCAAGCGATACCATGGGGATGGAGACTACATCATCAAGTGGGATGAAGTACTTTTGATAAAGATCTTCGTTATGAGGAGGAACCGGTTGTGATTCTTGCTCGGGATATTCGGAGGTTGAGGACAAAGGTGATTGACATAGTGAAGGTTTAGTGGAAGCATCGTCCAGTTTTGGAAGCCACTTGGGAAACCGAGAAGGACATGCGAGACAAGTACCCTCAACTGTTTGAGGATTCAGGTACTACACTTCCTTCCTTTTATTTCTGTAATTTTAGGTTTGATCATTCGGGGATGAACAATGGGTAAATTGGTATCTGTTGTAACGACTGGGTCCGTTGTTACGGGTAATCCAATCGTGCCAAGTTTTAGAGTTAGAAAACTCCAGGTTTGGGAGTTTGAAATTCTAGGCTAGGCTAGCCTCGGTCAGTTTTGGAGTGAGGTAGATTCTAGGGAAATCCGAGTAAAAAGGGCTTTAGGTGTCTTGGAGTGAGCTAGTTTTTCACGTAGCCAATACATAAAGGAGTTCGGGGGACTTTTCAGAATCGCATTTGGGTAAGTAGAACTCCTGAAATCGCGTTTGACGTGAAAGGGTTGTTTCGAGACATCGGGGGAAACAAGTGTGTTGTGAAATGGCCAAAACTGGAAAATTTACGAACTTTCTGCCCATGACGAGCATTGTCACGCACGATAGCGGCCACCACTATAGCGGTAGAAATTACCGCTATAGCGGCGGTCAAGGGGAGGTCAACTCACTTAAGACTGCTAGAGCGGCAGATGACCGCTATAGCGAAGCGGGGACCGCTATAGCGGGCCAACGGGTTTTTAATGCAGAAACAGCTCTCAAAACATCAGAATTTCACAAGTTTGTTTTGGGAGAAGGGTTGGGCGAATTCAGGCGATTTTCTTCATTCCTCCGCCAAAAATCGTTCCTAAGGTAAGGTTTTCGTTCCCCACACTTTGTAGTATGTTTCCTATGCGGTAGAATTACTAGGAGGGAAATTGGGGAAGGTTGTAATGACCTAGGGATGATGGAATTCGAGGAAGAAGGGGGTTCCAAACATGTATATTCTTGGGTGTTGATTTAAGTACGTTAAAATGATCATAGGCTGTTTAATTTCCTATTTTATCCGTGAAAAATGATAAGACTAGGAGAAATAACGGTGGAAAGCCCGGAAAAAAGGGTGGAATGGTCATAAGTGGCCTGGGGTTTGGGGATTTGGTATAATCCGGGTAATGTACAGGCCTGTATGTTAATTGTATGTATTATGTGTTATTTTTTGACCAAGAACGCGAGAGGAATCCTGAACATGGGAAAGCTCGAGTTGAATAGAGCTTTTAACATTTCGAGGTAGGTGATGGCTTTTGTATTTCTGCGAATGATTATATTCATTGTACTCGTTGTCTAAGTAATTGTGTGCATTACATTGCTTAGGGGAATTGTGTGGCATGTCTAAGTTTGGTTTACAGTCTATGTTTGAATGGTTTTTACTTGTTGGTTTACAAGGGGTGTGCATTCATCTATTGACTGTTGTTGTTGACATTTGGTTGGCTCGGGTACCACGCCTGGTATGGGTATAACATATGGTTGGAACGGGTACCACGCCTGGTACGGGTATAACATTCAGTTGGCATGGGTACCACGCCTGGTACGGGTTTACTTTATTTCATCTTGCACTGTTTCATTGGCTATTGTATTGCATTGATTGATATTGGTTCCGTGAGAGGACCGGGTTATTTTACTGAATTTGATGCTTGATATTAGTTTCTTGAGTGGATCGGGTTGTTATTGAAAGGTGTTATTAATTGGTGGTCCTTGAGTGGCCGGGAACTGTTGTATGACTGTTGAGTTGGTCTTGGTTTAGGCCGGGTAAATCACTACTTGTGGTATTGTCTAGAGGGGATTCCAGGGTGGGTCTGGGCTAGACGGTAAGGTGTGGTTATTGTTTTCTTATTGGTGGAATAGAACTGTAAGAGATGGATTCATGCGGTAACAAGCTAGGTAGAGACATGTAGTCTAGAGATGCCTGTGATATTTGTTGCATGTTTGTCATACTTGTTACTGGATTTTGCGTACTATTTATATACTGTTTTCTTGAATACTTTCTGATGATCCTACCAGTACACAGTGCATTGAAACATGCCTAAAATATGTATTATATATCTAATTCAAAATATTAAAATTGTTGTTTATTTTTTTCTCTTATTAATGATGTTAAAAACGTATTATACTTGAATTTCAAATATTTAAATACTATTCAAATTAGTTAATATGTTAATGCATTTAAATTGTGTTAAAAATTTATATTATATATATATATTTAGTTGATTTTATAAGACTATAATCTGTAAGAATAAAAGTTATACTACAATTCGTAAAAAGGCCTCGCACAAAATGAACTTAGGCACTTGGCCCTAAATCGAATATGGTACTTATGGAGTGGGCTTTTAGACAGAATTTTAGCCGACACATATGGAAATCATCATAAGCATCAAATAAGAGCAAGACTAAAAAATAAACCATTGATATTCACAATCTTGAAACAGCAAGTTCCTACAAACATTCACATCAAGCATGGATTCATCATACCTTACATCACTTTCAAAAGAAGGCTCAGAAGAAACCCACAATCTCCCTTCTGCCTTTTCTTCTGTCCCTGCTCGCCCCCCCATTTGGTAACCTTATTTCATGTGTCTATCTATTTTCCCCCAAAAAAAAAATTGAACTTTTGGGTGCTTGTGCCTTCTTATGTCTGTGTAGCATGCGAAGATGAATTGTGGATTTCGAATAAAAGTGATTTGAAATTTGTGGTTCACATTCTTTTGTTGCGTGATTGGCATTTTAGAGATACTAAAAATGCTCTATACATTTATGCATTCTTGTTTTTTCTTTAGTAGAGAATCTCTGATGACGGCATCTTCTTGCTATTTGTGACTGTTAGCTTTTACCTGGAAGATTTATACCTTTTAATAGAGATAATATTTCCTGAAATAAGGAATCTTGGTAAACCAAAGGTATTGTGATGTACTCTTGAGGTACCTAGTTGAGCTTGCTATAATTGTACAAGGAACTGAATAATGCCATAGGCTAATGACACATGAAGTATCTATGCTTGACCTATTTCCACAAGTGTCCCCCGTCAGTTTTGAGAGGTGGCGGAGCTACAAATTGTCCTATACTATATTGCGCTAGTCCTTGTAGTTGTTGGAAGGTGGAGCTACAAATTGTCTTATTTCTGAGTCAGATCATAATAGACCAATGCCAAAAAGAGGGAGATTAAGGATAGTCACTCCACACCATATATACTGCAAGTTCAATCTATGTTTAAAAAACCACTAACTTATTCTAGTGTTAAACACAACTTCTACTTGATGCTACACTTTCTATATGTCATTGCAAAGAAATGAACAAGTTAATGAGGAACTTCCTATGGAAAGGCAACTAAAAGACAATTTTATTTTCATAATAATTACACCTAAGAGGTTTGGAGGCTTGGGAGTAAAAAATCTGAAATTACCCTAAGTCTTCACTCTACCCTTAAAATAGATATAGAGTTTTGACGATGAGCAATTAGACTTATGGGAAGAGGTTAACATGATGAAAGACTTAATATATGGTTTTGAGAGTAGCAGAACCTGCTATGGCAGTGGAGTGGCTCTATGAAAGCATCTAAGCAATCTTTGGGGACATTTTCAACAAAAGGTCAAACTGAAAGTAGGGGATGGAAGGAAGAAAAAATGTGGTGAGATAGTTGGATTAATCAGCAATCTTTGAAGCTCACCTCTCTTACATATACCCACTAGTAGTGATTCAGGAGAAGGCTGTTGCAGTGTGCAAGGAGAATTGACGGGAGGTTGATAGAGTGGCTTCACTACCTAATTGATCAGAGACATGAAGGAAATAGTGAGGATCCCTGGTAAAGTACTAATTGAAAGCAAGTAGAGATGGAAAATTTATAGTGAAGTCGTGCTATAAAAGTTTAAGCAGATGGATAACAGAAAATGTAGAATGGCCATGGAAGATGAAGTGAAGAACTAAAGCACCCGATAGAGAAGTATGTCTGAATGGGTTGCCCTTCTGCAAATTTTCCTCACACAAGATAATTTACAGAAAAGAGATTACAATCTGTTTAAAAAGTGTCCTATGTGTATGAGAGACCTAGGATACCAAGGCATTTGTTGTTGCACTGCAGATGTGTTTAGGAGATTTGAAACATGTTCCTTGATAGTCAGGGTGCAGTGGGTGATCCCCAGGTGGCTCGGAAGACAATACCAAACTAGTCTTTGTGAACAGTTTGGAAGGAAGAACAGCAGATGTTTTAAAGATGAGATTCTGGCTAATTTGCTCCAGATGTTTACAAATGATTCTTTTTTGGACTTCATATTAGTTGGAGGAACCAAGTGCAGCTTATGAAATTCACATTACTTATTAAAAAAATATTTACTTGATGCTAGCATATTAGTTTTGTTTGGAGGGGGGGGGGGGCTCTGTTAGTGCTTTAGGTCAGATAAAGGGTGTATTCGGTATATTTTCCTATTTTCTCATGTTCGTTTAGCTTAAAAAATTTGGAAAATATTTTCCCTAGGAAAACAAGTTCCTTCTAAATAAGGAAAATGACTTCCTTAATCAAAGTAGGGAAAACAAGTTCAATTTTCATACCACCTCGACCACCACCTCCTACTACCCCCCCCCCCCAAAAAAAAAAAATATTTTTAAAAAAAATTAAATTTTTTTTCTTACCCCACCTCCACCCCTACCAGCACCCCCCCCCCCCCCACCCCCAAAAAAATAGAATTTTTTAAATTTATTTTTTAAAGAATTTAAAAAAAAATTCTTATCCTACCTCCACCCTCTACCCCCCCCCACCCACCCCCTACCCGCCACACCACCCCCCCTAAAAAAATATTTAAAATTTTTTAAAATTATTTTTTTTTAAAAATCACAATTTTTTTCTTACCCTACCTCCACCCCCTACCCGCCACCCCCTCCCCCTCCCCCCTCCAAAAAAAATTAATTTTTTAATTTTATTTTTTAAGAAAATTCAAATTTCTTTTCTTATCCCACCCCCTACCCCCACCCTACCACCCTCCCCCCCTCCCCCTCCCAAAAAAATTTTATAATTTTTTCATTATCCCACCCCTTTACCCTATTCTTTCTCATTGTTTTGTATATACAAATGCTTTTAGAGAAAAAAAATCTATTTGTGTACCGAACACAAGAAAATAAGTAAGAAACAACTTATTTTCCTAGAAAATATTTTCCTCCCTACTGAACACACCCAAAGGTGTCTCTATTTGCAATTCACCAGAATCGTAGAAGTGAAGAGATCTATTGTTTTGATTAATTATATTAAAGTATTATTTGGTTGAAAAGTTTGTCTTAATTATATTTGCAGGATTTCTTCACAGAAATATGCACCTTCCGACTGGTCAGATTATTTCGATCAAGAGGATGGCATTCAGATCCCAGATTCAGATGATGTTTGTGCTAACTTCTGTTGAATTTTCTTAGTGATTTGAAAACTCAGTTGTGACTATTTATCTCTGCACGAGAGTTTATTAGTATTACTTTGTCCCCCTTCCCCGTAGTACATTTCATATTAGATCTTAGAAAGTTGCACCAAAGAATACACCTACCCAGAATAACCACAACTTGTTTTCCTAGAAAATAATTTTCAAGGAAAATATTTTCTATGGAAAACATTTTTCTCCATACCGAACACACCCAAAGGTGTCTCTATTTGCAATTCACCAGAATCGTAGAAGTGAAGAGATCTATTGTTTTGATTAATTATACGGAAAATGGTCATATATACCCTTGAACTATGGTAAATGGTTTATATATACCCTCCGTTATACTTTCAGGTTATATTTACCCCTACCGTTATAGATTGGGTCTATATATACCTTTATCATTAACAACAAACCACGTGTCACTCTTTCATTTGTTAAACCCATTCCCTTATAATTTACTAGTATACGTACCCGCGCGATGCGCGGAAAATATTAAAGAATTATTTTTAATTATTTCAGATTGCTTATGTCTTGTTTGAGCATGTTAAATCATAGTGTTACCTTTAAAAAAAGTTCAACTATCATATTGTTTCTCAATGAAATGCATTTCCTCAACCCTCCCCCTCCCTCCAACCCCTCACTCCCTCAATCAAATCTATATAAATAAAGACAATCGTGTAATTATCAAGAAAAATTATATTTTATATTTTTCTTTATTATATTTTTCACAATACAAAGTTATTAGATTGTTAATATATTAATTTTTTTTTATTTTTAAATTTTTATTTTATTGTTCATATTCAAAATTTATAAATAGTAATATGTTTAATTACTTCATTATATTTTTAAAATTAGTTTAAAATCCCCACTCTAATCTTTGTACATTTTTTCTATTGTATTTTAGTTATTGTACTTTTCTACCATAATCACTTTTCAGATGTTACCCAATATCTTTATTATTCATATATCATCCACTATTTCACACGTTTGATATTCATATAAAATATTGTACAAATTAAAATTATTATTATATTTTTATTTTTATTTAATTTTTCAATCAAATATATTTTATAACTTCTAAAGTGATATGTTTATGATAGAATCAATACGTGAATTCAAATAAAGAAATTATCATGAACCTTAATAAACATGAAAGTAATAGAAAGAGATGATGATGGAGATACATGTTGAATTATGGTTAAAAAAAATAAAATAAAATAGTAGTGATAATTATATTACTACTTAAATTGAATAATAATAAAAAAAGATATTGATATCAATTTAAATTGGTAAATCTTAAACGTTAACAGAGGAAAATGAAGATGAAAATTTACATTAATAGAAGAAGATGAAGATAAAAATGTCATATCCTTCCTGCATATAAAAAAGAAAAATGCTACTCTATCAAAAAGAGTTTTTTAAAATGAAAAATATAAAGAATGTAGTTAATAAATTCATGAATAAGCTAATGATATAGGAGTATATACAAAAGAGGCTTAAGAAGTTAGAACTTCATTCCAATTCATATTTTATTTAAATTCAAATTCATATATCATACTAATTTGTTAAAAGAAGATTAGTTTATTATTCTCTCTTATCCCTTACTTTTTTCAAATATAATGTATATTTATTTTTACAATCTATATATTTGAATTGAAATAAATATTTGAAATTATTATTATAATAATTATTATTATTTTTATTATTATTATTCCTACAACAATTACTACTACTATTATTAAACTACGTAAGTACTACTACTATTATAATATTTATTATTATTATTAGTTCTTATTTAATATTTAAATATATCTTATAATATTAAAAAAGATAAGTTTATGAAATAGTAAGAGTTCATTTAAAATTCTTCAATGATTATTTCTAATTTTAAGCTAATATTTTTTTTGTTTATCTTCTTTTCTTTCTTTCTTTTGTTTGTTAAGAAATTGATTTTTTAATAAAAATTAATAACATTTTTCCCTACTACTTCTACTAAGTAATTACCACATACTACTATTACTACTACGTATATAGTATTACTTCTACTACTATTATTTATTATTATGATTACTATTATTATTATTATTTAATATTTAAATATATTTATAACATTTAAAAGGTATAAGTTTGTGAGATAGTAAGAGTTCATTTAGAACTCTTCAATCATGGATTTCTAGTTTTAAGCTAATCGATTTTTTTTCTTAAAGCCTAATATTTTGAAATTCAAATATTTTTAATTCTTTATGAATATGTATAGACGAATTTACGTAAAACAAAAAAATAAAAATGATGATTGATGACCAATCGAGCTCTTGAATCTAAAGTAGTCATCAAGCATACTTTTCATATAGCAGAACATAGTTTTTTGCAAAAAAGAAATTAACTTTAAAGAGAATAAAAGAAATTTAAATATTCAATATAATACCTTTCATAGTTTTAAATAATTCCTGCAATCAAATCATCCGAAATTTCAATAGAGAATTTACAAAGAGTACACACGATAAAATAGTATTAAGACACATAAAGAAAGATTAAGTAATACATTTGTGAATGAAATGGTCAACACCGTGAAAAAAGAAAAAAAGAACTTTTTCCAACATTCAACAACTACCATTTTCACATTTTTTTATGCAATATTTATTTTACCTCTCATTTTTTTCATCTTCTTCTTCTTCTTGTTTGATTTTGACATCTTTCTCTAACAACATATTCAAGTTTTCTTCAGCTAACCGTCAAATAACCTGCCCATTGCTAAAGAAAAAATAAGATAAAAATATAAAGAATGAAAAAAATTCAGCAAATAACATGATACATTTGAAACAAAAGAGATTCATTAATTAGTTTAGTTGATTTTATTTATAGATGAATATGTGGAGATAAGGTGTATGTGCCTGAGCAATTTTAGGTAACCACTTTAAATTCAAATTCAAAAAGTAATCACTTTATCATGAATTAAGGTGAGTTACTTTAGGTTAATGAAAAAATTTGGATTCTCTTAATACATATTTTTGAATTTAATTCAAATTTCAAATTTGATTGTTTGCACTTCCGACACTTTAGTTTTCAAAATAAATTTAAAAAACGTGTGTATTTAAAAAAAAAGTGTAAAAAAACTGTACTTTTAAAAAAAAATTAATTACAGATTTTGTAAATTGAATGATATTGATTGTAAAAATTATTATCTCATTTTTTTTCTTTTATATTTTTTATTATAAAAATAAATAAATGATATAAGAGTATATAAGAGAGGCTAATAATAATAATAATAATTATTATTATTATTATTATTATTATCACCTCATTGATTATCAAATATTCATCTCAATTTAAATATATAGATTATAAGACAAATATACATTATATTTGAAAAAAATATGAAATATAAACTAATCTTCTTTAATAAATAAATATGAGATGGGATGCGAAAGTAGTAGATATAGATATGGAACTTCTTTGATATTATGGATCTCGGAGGAATGAGTACTAAAAGTACTAGACTCGAGGAGGTAGATATACCTCAAAATCTTGATTTGTTAAACAAATGGACGATTCCTAAAGTTCCTATTAAAACCATTTATGATTATGGTTGGTTTGATAAACTATCTACTAAGCAGTTGATTAAAACAACTGAACAATCTTTAGCATTAAATTCTTCTGAACAGACTATTCGTTTGTTAAACAAACGTGACATTGATCTTTATAAAAATCAGTATAATTATTTGCATATTGGCATGGTTCAAATTGCTTTTAAACCCCTTACCCTTAAAGGGTTACCAGAGACTTTCCTAGCCGCTCTCAGAGATGCTAGAAATTTAAATTTCAGACAGTCTCTTATGGGTTCGATTGAATCGACTGTGGCCTATGGTCCAGTTTATTTCAATACGCAGCCTAATTTGCAATTATCTTTATCTGATGTCAATATTCTTGATGCCTTAACATTAAATGTTAAAACACATGGTTATAACTATGTGCCAGGTTCAGAACTTATAAGTTTGTCTTATAGAATTTATTTCAAGTTATTATCAACTTTGAATCCAAGATGCAAATTATACAATACTTCCGATCAAACTATTTTGATGGAAACAAATTTTGCAAGATCTAAGGTCACCACCAGGAGACCGATTAAGTGGGAAGAAATTAATTTCCCGACAACTTGGACTCTTGATTCGGTTATATCCCCAAATCAATTAACAGATACGGTCACTAACTCTGAGTATTCTCATGTTTTGCAAAATCCCGACGGAAGGGTTTGCATCCAGTTTACAGAAGGCAGCTATGCTCATCACAGGAAGTCACTGTCAAACAGTAGGCTTATGCCTCCGGTAAGTTCTATTTATAATAGACGATCGTTAAGTCACAGATTTGTGCCTGATATTCAGCATATCTCTCCCATTGAACCATCTTATGGTTCCGCTCGAAATCGCGCTGCTTCGCTTCACACTATTGAAACTGATTATAATTCAGAGGTAGAAAAGGTAAAAATTAACCCCCGAACAAATATTGTTCAGGCTAATGATGTTCATGAGGACAGTTCTGATAAGGACTTTCCGACTCCTTCCGAAATGGAGTTTGACGTAAATAAGTCTTAATGATTCCACACCAGATTGATTTTAGCCCAGGATCCCTGGCAAGAAAACATATTCAAAAGGAATTTTTTGATAAAAGGTGGAATAAGTTTAAAACTTGGTTTTTTGATTCTTATAGCAAAGAAGACATGAATAATATCTCTCAAGAGTTTTATGAAACTTGTGCATTGCATAATCAAATTATGCACTTTGTTCCTTGGTTTATAACTACTTATTTGCCTTTATATGTCAATGTTATAGAGAGGACTTATCACGACTCTAATGAAAAGTTAATAACAGTCATTTATCCTCCACAGTCTGCTTTTGTTTTACCTAATAATACAGGTATAACCTTCAACGCTTTTTAAAAATTTGTTGATGAAAAAATTGCTTCAGTAAGTATTTCGGAGATTAATAAACTCATTGCTCAAAATAATTATTTGGGTTTATATGTCAAAGTTTTGGGAGAACATATTGTCTCTCTAGATAAAAAACTTGATGAAATGACTATTTTGATAAAAGGTATAAAAACTGATATAGCTAAGACTAATATTGCTTCAACTAGTAAAGCAGAAGCTTCAACTAGTAAAGCAGATGTTGTCTCTACTTTTATTCAAAGACCTCCTGAGATTCAGGATTTTAAGATTAAATCAATAACTGATTTAGAAGAACTTCTTGATAAAAAAATTTCTGGTTTAAATATAAAACCAATCGATTTGTCACTAGAATTTTCCGAAAAAATAAATCAAACTGGTGATTACAAAAATCATGTTTTCTCTGAGCTTAATAAGCTTAAAGGTTACCCTCGAAAGAATAGTAGCTATGCTACTAAACCTATGATGAATACATACTACTATCCTCGTCCTACTCCCCAAGATGTCTTGATAGAAGAACGAGATTGGAACCAGACTAATACGTCTTACAGCAGTTCCGAGATTTATGAATGGAATCTCGATGGATTAACAGATAGACAGTTAACCATCCTTGTTCACAGAATGCTCATGTATGCAACTATTTGCAAGAGCACTAAAAATAATGATAGGACTGTCTGCAAGATGATTATTGCAGGTTTTATGGGACAGCTCAGAGGCTGGTGGGATAACTACTTAAATATAGAGGAAAAGGCCTTTATTATTAACGCTATTGCAGATAATGAAGGTGTTGATAACCTAGGCTTTGCTCTTGCCAAAGACAGAGAGGATGCAGTTTATACACTGATTCTTACCATTTTGGAACACTTTAATGGTAGATTTACCTCACAACATGAAACGATTCGTACTTTACTCAATGGTCTTAAGTGCCCTACGTTGACCAAATGGAGATGGTACAAAGATACGTTTCTTAGCCGGGTTATGAAATTACCCGAAAACAAAAATGAATATTGGAAAGCTAAGTTTATAGACGGTCTTCCTTCTTTATTTGCAGAAAGGGTTAGAAAGACCCTAAGGGGAAGCCACAATGAAATTCCTTATAGGGATTACACCTACGGCCAGTTAATAGGAGTTTGCACTCAAGAAGGACTAAACTTGTGCAACGAGCTCCTTATGTCTAAACAGCTTAAGATGAATAAGCACAAAGAAAGATCTCAGCTTGGAGACTTTTGCACTCAGTTCGGTCTACCTGAACCGGCAGCCTATAGCAGCAAAAAGGAGTATTATCGGTCCCCTAGAACTGAAGGTTCTAACAGGAGACGAAGATCTAAACGAAGATCTAAGGATGAAAGAGACGCTAGAAAAAGCTCTCGTAAATCTAATAGATTTACCAAAGATCGGTCAGGAAGAGACCTTTCTAATGTCAAATGTTACAAATGTGGTAAGCGAGGGCATATTGCCCCAAATTGCAAATTGAATAAACTCAAAGCCTTAGAACTCGATGCAGATCTGCATGATAAGGTTTATAGTTTGTTATACACCTCCGGTTCTGATGATGATTATGAATCTTATTCGGACGCAGAATCAGATATTAATCTTATTGATTTATCTGACCATGAAGAACAGGTTGATAGCTCATGCACCACTTGCAAAGGTAATACATGCAATTGTGAAGGAGATGAAATCTACAAACTACAATCGCAATTCCAGGATTTCAATCTTAATATATTCACTTCTAACAATATAATAGAATTGTTAAAAGAAGTTACTGATAACAAACTTCGAGAAAAGATTATCAATCTTGCCACAGCTAATGATTCTAGCTCTTCAAGACCACTTGTTGATAACAAGAAAAATGATTTTGAATATTGCGCCCCTTATTCATTAAAAGAGATTGATAATCGTTTAATGATGAAAAAGGCTTTTATTGAAAAGGATGCTTCTTTTGATAATTTAAAAGAAGAAGTTGAAAATCTCAAAAGAGAAATAAAAGCTCTTAAGCATAATCAGGTTGTTTGCGACCAAAGGATTTCTCAGATTGAGAACGATGTTCTCCCAGATCAAGCCAGTTCTTCAAAAGGTAAAGAGGTTCTCCATGATGAACCTACTACCAGTAACCTTGAAACTAATATGTTTTTAGGAATGATGCAGGTTGTCACTACCCACAAATGGTATGTTAAATGCACCATTTTGATTGATAATAGTTTCTCTATTACTAATGTTGCTATGATCGACAGCGGTGCAGATGTTAGCTGCATTCAAGAGGGTCTTGTCCCCTCAAAGTATTTTCAAAAAACTGCGCATATGGTCAAATCCGCATCAGGACATGCTTTAGATATAAAGTATAAAACTGACAAATACGAAAATCTGCCAGAACAAGGTTTGCATACCACATTTCTTCTTTCTGGTAAAAAATCAGTTGCATCCTCCAATTATACTTGGAACGCCTTTTATAAATGCAATCTATCCTTTTACGCATATTGATTCAAAAGGATTTTCAGCCTCGTATAAAGACGATAAAATAAGTTATACTTTCATCACAGAACCCATAAACCGTGAAATTGATGCTTTAATTAAAATGAAGCAAAAACATGTCGATTCTCTACAATATGAGCTCTTTAGCATGAATATATTTGAATCTCTCAAATCTGCTAAAATACAAGAAAAAATTAAAATAATTTTCAAAAAAATCGCCATTGATATTTGCGCAGATCACCCCAGTGCCTTTTGGAATCGCAAAAAGCACATTGTAACTCTTCCATATGAGGAGAATTTTTCAGAGGATAATATCCCAACCAACTCTCGTCCCTGCCAAATGAATTCTGAATTAGTAGAATTCTGCAAAAGAGAAATCGATACTCTGCTACAAAAGGGTTTAATAAGACCATCAAAATCTCCTTGGTCGTGCACTGCATTTTATGTAAATAATGCTGCAGAAAAGGAACGTGGAACTCCCAGGTTAGTAATAAATTACAAGCCTTTAAACAAATGTTTAAAATGGGTAAGGTATCCTATTCCCAATAAACGAGATTTATTATCTAGGTTATACGACGCCAATATATTTTCAAAATTTGATTTAAAATCAGGATATTGGCAAATTCAAATTTTTAAAGAGCATTCTTATAGGACTGCTTTTAATGTTCCTTTTGGGCAATACGAGTGGAATGTCATGCCATTCGGTTTAAAAAATGCCCCATCAAAATTTCAAAAGATTATGAATGACATCTTTAATCCATATATGAATTTTATTATTATTTATATTGATGATATTCTGGTGTTTTCCAAAACTCTTGAAATGCATATAAAACACCTTGATATCTTCAAGAAAATTGTTATACAAAATGGTTTGGTTATCTCTAAACCAAAAATGAGTTTGTTCCAGACTGAAGTTCATTTTCTGGGACACCTAATTTGTCAAGGAAAAGTCACTCCTATCCAGAGGGCCATCGACTTTGCATCGAAGTTTCCTGACATTATTACTGATAGAACTCAGTTGCAGAGATTCTTGGGTAGTTTAAATTACATCTCCCCCTTTTACAAGAATCTTTCTCGTGATTTAGCCCCGTTATATGATAGGCTTAAAAAGGATTATAAATCCCCATGGACTAATAGTCACACCACTTTGGTAAAGAACATCAAACTACGAGTTCAGTCTTTACCTTGTTTAACTCTTGCTAACCCTGATTGGCAAAAAAATATTGAAACAGATGCTTCAAATATTGGTTACGGTGGGATTCTTAAACAAATTAATCTCAATGACAAAAATGAATATCTTATAAGATTTCATTCAGGTAAATGGACAGAAGCCCAGAAAAAATATGCTACTGTGGCTCATGAAATGCTTACAATTGTAAAATGTGTCCTTAAATTTCAAGATGATTTATATAATCAAAAGTTTTTGATAAAAACTTATGCTCAATCGGTCAAATACATGTTTGACAAAGATTTTAAGCATGATGCGTCTAAGCTTATATTTGCAAGGTGGCAGGCTCAACTAGCCCCATTTCATTTTGATATCCATTATAAGAAAGGGATTGATAATTCCTTACCAGACTTCTTATCCAGAGAATATATTCAATAAGATGTTTTATTTAACATTTATTCCTGAAAAAACCTTGATTTCCATTTTAAAGGTAATTATTTTACCAAAAGATCTTAAAAAACTTATTGTTGAAATCGTCATAGATGATTTAGTAACAGAAGATTTCTCTATTCATGACTACTCGAAAGTAATCCGGGAAGACTTAACAGATTATTTTTCGGAATGACTAATCTGTTTTCCTATAGGATGGACCCGCCTTGGAGGCAAGTTAGAGGAAGAGGACAGGGAAGATCAGCTCCGGGAAGATCCTCCTCTGGACATTCCAACTCTCAAGGATCATCATATCGATCCAACTATCCAGTTATACAAATGGGTAACAGACGCCTTATTAATAAAAAGGTCTCTGATGAAGGTGAATCTTCGTCGTCTACTGCCCCTGAGCAGATTATTAATTTGGAAAATATTCCAAGAGATAACCCGTTATACGAGCATGCGCAGGCATATTTACATGCACAAAAGCAGAAAGATACTTTTGCTTCAGTTATGAAAGAGGATAATGATAATATCACATCCTATGAGAAACTCCAAAAAAGGGAAATTATATTTCTCTTGTAAACTCTGACATACAGAGAAAAACCGAACCATGGAAAATATTCCAAAGGTACTTGATCAAAGGATTATATTACCCGAGAGAGTCATACAAAACCCGGTCATACTATGAAACCATATTGACAAGTACTGGAAGTGCAGAAATTCAGCACTTTTGCCCTGCGGGTTATACCCCAGAAGAGAATGTTTATAACTTCTCAAAGATAATTATCAAACTGATTATATCTGTTGAAGACTGGGGAATATCAACCATGAAAGAAAGGCAGCTTGTCCTTAAGGGTATTACTATGAGCTTTACCTATTGGGATTATATCCAAGCGTTCAGTAAAACACTGTTTTACAACAATGATAAAAATAAACACACATGGTTTGTAAAAATTTGCGCAAAGATATTTGCAGAACCAATCCCCAACTGGTTCATTAACTGGTGGTCATACCACGGCCCTACAGTCCAAATATTGCCAGAAAATTTCCCCCAATTATACAAGGAATGGAAGAGGGTATCCCCTTTTCTCGGAGAATTATATCACGAAGATCACATCTGCTGGTTAGAAAAGATTGATCAAATGTATTTCTTTATTGAATTCTCAGTCCCTTGGATCCATAAATGGGCCCCTGAAATAGGGTTCACAGAGGAAAATATTCCCTGCTTGTACCGAGTTTATTATAATAACTTCTGGGAAAAATTGTTGAAAAAAGATCCCAGGTCCAAACAGATAAACTGACAAGAACTTATTGACACCATTATTAACACCATTAATGCTTATAAAGAACTTCCTCAAAAAGGAATTAGCATTGATAACCCCTCCGTCAGGCATATTGCCCGGAGAATCTCCACTCAAGATGGAGATAAAGAAGAAATGATCAACAAGTATCTCGAGGAAATGAAGAGAAGCTTGCTTCAAGGTATCACTCAGATTGATAAATCTGACACTTCAATGAGAAGTGAAACTTCATGCGAAGAAGCACAACGCCATGAAGAAGACATTCTATTGTCTACAGAAGATATTCAGGGAGCAGAAGATTTGTTGCAATCACTGAAGGCCATGGAAAAGAAGCGTGGCAAAGAGAAAGTGTGAAGAAGACGAAGAAGACAGATAGGCTGTCAATGTCAAACAGTATATAAACTGTTTAAACAGTAGATTCACTGTTTAGGGACCCATATGGGACCCCTCTCTACTGTACATAGATTCTTTATGTTTTCATTTCTTTCTATATAAGTGTTCATTTTGTTAAGTAGGAACACAGAAAAATTTAGGAACTCTCTCTTCTCTTTCTTAGCTTTTGTAAAGAAAATCAGAAAGCGTTGGCCACTGTTCCGACTTAAATAAGAATTTTTGGATCGGTTTTGCTAGCAATCTTTGGCTCTTGGTCGTCCTCTAAGGTATTTATTTTTAGTTTTAATTACCATAGCTCTCTTCTCCTAGCCAGGACTATGTCCGGCTAAATGGCTTCCATATCTATGTCTCTTACCTAACGTCTCTCCTATATGCACCATGAACGGATCTAAGCTTTATTAAAATAGAAAGGAATTTTTTATAAGGTTTCTTGACTTGGTTCTGAGATGGTGGTACAGTCGGATCTAGAACTACTCTTATTGTCTCTGGCTGGCAAGCCTGTAGCAAGCCATGACCTCCTTAGCCCGAGATATGTGTTGAAAAGGGCGCCTCTTGGTCCGGTTAGAACCGCTATTGGGTTAGAACTGTTGGACAAGAGTATAATAAGAGTATGTACTGTGGTCCTGACAGGCCCTTTGCTCAGGTAAAAGAGTTAGTCTCTTCCTTACAGTCTAAAGAAATTTATGAAAAATCTGGTGTGGAATCATTAAGACTTATTTACGTCAAACTCCATTTCGGAAGTGGCTTCTCAATTAGTTTGTCACTTGGCTTCACCACATTCAAAGTCTTCTCCTTTATTATATACTCTATAGATATAGAAGATTCAAATGTTTCTTTTTTCTGATAAGGATACTCCACATTTTTAAAAAAAAAGGACAATCGTACAGAATTACAATGGTAGAGGATAATTCTTATTTTTAGTTATATTCGAATTCAATATAGTTATATTCAAATATATTTTGAAATAGTAATAGTTCATTTAGAACTCTTCAACCATGTGTTGCTAATTTTAAGTTAACCAAAAATCATTTTTTCCTAACTTAAAATTTTCAAATTCAAATATCTTTATTTTAAGTTATATTTGAATTCAATATATGTATATTATTATAATTTATTTAATATTTAAATTAGTTATATTCAAATATATTTTGAAATAGTAATAGTTCATTTAGAACTCTTCAACCATGTGTTGTTAATTTTAAGCTAACCAAAATTATTATTTTTCCTAACTTAAAATTTTCAAATTCAAATATTTTTAATTTTTGAATTCAAAATTTTTATTTCAATATTTATTAGCTTTGTCTTAAACTTGCCAAGTGGCTTCTCAATTAGCTTGTCACTTGGCTTCACCACATTCAAAGTCTTCTCCTTTATTATATATTATTATTATTATTATTATTATTATTATTATTATTATACAACGACCACTACTACTAAGTATGTATTACTACTATAACTATTATTTATTATTATTATCTTTTTATTTTTTAGTTTTTAAATATATTTTTGGACATTTGAAAGAGATAAGTTCATGAATTAGTAAGAGTTTATTTTGAACTCTTCAATGTTAGGTTCCTAGTTTCAAGGTAATTATAAAAAAAAATATTAAAAAAGCTTAATATTTTCAAATTTAAATATATATATAGATATATATGATAGATATAGAAGATTAAAATGTTTTTTTTTATGATAAGGATAGTCCACATTTATAAAAAAAAAAAAAGGATAAACGTACGAAATTATTATGGTAGAGGATAATCCTTATTTTTAGTTATATTTGAATTCAATATATATATATTATTATAATTTATTTAATATTTAAATTAGTTAAATTCAAATATATTTTGAAATAGTAATAGTTCATTTAGAACTCTTCAACCATGTGTTGCTAATTTTAAGCTAACCTAAAATCTTTTTTTTTTTCCTAACTTAAAATTTTCAAATTCAAATATTTTTAATTTTTGAATTCAAAATTTTCATTACAATATTTATTAGCTTTGTCTTAAACTTGCCAAGTGACTTCTCAATTAGCTTGCCACTTGGCTTCATCACATTCAAAGTCTTCTCCTTTATTATATATATAGATTATTATTATTATTATTATTATTATTATTATTATTATTATTATTATTATTATTATTATTATTATTATACTACGACCACTACTACTAAGTATGTATTACTACTATAACTATTATTTATTATTATTATCTTTTTATTTTAGTATTTAAATATATTTTTGAACATTTGAAAGAGATAAGTTCATGAATTAGTAAGAGTTTATTTTGAACTCTTCAATGTTAGGTTCCTAGTTTCAAGGTAATTATAAAAAAATTTATTAAAAAAGCTTAATATTTTCAAATTTAAATATATATATATAGATATATATGATAGATATAGAAGATTCAAATGTTTCTTTTTTTATGATAAGGATACTCCACATTTTAAAAAAAAAAAAGGATAATCGTACGGAATTATTATGGTAGAGGATAATCCTTATTTTTAGTTATATTTGAATTCAATATATGTATATTATTTTAGTTATATTTGAATTCAATATATGTATATTATTATAATTTATTTAATATTTAAATTAGTTATATTCAAATATATTTTGAAATAGTAATAGTTCATTTAGAACTCTTCAACTATGTGTTGCTAATTTTAAGCTAACCGAAAATCTTTTTTTTTCCTAACTTAAAATTTTCAAATTCAAATATCTTTATTTTAAGTTATATTTGAATTCAATATATGTATATTATTATAATTCATTTAATATTTAGATTAGTTATATTCAAATATATTTTGAAATAGTAATAGTTCATTTAGAACTCTTCAACCATGTGTTGTTAATTTTAAGCAAATCGAAAATCTTTTTTTTCCTAACTTAAAATTTTCAAATTCAAATATTTTTAATTTTTAAATTCAAAATTTTCATTACAATGTTTATTAGCTTTGTCTTAAACTTGCCAAGTGGCTTCTCAATTAGCTTGTCACTTGGCTTCACCACATTCAAAGTCTTCTCCTTTATTATATATATATATAGATTATTATTATTATTATTATTATACTACGACCACTACTACTGCTGCCACTACTACTAAGTATGTATTACTACTATAACTATTATTTATGATTATTTATTATTATTATCTTTTTATTTTAGTGTTTAAATATATTTTTAAACATTTGAAAGAGATAAGTTCATGAATTAGTAAGAGTAACTCTTCAATGTTAGGTTCCTAGTTTCAAGGTAATGATAAAAAAAAATTATTAAAAAAAGCATAATATTTTTAAATTTAAATATATATATATATATAGATATATATATGATAGATATAGAAGATTCAAATATTTCTTTTTTTATGATAAGGATACTCCACATTTTAAAAAAAGAATAATCATACAGAATTATTATGATAGAGGATAATCTTTATTTTTAGTTATATTTGAATTCAATATGTGTATATTATTATAATTCATTTAATATTTAAATTAGTTATATTCAAATATATTTTGAAATAGTAATAGTTCATTTAGAACTCTTCAACCATGTGTTGCTAATTTTAAGCTAACCGAAAATCTTTTTTTTCCTAACTTAAATTTTTCAAATTCAAATATTTTTAATTTTTGAATTCAAAATTTTCATTACAATATTTATTAGCTTTGTCTTAAACTTGCCAAGTGGCTTATCAATTAGCTTGCCACTTGGTTTCACCACATTCAAAGTCTTCTCAATTATTTAAATTCATATTCAAATATCATATTTATTTATTAAAGAAGATTAGTTTATTATTCTTTCTTATTTCATATTTTTTTCAAATATAATATATATTTGTCTTATAATCTATATATTTAAATTGAGGTGAATATTTGAAATCAATGAGGTGATAATAATAATAATAATAATAATAATAATAATAATAATAATAATTATTATTATTATTATTATTATTATTATTTTTATACTACGATCACTACTACTGCTTATTATTATTATACTACGACCACTACTACTGCTGCCACTACTACTAAGTATGTATTACTACTATAACTATTACTCCCTCCGTCCCATTTTATGTGGAATACTTTGACTTGGCACGGTTTTTAAAAAAAAGAAGACTTTTAAAACTTGTGGTCCAAAATAATCCTTGAATATTTGTGTGGTTGTAAATCATTTCATTAAGGGTAAAATGGAAATTTCAAAGTTAAAATTATTCTAATTATAGAAAGGTGACATTCTTTTTGGGACGGACTAAAAAGAAAAGTGTGCCACATAAAATGAGACGGAGGGAGTATTTATTATTATTATCTTTTCATTTTAATATTTAAATATATTTTTGAACATTTGAAAGAGATAAGTTCATGAATTAGTAAGAGTTTATTTTGAACTCTTCAATGTTAGGTTCCTAGTTTCAAGGTAATGATAATCTTTTTTATTAAAAAAAGTTTAATATTTTCAAATTTAAATATATATATATATATATATATATATATATATATATATGATAGATATAGAAGATTCAAATGTTTCTTTTTTTATGATAAGGCTACCCTGCATTTTTTTAAAAAAAGGATAATCGTACAGAATTACTATGGTAGAGGATAATCTTTATTTTTAGTTATATTTGAATTCAATATATGTATATTATTATAATTTATTTAATATTTAATTTAGTTATATTCAAATATATTTTGAAATAGTAATAGTTCATTTAGAACTCTTCAACCATGTGTTGCTAATTTTGAGCTAACCGAAAATCTTTTTTTTCCTAACTTAAAATTTTCAAATTCAAATATTTTAATTTTTGAATTCAAAATTTTCATTACAATATTTATTAGTTTTGTCTTAAACTTGCCAAGTGGCTTCTCAATTAGCTTGTCACTTGGCTTCACCACATTCAAAGTCTTCTCCTTTATTATATATACTACTATACGTACCCGCGCGATGCGCGAAAAATATTAAAGAATTATTTTTAATTATTTCAGATTGTTTATGTCTTGTTTGAGCATGTTAATTCATAGTGTTACCTTTAAAAAAAGTTCAACTATCATATTGTTGAAATCAATATACAAGAGAGTTACAATAAGAGAGAGATTTTTTAAAATTTCTGATGTCTTTCAACTAAGCTGAAAGACCCTTTAAATAGAAAAGAAACTAAAACATAAAGAATCTATATACAGTGAAATGGGCCCCATAACTGGGTCCTTGTACAGTGTATCTACTATTGATACAGTATATCTACTATTGTTTGCTGGGGTCCCCGGGTCAACACACAATTATTCCAGAAAATATTTTGTGCATGCTAAAATTCATGACCACTTCTTCTTCTTTTTAATCTTCTTTTTTTCAAATTTTGTGAAAATATTATTTAGATATCCAAATATTAATAAGATTGTCTAACAAGAAAGAGATACTTAACGATTTTTCGTTTGTTTCATTATTTATTTGTGTTTTTACAGTTTTGACGAGTCAAATATTGTTAAGAAGATTATATTTTTTGTACTTTTTAAAAATATAAATATTTATTGCTCTTCTTGATCATATGTTTACACTATCAAATTTATCGCATCTAATTTATTGATTTATTTTTGGTCAGCTCATTGAATCTAAATTGTTTCTTTATTTTTTTATGCAGATTATTGGATAAAAATGCAACAAATTAAAGTTATTGTTCAATGATGTTTATAAAATCTCAGGTCCCCTTAATTTGATGGAGGTGTTGAAGTAAAGGCGATAACTCTTTAATTTGAAGACCACGATTACATGATTTGTATTAAGAAATTGTCAGACTATATGGACAAGGTAATAATTGTTCAACCAGAATTCGTGAACATTTGAGGTTTGGCATAATTATCTATATGTATATATAAACATGATTAACATTCTTGATTATTATTTTTTAATATTAGATTTTGATTGAGTAATAGACCAAGCATATTGATGAAAATATTATTATTAAGTCAAATGAGAGTTCAACAGAAGAAGAAACGTATGAAGATATTGAACATTGTATCACTATATAGGTTTGCAACAAAATAATTATTCGTCGAAAATAATTTTAATTTTTTGGCAATACTTATTTTTCTTGAGAAAAATTATTTTGATAAATTCAATGATTTCTTTTTAATCAAATACGAAAAAAAATTATTGAGATAAGATGTAACTAAAGTCAAGTCAGTTAGAACTTTTTAAAAAGATAAGTTATTAAATAAATTTTTTAGGGTCATTAGAATGTAATTTTTGACATAGTATCACTAGATAACAGGAACAGAATCTATGAAGTATAATAATAATAATAATAATAATAAATATTATTATTATTATTATTATTATGGATAAAAATAGAATAAAGTATTTAAAATTAGTATACTATTTATTTTAATTTTAAGATAAATATTAAATTTTGTAGTATGTTTCCTATGGGGTAGTTAAGGCTTATCTGCCTTTCTTTCATAGTATATTATTATTTTAATTTTAAGATAAAGATTAAATTTATTAGATTTGTTAAGGCTTATCTGCCTTTCTTTCATAGCAGAGATTCCCCAATCTTCAACAGATATAATCTGTTTAATAATGATTTTTTGGAGAAGTTATAAATATTCTCATTCGTGTTATAACCGGAAAAGTGCTGAAATTCTGCACTTCCTGTACTTGTCAGAATTGTCTTATAATAAGAACGGATTTTGTATGACTCACCCGGATAGTATAACTCATTAATTAAGTACCTTTGGAGTATCTTCCATGGCTCATCTTTTCTCTGGAGCTCAGAGTTTTCTACGAGAAATATCATTTCTCTTTTTAGTAACTTTTCATAGGACTTGATATCATCATTGTCCTTTTTGGCGATTGAAGCAAAAGTATTACTTTGCTTTTGGGCAGCCTGGGTGGTCAAATATGCCTGTAAATGACCGTATAATGGACTGTTTTCTGGAATATCTTCCAGATGAATAGATGAAGATTCACCCTTTTGAGAAATCTTCTCATTTACTAAACTCTTTCTTCCCATTTGTATAACTGGGGAGTTTGATGAGGATCCGTATGATGATCCTTGAGAATAAGACTGGGATGATCTCCCTGGGGTTGATCTCACCCTTCCTCTGCCTCTACCTCGAATCCATAGAGGATCCATCCTACATACATAGCAATCTATGATCTTATTAATCTGTCAGAATCATAATAATCTGTCAGATCATCTCTGACAACTTCTGAGTAATCATGGATTGAGAAATCTTCCTTTACGATGTTATCAACAATTTTATCAATTATAAGACTTTTCAAGTCTCTATTTAATGTAATTACCTTTAAAATGGTAATCAAAGTATTTTCATCGAAAAAGACTTCGTAAAAATTCATTTTATTGGAGGTATTCCCGGGATAAGAAATCCGGTAAAAAATTATCAATTCTCTTTTTATAATGAATTTCAAAATCAAAAGGGGCTAATTGAGCCTGCCACCTTGCGAATATTAATTTAGAAGCATCATGCTTAAAATCTTTGTTAAACATATACTTAACAGATTGAGCGTCAATTTTTATCAAAAACTTTTGATTGTATAAATCATCCTGAAATTTTAAAACACATTTAACAATGGTTAGCATTTCATGGGCCACGGTGGCATATTTTCTGTGGGCTTCAGTCCATTTTTCACAGTGAAATCTTATTAGATACTCATTTTTATCATTGGAATTTATTTGTTTCAATATCCCACCATAACCAATATTAGACGCATCTGTCTCAATAATTTTTTGTCAAGCAGGGTTAACAAGAGTTAAACAAGGCAAAGATTGAACACGAAGTTTAATATTTTGTACTAAAGTGGTATGACTATCAATCCAAGGTGATTTATAATTCTTTTTCAGTCTATCCTATAAAGGGGCTAAATCACGAGATAGATTCTTATAGAATGGGGATATATAATTTAAGCTTCCCAAGAACCTTTGTAACTGAGTCCTATCAGTGATGACATTAGGAAATTTTGATGCAAATTCAATAGATCTTTGAATTGGAGTAATCTTTCCCTGACAAATATGATGTCCTAGAAATCGGACATTAGTTTGGAACAAACTCATTTTTGGTTTTGAGATAACCAAACCATTATGAATGACAATTCTTTTAAATATATCAAGATGCTTTATATGCATTTCAAATATTTTGAAAAAAAGCAAAATATCATCAATATAAACAATGATAAAATCCAAATATGGATTAAAAATAGCATTCATAATTTTCTGAAATTCAGATGGGGCATTTTTCAAACCAAAAGGCATGACATTCCATTCATATTGCCCGAATGGAACATTAAAAACAGTTCTATAAGTATGTTCTCTAAATATTTGTACCTGCCAATAACCTGATTTTAAATCAAATTTAGAAAATATATTGACATCATATAATCTTGATAATAAATCTTTTTTATTGGGGATAGAATACCTTATCCATTTTAAATATTTGTTCAAAGATTTATAATTAATAACCAACCTAGGAGCACCTCGCTCCTTTTCTGCAGCATTATTGACATAGAATGCAGTGCATGACCAAGGAGATTTAGAAGGTTTGATCAAATCCTTTTGCAATAAATTATCAAATTTTTTTTGCAAAATTCTACTAACTCAGCGTTCATTTGATAGGGACGCGACTTAGTAGGAATATTATCTTCCGAAAAATCATCTTCATACATAAGGGTGACAATATGCTTTTTTCGATTCCAAAAAGCACTGGGTGATCTGCACAGATATCAATGGCAATTTATTGGGAAATCAATTTAATTTTTTCCTTTACTTTCGAAGAATTTAGAGAATCAAATATATTTAGACTAAACAATTCTAGTTGCAAAGAATCTACATGTCTTTGCTTCATATCAATTAAGGCATTAATATCTCTAGTTACTGGATTTGTAACAAAAGTATAACTTATTTCATTATCCTTATAAGTGGAAAAGAATCCTTTTGAGTCTATGCTGGTAAAAGGATAAATTGCATTTATGAACGGGGTTCCAAGAATAATTAGAGGGAATAACTGATTTTTAACCAGGAAAAAGAAATGAGGAATGCAGACTTTATTCTGGCAAATATTCGTATTAGGCAATTTATACTTTATATCTAAAGCATGTCCTGATGCAGACTTAACCATATGAGAAGTTTTTTGAAAGTATTTTGTAGGCACTAAGCCTTCCTGAATACAGCTAACATCAGCACCACTATCAATCATGGCAATGTTAGAAATTGAAACACTTTTATCGATTAAAATAGTACATTTAATATACCATTTATGGGCAGTAATAATTTGCATCATTCCTAAAAACATATCATTTTTAGGGTCAAGATTAACAAAGTCTTTCCTTTTTTCAGAAATACCTTTGTCGTTAGAAGACATATGATTGTTTTTGGTAGACACCGAATTATTTATCTCTATCTGAGTAATTCTATGATCACAAATCAACTGATTCTGTTTAAGAGATTTAATCTCTCTTTTTAAATTCTCAATTTCATCTTTTAAATCATCAAAAGAAGAATCTCTTTCAGTGAAAGTATTTCTCATCATAAGACGGTTATCAACCTCCTTTAAAGAATATGGTGCAGAGTATTCAAAATCATTCTTCTTATTCTCAAAAGGTTTTGAAGAACTTGAACTAGCCTCATTTGCAGTAGCAAGATTGATAATCTTTTTGCGAAGCTTATTATCAGCAACTTCTTTCAAAAGCTCAATCACATTATCAGAGGTGATCGTGTTAATATTGAAATCCTAAAATTGCGATTGCAGTTTATAAATTTCATCATCATCACAATTGCAATTATTACCTTGGCAAGTGACGCAAGGTCTATCGGTATTTTTATCACTATCAGATAAATCAAGCAGTTCATTATCAGAATCAGAATGAGAGTAATAATCATCTTTAGAACCTGAGGTGTATAACAAACCATAAACTTTATCATAAGTCTCACTATCTAGTTCTAAAGTTTTGAACTTATTCAACTTACAAATTGGTGCTATGTGGCCCAGTTTTCCACATGTATAACACTTGATTTTGGATAGATCCCTTCCAGATCGATCTTTGGTAAATCTAGTAGACTTACGAAAGCCTTTTCTAGCTTCATGTTCTTCTTTGGTCCTACGTATAGATCTCCTTTTCCTGTGGGATCCTTCGATTCTAGAGGACTTATAATACTTGCTCTTGTTCTTGCTATTAGCAGAGGGCTCGGGTAAACCGAATTGGGTACAAAAGTCTCCTAGCTGAGATCTTTATTTAAGCTTATCCATCTTAAGCTGTCTGGACAAAAGTAATTCATTACACAAGTTTAATCCCTCTTGCGTGCAAGCCCCTATAAGCTTACCATAAGTATAATCCTTATAAGGAATTTCTCCGTGACTACCCCTTAGGGTTTTTCTAACTCTTTCAGCAAATAAGGAGGGAAGGCCATCTATGAACTTAGCTTTCCAATGTTCAAACTTATTTTCGGGTAATTCCATCACCCGGCTCATAAAGGTATCTTTATACCACCTAAAATTAGATAAGGTCTGACATCTTAGACCATTAAGGAGGGTATGAACAGTCTCATACTGATTGGTAAATCTACCATTAAAATGTTCTAAAATGGTGAGAACAAGGGTATAAACAGCATCTTCTCGATTTTTTATTAGAGCCATGCCTAAGTTATCAACACCATCATCAGTAGCCACAACATTTATGATTGAAGCTTTCTCATCAATACTCAAATAGTTATCCCATCAGCCTCGAAGTTGGCCAGTAAAACCAACAATAATCATTTTGCAAATAGTTCTATCTGTATTTTTAACACTTTTACAGATAGTTGCATAAATAAGCATTCTTTGAACCAAAATTTTTAATTGTCTATCAGTCAAACCATCAAGATTCCATTCATAAATTTCGGAACCACTATAAGAAGTATTCGTTTGATTCCAATCTCGTTCCTCTATCAAAACATCTTGAGGAGTAGGACGAGGATAATAATAAGTCTGCATGCTGGGTTTATTAGCATAACTATTATTTTTTCTAGGATAACCTCTGAGTTTATTAAACTCTAAAGAAACTTGATTTTTATAATCAACAGTTGTTTCTATTTTATCCGAAAAATCTTTCGATAAATCTATTGGTTTTATATTTAAACCAGAGATTTTTTTATCAAGAAGTTCTTCTAAATCATTTAAAGATTTAAATTTAAAATCCTGAATCTCAGGCGGTCTTTGAACATGAGTAGGGACAACCTGAGCGTCAATTTTACTAAAAGAAGTAGAGGCAGCATTTGTTTTAGCCATATCAGCTTTTATACCTTTTATCAAGATAGTCAATTCATCAAGTTTTTTATCAAGAGAACTAATATGTTCACCCAAAACTTTAACATATAAACTCAGATAATTATTTTGAGTAATAAGTTTATTAATTTCAGCAATGCTGACTGAAGCAATATCTTCATCAACGAATTTTTGAAATGCAGTAAAAGTAATACTTATATTATTAGGCAATATAAAAGGTGATTGAGGAGGGTAGATGACCTTTATAAGGCTACCACTGCCATATTTCTAAGTTCTTTCAATAACATTTACATATAAGGGCAAATAAGTGGTTATAAACCAAGGAATAAAATACATAATTTGATTATGCAAAGCACAAGTTTCATAAAACTCTTGAGAGATATTATTCATATCCTCTTTACTATAAGTATCAAAAAAATCATGTTTTAAACCGGTTCCATTTTTCATCAAAAAATTCTTTTTGATATGTTTTCTTGCCAGAGAACCTAGGCTAAAATCAAGAAGTTGTGGAATCATTAAGAATCGTTTGGGTCAATAATAATAAATAGATATATAAATAATATAGTAGTAATAGTATATACGTAGTAATAGTAGTAGTATTATGATAGTAATAATTACTATTATTATTATTATTAGAATTATTGTTATTATTATTATCTCATTGATTTTAATATTTATCTCAATTTAAATATATAGATTATAAAATAAATATATATTATATTTTTTAAAAAAGTAATAATAAGAAGAATAATAAATTAATTTTCTTTTAACAAATTAATGTGGTAGTGTTTGAATTTGAACTTAAATAGAGTTTGAATCGGAATAGAGTCTAGCTTCTTTTATATATACTCTTATATCATTAGCTTTGTTCATGAGTTTATTTTACTGCATTCTTTGTATTCTTCATTTTTAAGAATTACTTTTGATTTAACATTTACTTTTTTTATATGCAGAAAGGATATGTCATTTTCATTTTCATCTTTCTATGATAACGTTCAACTTTTTGATGATTTGACTTAAAGAGTAATATCGTTGTCACTACTCTTTTATTTTTCACCATAATCCAATATATATCTCCATCATCGTTCCTTTCTATTGCCTCCATGTTTGTTAAGGTTCATGTCAATTTCTTTATCTGAATTCATGTATTTATTCTATTACAAAGGTTTTTTAAAAAAATATATTATTGAATATTTACTCTTAATCTTTGTATATATTCTTTTATCATCATAATTAATGTTTATATATTTTGTTTCATAAAAATAGTTGTAATAAAAAATATTTGAATTGATTTCATTGATTTCAAATATTTATCTCAATTCAAGTATATAGATTCTAAGAAAAATATGCATTGTATTTAAAAAATTATGGATAAGGAAGAGTAATAAAATGATCTTTTAAAAAAAAAATTAATATGATATTTGAATTTGAATTTAAATAAAATTTGAATTGAAATGAAGTTCTAACTTTTTAACCTTTCTTACATGATTCAACAATGATATATAATGTTAAGCTAGCTTCTCTTTTTTTTGTTATTGATCATTAGCTTTATGGTGAATTTATTTATAACATTCTTTACTTTTCATTTTCTACTTTTTTTTTATTTTAATATTTTCTTCATTAGCTTTTTATATGCAGATGAGTGATGATCGTATTACAGACTAATTTTTTTATTATATCCAAGCCTGAAATCAAGTAAGTTATATTTTTTCATTCAAATTATGTTCATTTGATTTTTGATAAAAATAAATACATTCAATTACGTAAATAATAAATAAGAAATCACCTTTTATTGAGAAGTTTAGTCAAAAGCATTTAGCTTCTTAATGTAAGTTTTTTTTTATATTATTATTTTATTAAATTAATGCTCATATTATTTTATGTTTTTTGATGATTTATTTATTTAATCTATGTTACAGAGAAAATTTGGATGAAGACAAGAAAATTGAACAACTATTAACTCAATAGATTTTGTCCTGATGAAATTTTTTTATTTATCATTTATTGACCTATTTAAGATATTGTCGTCATAGTCATTTACATAATTGATATATTTTCTACTTTATTAATTAGCATAAATTTTTTTATAGCACATTCTATCCATCTGTTGCATATGTAAATAGTTTCATTTCTTTGAATTCAAATATATAATAGTGTACGATTTAAAAATATATAATAAATTTGTATCTAAATTTGAACTCTTTGAATTTTAATAATCAGTAACATATATTGGTTATTTTGAAATTTAACACTAATTTCAATTTATATTTGAACTATATTTTTATAATCGATATTAAGTTGATTAGAATTTTTCTAAAATTATGAAAAAGTTAAAAGTTAACTTTCATGCTTATCAAGAAAATAGTGTAGTTATCTCCAAATAGATTCACGTATAAATGAGTATTTTTCTTTTAAAAAATAGTCCATTTTACATGCTAAAATAAAGGAGTATATTTTTTCTAAAAAATACAGAAGGAAAAACAAAAGAATAGAATCTGTATAATAATAAAACATACATGATGTACAAAAATTACACGCTAAATTCTTTTCCATAAAATAACTTCATGATTTTACTTTTTTACTTTAAAATTCATATTCAATTTTTTTGTAGATTATGAAGTTCTTATAATTCTTTGGACAAAGTTAATAAATTTTTTAAGTTTTAATAAATAAAATATGTGATAAAATTATATTCGATAGAGATAAAAGTGTTTAACTTGAATTTTAAATCATAATCACTTCTCATAGATTATTCTGTTATGCATAACAAAATTTATCTATTCTAATTTTTAAATTTGAAAATTAAAGAAAAAAATTCAATTATTTTTGTGTGTAACACAAAAAAAAGATTAAGTCACAGTAAAATTAGAGAAAAATAATTGAAATATAGTAGAAGAAACGTACAAAGAAGGTGAGTGGATTGGTGGGATGATATTTTGAACTGATTTTAAAAATATAATGAAGTAATTAGATAATACACATATTACTATTCATAAATTTTAAATTGAACAAATGTGAATAATAAAATAAAAATCTTAAAATAAAAAATTCACGAGAAAGTAATATATAAAGCTAAGTGGTAAGTTATTAAAAATTAATTTTAACAATCTAATAACTTTAAATTGTAAATAATATAATAAAAAAATATGAAACATAATCTTTTTTTGATAATTACGTGATTGTATTTTTTCATATAAATTTGATTATGGGTGGGGCGGGTTGGGGGCGGGGTGCGTATTTCATTGAGAAAAAAAATATGATGTTGGACTTTTTTTAAGGATAAATGATTTAACAGGCTCGAACAAGAGATTAAATTTAAAAAATAATATTTTAATATTATCCGTACATCGCGCGGGTATTTATATTAATATAGAAATACTACGGGGGACTTTGGGTAGGGGTTGGGGTTATGGGGATAGGGCTACGAGGTGAAAATGAAATGTATTGGAGAAGTGGGGAGGATACGGAAAATTATTTTCGTTATTTTTAAGAAACTAATTTTGTTAGAAAAAATATTTTTCAATTAACCAACCGAACATAATTGAACCAAAAACACCCTAAGCCACTTCTCAAGTGAAAGAGTGAAGACTGCCCAACCCTATAAGATAGATCCATTACTAGGTACTTATTTCCTATATACACACGTGGCATTTTAGCCTAGATTTCCTATTTAATATTCATCCATTTTTGCCTAATTCTTTTCTTTTTCTTTTCGACCCCTTTATTTGAATCTAGGAAAATGAACAACTTAAACCCAAATTTCAAAGGAGTAAAATGTGTTTCACCCAGGGAATCAAAATCGTTACTTTTTGTCAATTTCTTTTTTGAGATCCTTTTAAAAACCTCTATGTGCTGTGGCCCAATCATATTTTAATACATTTACTTCAAATTCAAGTATCTCTTTTTCGACGAAAGAATAAACAGAATTAGTACTTTTTTTAATAACAATATCATGTGTTTGGATATTTTTTAATTTTTTATAAAAGATATATAAATATAATATAATATAATATAAAAAGTTGAATCCAAGAAAACCTTAGCCTTATAGTGCAGTGAAATATTATTTTAAATATTGATTGTTATATTATAGCAAGATCTGAATTAAAATATCACCTAAAGATGAAGAGGAAAATAAATTTCCATTGTTATATTTGTGGCTTTCCAATTCTGCGGCGCAAAGACTGAACAGTGAACACTTTCTTTACCTTCGTCAAAGTCTTGATAATTTTACTGGTCCTACTCTCTACATATGTGTCTATCAACCCCATTTTCCAAACTTGCCATCAGCCATGCAAGTAGTTGAGACCCAAAATTCCTCTTTTCAGACACCCATTTGCAATTACTAATCATTTAGCATGAAAGAAAAGTTTAGTTTTTGCTCTCAAAATTGGAGTACCATCACCATGCTTTTCCATTTTGATCTCAAAGAATTTCAAGAAAATGTCTCCACACAGCTCAGACCTTGGCAACGCTCTTTCCAGTTCTGGGTTCGCGCTGCTGATATTTATACTGGTTATAAAGTAACCCCTTTTCCCTCTTTCACTCTCTATTGGTTTATGTACATGTTTATTTGTATTTTCCCTAAATAGTTCTATAAAATTACGTCCCGGGCCTAATTCACACCTCAAAAGTTTCAATCTTCAACACCCCACCTGCTCTGATACTATATAAAATTAGGTTTTGCGCCTAGCTCACATCTCAAAAGCTAGCTCAAAGGAAGAGGATTGCCCAAACCTTATTTTGAGACCACCCATCTCATTAACTATCAATGTGGAACTTTTTTCAATCTTCAACAAGTTCGATTAAATTTATGTTTTTTTTTTGGGTTTCGTAGGTATTTCAGGTAAGAGCAAGTTTCGAGAAGGATGTACAGAAACAGGAGGTAATGTGGGAGAAGCAGCACGAGGTTGCTGCTGACAAGATATATAGCATGTGTTCTGAGCTTGGTGGGTTTTTCCTCAAGGTACGAAAATCCACTATCTTTTTGTCTATAATGTATTTGGGGTCATTGTTATTTATGTCAAATTAAACCTTGAACTGTTACAGTTTGATCTAAATTTGGTTTCTCCACATTTTCATCAAATTTCTATAATCTTTATGATTAACAAGTACTCCCTTTGTCCTAATTTATGTGACACCGTTTGATTAGACACAAAGTTTAAGAAAAAAAAATACTTTAGACATTTGTGGTCGAAAATACTCCTCGACCATTTGCGCGGCTATAAATCATTTCATTAAGGGTAGAAATTTTAAAGTTAAATTATTTTTATTTATAGAAAGGTGACATTCTTTTTGGGACGAACTAAAGAGAAAAGTGTGTCATATAAATTGGGACAGAGGGAGTACAAATCTTGGGGGCTCTCCCAGCCTATTGAGGAAATCACATGATTGTCATTCCTTATGATTCAGAAGTTGCACATTACTTGGGGAGTAAAACAAGTGACCAACTTTATTGTGGGGTTTTAATTGCATACGAGTTACAATGTTATCAAACTGTTTTTTTTTTACTTTTTATTTAGTTATTTTTTAAATTTATGTTGTATCATAATAGTACCTGTTATTGGCTTATTGCTGAGGCAATATTCAGTTTTTTGATAATGATTAATGATGTTAGACTGCCCAAATAGTTGGGAAGCCAGACTTGGCGCCAGCTCCATGGGTCAAAAGGCTTGTTACTCTATGTGATCAAGCACCAGCTACACCATACAATGTGATTAGGGTAGTGCTTGAGAAGGAGTTGGGTCAAAATATTGATGAAGTGTTTGAATATTTTGATAAGGATCCACTAGGCTCTGCTTCAATTACTCAGGTATCTACTTTTCTACCCTCTTTCTCCGTTTCTCGATTATTATATCTATTGATGAAGTGTTTGAATATTTTGACAAGGATCCACTAGTAATATGTTTAATTATTTCATTATATTTTTAAAATTAGTTTAAAATCCCCACTCTAATCTTTGTACATTTTTTCTATTGTATTTTAGTTATTGTACTTTTCTACCATAATCACTTTTCAGATGTTACCCAATATCTTTATTATTCAGATGTCATCCATTATTTCACACGTTTGATATTCATATAAAATATTGTACAAATTAAAATTATTATTATATTTTTATTTTTTATTTAATTTTTGAATCAAATATATTCAAATATATTTAATAACATCTAAAGTGATATGTTTATGATAGAATCAATACGTGAATTCAAATAAAAAAATTATCATGAACCTTAATAAACATGAAAGTAATAAAAAGAGATGATGATGGAGATACATGTTAAAAGAGAGTAAATATGTGAATGTGATGTAGTAATGTTTCAGGCAGATGTCTTTCTGCTTAAGAGAAATATATTAAAACAAAAATGTGATATAATAATTTATTGCATATATATAAAAATATATTCATATTCATTCCTTGCACGAATGATATGATAAATCTCTTTTATATATTTTAATTCTCCATTCTACTTGTTCATTTTTTAAATATTTATTTTACATTTTTTGAGATATTTATATACATTAGATTAGTGAAAATTTTAGATTCCTTAGTTACATCATTGACAAAAGATGAATATGACGTTAATTGTAAATAACAAAAAATTAATTAATAAGTTAAATTAAGCATAAACAACATATGTTGATAGTTATTCAGAAAAATTTCATATGTCTGACCTATAATCTTTTCGTCCATAGTAAAAAATTTATATAACAAAAAATAACGCAAACTTTTACAAATTATAACCAAATAATCTAAAGTGAAGCTTTAAATAGTAAACAAAGTACACATATCTATTAATGTAAGCATGTGCCAACCATAAATATTGTATAAGCAATAAACGAATTTGATTGAACAATTAAAGAATAGGTTCAAAAGAATTTAAAGAATGAAATGAGAAGTTTGATTAAAAATTTAATTTATATAGAAAAGAGTTAATTGAAATTCGGCTTTATCTAGTATAGAGTTTATTTTTAATTCAAAATTTAAAAAGATATGCAACTTTCAATTCAAATTCAAAATTCAAAAGTTTAACACCAATTCAACAACTAATTTTCAGCAATTTTATCTTTATCTAAAAACTAATTATTAGTATTTGTATCTTTAAAAATAATCTTTATCCTTTTATAGTTTTCATTTCGAAATCAAACTAAATTTTTTTAACAAACTTTATCCTGATTTGTAAACTAATTATAATAGACTTTATCTTTTAAAATAACCTTTATATTTTTATAGCTGCAATTTAGAACAATAAAAAAAATGTAGAATACTTACTCAAAAAAAGTCATCCCTCAAAATATATAAAATTGGTTTATGTTCAAATTTTAAACACTTTATTCTATTTTTATCCATAATAATAATAATAATAATAATAATAATAATAATAATATATATATTTATTATTATTATTATTATTATTATTATTATTATTATTATTATTATTATTATTATTATTATTATTATTATTATTATTATTATACTTCATAGATTCTGTTCCTGTTATCTAGTGATACTATGTAGTCAAAAATTACATTCTAATAACCCTAAAAAATTTATTTAACAACTTGTCTTTTTTAAAAGTTCTAACTGTCTTGATTTTAGTTACATCTTATCACAATTAAAAAAAAATCGTATTTGATTAAAAAGAAATCATTGAATTTATCAAAATAAATTTTCTCAAAAAAATAAGTATTGCCAAAAAATTAAAATTATTTTTGACGAATAATTATTTTGTTGCAAACCTATATAGTGACACAATGTTCAATATCTTCAAACGTTTCTTCTTCTGTTGAACTCTCATTTGACTTAATAATAACATTTTCATCAATATGCTTGGTTTATTACTCAATCAAAATCTAAGCTAGCGATTGTCCACACTACATAAGAATTGAAATATACAAGAATTTTCGTATAGCTTCTCAAACTGCATGGTAATACTTTTACATGAGCAAAGGGTCTGTCAAGAATCTAATACATACTTCTTATTGAGCCCATGTGTCTGGTGGTTCTAACCGGGAAAGGACGCCCTTTTTCTCCTCAACATCGGGCTTAGGTCCACGGCTGACCAGACGTAGCCACTAAGGCAAAGCCAATAAGAGTAGTGCTAGATCCGACTGTACCTCGATCTCAGAACCAAGTCGAGAAACCATAACAAAATTCCTTTATATTTTAATAAAACTTAGATCCGTTCATGGTGTATATAGGAGAGAAGTTAGTTATTCGACATGGATATGATATCTTTAGCCGGACATCGTCCTGGCTAGGAGAGTTGTAACTAAAATTAAACTAAACAATGAAAAATATACCTTAAATAGATGGATGTCTCCAAGAACTGATTCTTGAATTTGATTAAAGACTTACAATGAGAGATGTACAATAAGAGAGCTATCTAGAGAGAGAATTTTACAATTTTTGTGATGCCTTTCAACTGAAATGAAAGACCTCTTAAATAGAAAGGAAAAAAAATATAAAGAATCTATATACAGTGAAATGGGTCCCATATCTGGGTCCCTGTACAGTATATCTACTGTTGGTACAGTGTATCTACTGTTGTTTGTTGGGGTCCCCGGCATCTTTACTGTTTTGTGGGATCCATGATTTTTTTATTGTTTGTCTCTACCATGTCTTTTCTCCATGGCTTGGATCTGTTGCAGAAAATCTTCTGTCTCTCGAATATCATCAGCAGACAATATTTTGTCTGTTTCGATAGGCTGAGATTCTCCGATATCATCGTTACTTGTTTCACTCCGCATGGAAGTGTCTGATTTATCTATCTGGTTTATCGTCAGAAGTAGATTTCTCTTGACCTCTTCTAAATATTCAGTGATCATTTCTTCTTTATCTCTATCTTGAAAAGAGATCTTTCTGGCGATATGCCTGACCGAACTTTCGTCGATAATTTCCTTCTGAGGGGCTCGAGTGTATTCTTGGATTCGTAGTTTAATGGAATCCATAAGTTCTTGGCCATGTAAAACCTTTGTTTTGGTATCTATTTTCATCAATTTATCCCAAAAATTATTATAAAAGGTCCTGTATAGACATGGAATCTTTTCTTCAGTGAACCCTAATTCAGGAGTCCATTTATGAATTCATGGAATAGAGAATTCAATAAAGAAATAGATTTGATCAATTTTTTCCAAATTGCAGATATGATCTGCATGATATAATCGGTTTAAATCAGGTGACACTTTGGTCCATTCCTTGTATAACATAACAAATTAATCGGGTAAGATCTGAATTGTGGGACCGTGGTATGACCACCAATTCAAAAACCAATTTGGGATGGATTTCGCAAATATCTTTGCACACACCTTTATGAACCAAGTGTGTTTATGTCTATCATTATTATAGTATAGCACTCTATCAAATGCTTGAATATAATCCCAGTATGTAAAGTTCATACGAGACTGGTTAAGGCTTATCTGCCTTTCTTTCATAGTAGAGATTCCCCAATCTTCAACAGATATAATCTGTTTAATAATGATTTTGGAGAAGTTATAAACATTTTCTGCGGTGTTATAACCGGCAAAGTGCTGAAATTCTGCACTTCCTGTACTCGTCAGGATTGTCTCATAGTAAGCACGGATTTTGTATGACTCACCCGGATAGTATAACCCATTTATTAAGTACCTTTGGAGTATCTTCCATGGCTCATATTTTCTCTGAAGCTCAGAGTTTTCTACGAGAAATATCATTTCTCTTTTTGGTAATTTTTCATAGGACTTGATATCATCATTGTCCTCTTTAGCGATTGAAGCAAAAGTATTACTTTGCTTCTGGGCGGCTAAATATGCCTGCAAATGACCGTATAATGGACTATTTTCTGGAATATCTTCTAGATGAATAGATGAAGATTCACCTTTCTGAGAAATCTTCTCATTTACTAAACTCTTTCTTCCTATTTGTATAACTGGGGAGTTTGATGAGGATCCGTATGACGATTCTTGAGAATAGGCCTGGGATGATCTCCCTGGGGTTGATCTCCCCTTTCCTATGCCTCTACCTCGAATTCATGGAGGATCCATCCTGCACACATAGCAATCGATGGTTATGTCTATAATAATTTTGTCAGATGATTTCTGAGTAATCATGGATTGACAAATCTTCCTTGATAATGTTATCAATAATTTTATCAATTATAAGGCTTTTCAAGTCTCTATTAAATGTGATTACCTTAAAAATGGTAATTAAAGCTTTTTCAATAAAAAAGACTGCGTAAAAATTTATTTTATTGGAGGTATTCTCAGGATAAGAAATCCGATAAAGAATTATCACTTCCCTTTTTATAATAAATTTCAAAATCAAAAGGGGCTAATTGAGCCTGCCACCTTGCGAATATTAGTTTAGAAGCATCATGCTTAAAATTTTTATCAAACATATACTTCACCGATTGAGCATCTGTTTTTATCAAAAACTTTTGATTATATAAATCATCCTGAAATTTTAAAACACATTTTACAACGGTTAGCATTTCATGCGCCACAATGTCATATTTTCTTTGGACTTCAGTCCATTTGCCAGAGTGGATCTTATTAAATACTCATTTTTGTCGTTGGAATTTATCTGTTTCAATATCCCACCATAACCAATATTAGACGCATCTGTCTCAATATTTTTTTGCCAAGCAGGGTTAGCCAGAGTTAAACAAGGAAAAGATTGAACACGGAGTTTAATATTTTATACCAGAGTGGTATGACTATCAGTCCAAGGAGACTTATAATTTTTTTTTAGCCTGTCATATAAAGGGGCTAAATCACGAGAAAGATTCTTATAGAATGGGGAAATATAATTTAAGCTTCCCAAGAACCTTTGTAACTGAGTCCTATCAGTGATGACATCAGGAAATTTTGATGCAAATTCAATAGATCTTTGAATTTGAGTAATCTTTCCCTGACAAATATGATGTCCTAGAAATCGGACATTAGTTTGGAACAAACTCATTTTTGGTTTTGAGATAACCAAACCATTTTGAATAACAATTTTCTTGAAAATATCAAGATGCTTTATATGCATTTCTAATGTTTTAGAAAATATCAAAATATCATCGATATAAACAATGATGAAATCCAAATATGGATTAAAAATGTCATTCATGATTTTCTGAAATTCAGATGGGGAATTTTTCAAACCAAAAGGCATAACATTCCATTCATATTGCCCAAATGGATCATTAAAAGCAGTTCTATAAGTATGCTCTTTAAATATTTGGATCTGCCAATAACTTGATTTTAAATCAAATTTAGAAAATATATTGGCATCATATAATCTTGACGATAAATCTTTTTTATTGGGGATAGGATACCTAATCCATTTTAAATATTTATTCAATGGTTTATAATTAATAACTAATCTAGGAGCACCTCGCTCCTTTTCAGCAGCATTATTGACATAAAATGCAGTGCATGACCAAGGAGATTTAGAAGGTTTGATCAAACTCTTTTGCAATAAACTATCAATTTATTTTTTGCAAAATTCTACTAACTCAGCGTTCATTTGACAGGGACGCGATTTAGTAGGGATATTATCTTCCGAAAAATTATCTTCATACGGAAGGGTGACAATATGCTTTTTTAGATTCCAAAAAGCACTAGGATGATCTGCACAGATATCAACAATAATTTGTTGGGAAATTAATTTAATTTTTTCATGTACCTTTGCAGATTTTAGAGAATCAAAAATGTTTAGACTAAACAATTCCAGTTGCAAAGAATCTACATGTCTTTGCTTCATTTCAATTAAAGCATTTTTAATCTCTAGTTACTGGATCTGTAACAAAAGTATAACTTATTTTAGAATTATTGTAAGTAGCAGAGAATCCTTTTGAGTCTATGCTGGTAAAAGGATAAATTGCATTTATGAAAGGGGTTCCAAGTATAATTGGAGGAAATAACTGATTTTTAACCAGAAAAAATAAATGAGGAATGCAGACTTTATTCTGGCAAATATTTGTTTTAGGCAATTTATACTTTATATCTAAAACATGTCCTGATGCAGACTTTACCATATGAGAAGTTTTTTGAAAGTATTTCGTAGGCACTAAGCCTTCATGAATACAACTAACATCAGCACCACTATCAATCATGGCAATGTTAGAAATTGAAAAACTATTATCGATTAAAATAGTACATTTAACGTACCATTTATGGGCAGTAAGAATTTGCATCATACCTAAAAACATATCATTTTTAGGGTCAGGATTAACAGAGTCTTCCCTTGGTTCAGCAATACCTTTGTCCTTAGAAGGCATATGATTGCTTTGGGTGGACACATAATTATTTATCTCAATCTGAGTAATTCTATGATCACAAATCAACTGATTTTGTTTAAGAGATTTAATCTCTCTTTTCAAATTCTCAATTTCATCTTTTAAATCATCAAAGAAGAATCTCTTTCAGTGAAAGTATTTCTCATCATAAGACGGTTATCAACCTCCTTTAAAGAATAAGGTGCAGAGTACTCAAAATTATTTTTCTTATTCTCAAAAGGTTTTGAAGAACTTGAACTAGCCTCATTAGTAGTAGCTAGATTTATAATCTTTTCGCGAAGCCTATTATCAGTAACTTCTTTCAAAAGCTCAATTACATTATCAGAGGTGATAGTGTTCATATTGAAATCCTGAAATTGTGATTGCAATTTATAAATTTCATCATTATCACAATTGCATTCATTACCTTGGCAAGTGGCGCAAGGGCTATCAACATTTTTATCACTATCAGATAAATCAAGCAGTTCAATATCAGAATCAAAATGAGTGTAATAATCATCTTCAGAACCTGAGGTGTATAACAAATCATAAACTTTATCATAAGTCTCACTATCTAGTTCTAAAGTTTTTAACTTATTTAACTTACAATTTGGTGCTATGTGGCCTAATTTCCACAAATATAACACTTGATTTTGGATAGATCCCTCCCAGATCGATCCTTGGTAAATCTAGTAGACTTACGAATGCTTTTTCTAGCTTCTCTTTCTTCCTTAGTCCTACTTCTAGATCTCCTTTTCCTGTGGGATCCTTCAGTTCTAGAGGACTTATAATACCGACTCTTGTTTTTGCTATTAGCAGAAGGTTCGGGTAAACCGAATTGGGTACAAAAATCTCCTAGCTGAGATCTTTCCTTAAGCTTATCCATTTTAAGCTGTCTGGACAAAAGTAATTCATTACACAAGTTTAATCCCTCTTGTGTGCAAGCTCCTATAAGCTTACCATAAGTATAATCCTTATAAGGAATCTCACCATGACTACCCCTCAGAGTTTTTCTAACTCTTTCAGCAAATAAGGAGGGAATCCCATCTATAAATTTGGCTTTTCAATGTTCAAACTTTTTCTCGGGTAATTCCATCACCCGACTCATAAAAGTATCTTTGTACCACCTAAAATTAGACAAGGTGTTACACCTTAGACCATTAAAGAGGGTACGAACAGTTTCATACTGATTGGTAAATCTACCATTAAAATGTTCTAATATGGTGAGGAGAAGGGTATAAACGGCATCTTCTCTATTTTTAACTAGAACCATGCCTAGGTTGTCAAATACTTCACCCCTATCTCATATATACCATGAAAGTTCTAGGCTCTGATACCAAATTACAGGAGCTGGTTGGTAGTGCGGATTACCGCCAACTGACACCCGATCTTGTAATCTGGTATCAGAGCCTAGAACTTTCATGGTATATATGAGATAGGGGTGAAGTATTTGACATAGATATGACTTTAGATATATAGATCCAGGAGAAACTTGTACTAAAAGTACTAGACTTGAAGAGGTTGATATACCTCAAAACCTTGATTTGTTAAACAAATGAACTATTCCTAAAGTTTCGATTAAAACTATTTAAGATTATGGTTGGTTTGATAAACTGTCTTCTAAACAATTGATAAAGACTACTGAGCAGTCTTTAGCTTTAAATTCATCTGAACAGAATATTCGTTTGTTAAACAAACGTGATATTAATTTTTATAAAAATCACTATAATTACCTTCATATTGGTATGGTTCGGATTGCTTTTAAACCTTTAACTCTTAAAGGGTTGCCTGAGACTTTTCTAGCTGCTCTCAGAGATGTTAGAAATCTAAATTTTCGACAGTCTTTAATGGGTTCGATAGAATCTACAGTGGCCTATGGTCTAGTGTATTTTAATACGCAACCTAATCTGCAGTTATCACTTTCTGATGTTAATATTCTTGAAGCTTTAACATTAAATGTTAAAACGCATGGTTATAATTACGTGCCTGGTTCAGAACTTATAAGTTTATCTTATAGAATTTATTTTAAATTATTATCTACTTTAAATCCAAGATGTAAGTTATACGATACATCTGATCAAACTATATTGGTGGAAACCAATTTTGCAAGGTCCAAGATCACCACCAGGAGACCTATTAAGTGGGAAGAAATAGATTTCCCAACTACATGGACTCTAAATTCGGTTATATCCCCAAGTCAAGTAACTGATGCGGTTACAAATTCTGAGTATTCTCATATTTCACAAAATCCCGATGGTAGGATTTGTATTCAGTTTTCTGATAATAGTTCTACTTCTCATAGGCAGTCATTTTCTGATAATTTCATGCCTACAGGATGTCCTATTTATAATAGACGTTCTATATCCAGTCATAGACTTTTACCAGCTATGCATCATATTTCTCCTGTTGAACCTGTTTATGGTCCAGCAAGAAATCGTGTTGCTTCATTACATACCATTGTAACTGATAGTAACTCAATGGTAGAAAAGGTTAAAATTGACCCCCGAACAAATATAGTTCAGGTAAATGATGCTAATTCTGATAAGGATATTCATTCTGTATCCGAAATGGATTTTGATCCAAATTATTCTTAATGTTTTCACAACAAATAGATTTTAGCTCAGGTTCTCTGGCAAGAAAACATATACAAAAGGAATTTTTTGATGAAAAATGGAACCAGTTTAAAACTTGATTTTTTGATACTTATAGTAAAGAGGATATGAATAATATCTCTCAAGAATTTTATGAAACTTGTGCTTTGCATAATCAAATTATGTATTTTGTTCCTTGGTTTATAACCACTTATCTGCCGTTATATGTTAATGTGATTGAAAGAACTTATAAAGATGGTAGTGGTAGCCCCTCCTCAATCACCTTTTATATTGCCTAATAATACAGGTATTACTTTCTCTGCATTTCAAAAATTCATTGATGAAGATATTGCTTCTATCAGTATAGCAGAAATTAATAAACTTATTACTCAAAGCAATTATTTGAGTTTGTATGTTAAAGTTTTGGGAGAACATATTAGTTCTCTTGATAAAAAACTTGATGAATTGACTATTTTGATAAAAGGTATAAAAGCGGATATAGCTAAAACTAATGTTGCCTCCACATAGGCTAGTAAAGCTGAGGCTCAGATTGTCTCTACTCATGTTCAGAGACCTCCTGAGATTCAGGATTTCAAATTTAAATCTTTAAATGATTTAGAAGAACTTCTTGATAAAAAGTTTTCTGGTTTAAATATAAAACCAATTGATCTTTCGAAAGAGTTTTCAGATAAAATTGAAACAACTGTTGATTATAAAAATGACGTTTCCTTGGAGTTTTATAAACTCAGAGGATATCCTAGAAAAAATAATAACTATGCTAATAAACCCAGCATGCAGACCTATTATTATCCTCGTCCTACTCCCCAAGATGTTTTGATAGAGGAACGAGATTAGAATCAGACTAATACGTCTTATAGTGGTTCCAAAATTTATGAATGGAATCTTGATGGTTTGACTGATAGAAAATTAACCATTTTGGTTCATAGAATGCTCATGTATGCAACTATCTGTAAAAGAGTTAAAAACACAGATAGAACTATTTACAAAATGATTCTTGCAGGTTTTACTGGCCAACTTCGAGGCTGGTGGGATAATTATTTGAGTATGGAGGAGAAAGCCTCCATTATTAATGCGGTGGCTGCTGATAAACCACCAGACACATGGGCTCAATAAGAAGTATGTATTAGATTCTTGACAGACCCTTTGCTCAGGTAAAAGTATTACCATGCAGTTTGAGAAGCTATACGAAAATTCTTGTATATTTCAGTTCTTATGCAGTGCGGACTACCGCTAGCTTAAGGATGCTGAGTTGCTAGATCTGGTTGGTAGCGCGGATTGCCGCTAGTCGACACCGGATCCGATAATCTGATTTGATACCACATCTAGGCTCTGATACCAGATCACAGGATCGAGTGTCGGCTGGCAGTAATCCGCGCTATCAACCAGATCTACCTACTCAGCATCCTTAAGCTAGCAGTAGTACGCACTGCATAAGAACTGAAATATACAAGAATTTTCGTATAGCTTCTCAAACTGCATGGTAATACTTTTACCTGAGCAAAGGGTCTGTCAAGAATCTAATACATACTTCTTATTGAGCCCATGTGTCTGGTGGTTCTAACCGGGAAAGGACGCCCTTTTTCTCCTCAACATCGGGCTTAGGTCCACGGCTGACCAGACGTAGCCACTAAGGCAAAACCAATAAGAGTAGTGCTAGATCCGATTGTACCTCGATCTCAGAATCAAGTCGAGAAACCATAACAAAATTTCTTTATATTTTAATAAAGCTTAGATCCGTTCATGGTGTATATAGGAGAGAAGTTAGTTATTCGACATGGATATGATATATTTAGCCGGACATCGTCCTGGCTAGGAGAGTTGTAACTAAAATTAAACTAAACAATGAAAAATATACCATAAATAGATGGATGTCTCCAAGAACTGATTCTTGAATTTGATTAAAGACATATAATGAGAGATGTACAATAAGAGAGCTATCTAGAGAGAGAATTTTACAATTTTTGTGATGCCTTTCAACTGAAATGAAAGACCTCTTAAATAGAAAGAAAAACAAATATAAAGAATCTATATACAGTGAAAGGGGTCCCATATCTGGGTCCCTGTACAGTATATCTATTGTTGGTACAGTGTATCTACTGTTGTTTGTTGGGGTCTCCGGCGTCTTTACTGTACAGGATCGGGTATCACAAAAATTGTAAAATTCTCTCTCTAGATAGCTCTCTTATTGTACATCTCTCATTGTAAGTCTTTAATCAAATTCAAGAATCAGTTCTTGGAGACATCTATCTATTTAAGGTATATTTTTCATTGTTTAGTTTAATTTTAGTTACAACTCTCCTAGCCAGGACGATGTCCGGCTAAAGATATTATATCCATCGAATAACTAACTTCTCTCCTATATACACCATGAACGGATCTAAGCTTTATTAAAATATAAAAGAATTTTGTTATGGTTTCTCGATTTGGTTCTGAGATCGAGGTACAGTCGTATCTAGCACTACTCTTATTGGCTTTGCCTTAGTGGGTACGTCTGGTCAGCCGTGGACCTAAGCCCGATGTTGAGGAGAAAAAGGGCGTCCTTTCCCGGTTAGAACCACCAGAGACATGGGCTCAATAAGAAGTATGTATTAGATTCTAGACATACCCTTTGCTCAGGTAAAAGTATTACCATGCAGTTTGAGAAGCTATACAAAAGATTCTTGTATATTTCAGTTCTTATGCAGTGCGGACTACCGCTAGCTTAAGGATGCTGAGTTGCTAGATCTGGTTGGTAGCGCGGATTACCGCCAGCCGACAGGATCTTTTTCATTAAAAAAAATTGCGTAAAAATTCATTTTATTGGAGGTATTCTCGGAATAAGAAATCCGGTAAAGAATTATCACTTTCCTTTTTATAATGAATTTCAAAATCAAAAGGGGCTAATTAAGCCTGCCACCTTGCGAATATTAGTTTAAAAGCATCATGCTTAAAATCTTTGTCAATCATATACTTCACCGATTGAGCATCTGTTTTTATCAAAAACTTTTGATTGTATAAATCATCCTGAAATTTTAAAACACATTTTACAATGGTTAGCATTTCATGCGCCACAGTGGCATATTTTCTTTGGAATTCAGTCCATTTGCCAGAGTGGAATCTTATTAAATACTCATTTTTATCGTTGGGATTTATCTGTTTCAATATCCCATCATAACCAATATTAGACGCATCTGTCTCTATAATTTTTTGCCAAGCAGGGTTAGCCAGAGTTAAACAAGGCAAAGACTGAACACGGAGTTTAATATTTCGTACCAGAGTGGTATGACTATCGGTCCAAGGAGACTTATAATTCTTATTTAGCTTGTCATATAAAGGGGCTATGGTCCCGTGTATTTTAATACGCAACCTAATCTGCAGTTATAACTTTCTGATGTTAATATCCTTGAGGCTTTAACATTAAATGTTAAAACGCACGATTATAATTATGTGCCTGGTTCAGAACTTATAAGTTTATCTTATAGAATTTATTTTAAAATATTATCTACTTTAAATCCAAGATGTAAGTTATACGATACATCTGATCAAACTATATTGGTGGAAATCAATTTTGCAAGGTCCAAGGTCACCACCATGAGACCTATTAAGTGGGAAGAAATAGATTTCCCAACTACATGGACTCTAAATTCGGTTATATCCCCAAGTCAAGTAACTGATGCGGTTACAAATTCTGAGTATTCTCATATTTCACAAAATCCCGATGGTAGGATTTGTATTCAGTTTTCTGATAATAGTTCTACTTCTCATAGGCAGTCATTTTCTGATAATTTCATGCCTACAGGATGTCCTATTTATAATAGACGTTCTATATCCAGTCATAGACTTTTACCAGCTATGCATCATATTTCTCCTGTTGAACCTGTTTATGGTCCAGCAAGAAATCGTGTTGCTTCATTACATACCATTGTAACTGATAGTAACTCAATGGTAGAAAAGGTTAAAATTGACCCCCGAACAAATATAGTTCAGGTAAATGATGCTAATTCTGATAAGGATATTCCTTCTGTATCCGAAATGGATTTTGATCCAAATTATTCTTAATGTTTTCACAACAAATAGATTTTAGCCCAGGTTCTCTGGCAAGAAAACATATACAAAAGGAATTTTTTGATGAAAAATAGAACCGGTTTAAAACTTGGTTTTTTGATACTTATAGTAAAGAGGATATGAATAATATCTCTCAAGAATTTTATGAAACTTGTGCTTTGCATAATCAAATTATGTATTTTTTTCCTTGATTTATAACCACTTATCTGCCGTTATATGTTAATGTGATTGAAAGAACTTATAAAGATGGTAGTGGTAGCCCCTCCTCAATCACCTTTTATATTGCCTAATAATACATATATTACTTTCTCTGCATTTCAAAAATTCATTGATGAAGATATTGCTTCTATCAGTATAGCAGAAATTAATAAACTTATTACTCAAAATAATTATTTGAGTTTGTATGTTAAAGTTTTGGGAGAACATATTAGTTCTCTTGATAAAAAACTTGATGAATTGACTATTTTGATAAAAGGTATAAAAGCGGATATAGCTAAAACTAATGTTGCCTCCACATAGGCTAGTAAAGCTGAGGCTCATATTGTCTCTACTCATGTTCAGAGACCTCCTGAGATTCAGGATTTCAAATTTAAATCTTTAAATGATTTAGAAGAACTTCTTGATAAAAAGTTTTCTGGTTTAAATATAAAACTAATTGATCTTTCGAAAGAGTTTTCAGATAAAATTGAAACAACTGTTGATTATAAAAATGACGTTTCCTTGGAGTTTAATAAACTCAGAGGATATCCTAGAAAAAATAATAGCTATGCTAATAAACCCAGCATGTAGACCTATTATTATCCTCGTCCTACTCCCCAAGATGTTTTGATAGAGGAACGAGATTGAAATCAAACTAATACGTCTTATAGTGGTTCCGAAATTTATGAATGGAATCTTGATGGTTTGATTGATAGACAATTAACCATTTTGGTTCATAGAATGCTCAGGTATGCAACTATCTGTAAAAGTGTTAAAAACACAGATAGAACTATTTGCAAAATGATTGTTGCAGGTTTTACTGGCCAACTTCGAGGCTGGTGGGATAATTATTTTAGTATGGAGGAGAAAGACTCCATTATTACTGTGGTGGCTGCTGATGAAGGTATTGATAACCTAGGCATGACTCTAGTTAAAAATAGAGAAGATGCCGTTTATACACTTGTCCTCACCATATTAGAACATTTTAATGGTAGATTTACCAATCAGTATGAAACTGTTCGTACCTCCTTAATGGTCTAAGGTGTAACACCTTGTCTAATTTTAGGTGGTACAAAGATACCTTTATGAGTCGGGTGATGGAATTACTCGAGAATAAGTTTGAACATTGGAAAGCCAAATTCATAGATGGGCTTCCCTCTTTATTTGCTGAAAGAGTTAGAAAAACTCTGAGGGGTAGTCATAGTGAGATTCCTTATAAGGATTATACTTATGGTAAGCTTATAGGAGCTTGCACACAAGAGGGATTAAACTTGTGTAATGAATTACTTTTGTCCAAACAGCTTAAAATGGATAAGCTTAAGGAAAGATCTCTGTTAGGAAATTTTTGTACTCAATTCAGTTTACCCGAACCTTCTGCTAATAGCAAAAACAAGAGTCGGTATTATAAGTCCTCTAGAACTGAAGGATCCCACAGGAAAAGGAGATCTAGAAGTAGGACTAAGGAAGAAAGAGAAGCTAGAAAAAGCATTCGTAAGTCTACTAGATTTACCAAGGATCGATCTGGGAGGGATCTATCCAAAATCAAGTGTTATACTTGTGGAAATTAGGCCACATAGCACCAAATTGTAAGTTAAATAAGTTAAAAACTTTAGAACTAGATAGTGAGACTTATGATAAAGTTTATGGTTTGTTATACACCTCAGGTTCTGAAGATGATTATTACACTCATTTTGATTCTGATATTGAACTGCTTGATTTATCTGATAGTGATAAAAATGTTGATAGCCCTTGCGCCACTTGTCAAGGTAATGAATGCAATTGTGATAATGATGAAATTTATAAATTGCAATCACAATTCCAGGATTTCAATATGAACACTATCACCTCTGATAATGTAATTGAGCTTTTGAAAGAAGTTACTGATAATAGGCTTCCCGAAAAGATTATAAATCTAGCTACTGCTAATGAGGCTAGTTCAAGTTCTTCAAAACCTTTTGAGAATAAGAAAAATGATTTTGAGTACTCTGCACCTTATTCTTTAAAGGAGGTTGATAACCGTCTTATGATGAGAAATACTTTCACTGAAAGAGATTCTTCTTTTGATGATTTAAAAGATGAAATTGAGAATTTGAAAAGAGATATTAAATCTCTTAAGCAAAATCAGTTGATTTGTGATCATAGAATTACTCATATTGAGATAAATAATTTGGTGTCCATCAAAAGCAATCATATGCCTTCTAAGGACAAAGGTATTGCTGAACCAAGGGAAGACTCTGTTAATCCTGACCCTAAAAATGATATGTTTTTAGGTATGATGCAAATTATTACTGCCCATAAATGGTACGTTAAATGTACTATTTTAATCGATAATAATTTTTTCAATTTCTAACATTGCCATGATTGATAGTGGTGCTGATGTTAGTTGTATTCAGGAAGGCTTAGTGCCTACGAAATACTTTCAAAAAACTTCTCATATGGTAAAGTCTGCATCAGGATATGCTTTAGATATAAAGTATAAATTGCCTAATACAAATATTTGCCAGAATAAAGTTTGCATTCCTCATTTCTTTTTTCTGGTTAAAAATCAGTTATTTCCTCCAATTATACTTGGAACCCCTTTCATAAATGCAATTTATCCTTTTACCAGCATAGACTTAAAAGGATTCTCTGCTACTTACAATAATTCTGAAATAAGTTATACTTTTGTTATAGATCCAGTAACTAGAGATACAAATGCTTTAATTGAAATGAAGCAAAGACATGTAGATTTTTTGCAACTGGAATTGTTTAGTCTAAACATTTTTGATTCTCTAAAATCTGCAAAGGTACAGGAAAAAATTAAATTAATTTCTCAACAAATTATTGTTGATATCTGTGCAGATCATCCCAGTGCTTTTTTGAATCGAAAAAAGCATATTGTCACCCTTCCGTATGAAGATAATTTTTTTGAAAGATAATATACCTACTAAATCGCGTCCCTGTCAAATGAATGCTGAGTTAGTAGAATTTTGCAAAAAAGAAATTGATAGTTTATTGCAAAAGAGTTTGATCAAACCTTCTAAATCTCCTTGGTCATGCACTGCATTTTATGTCAATAATGCTGCTGAAAAGGAGCGAGGTGCTCCTAGATTAGTTATTAATTATAAACCATTGAATAAATATTTAAAATGGATTAGGTATCCTATCCCCAATAAAAAGAATTTATTGTCAAGATTATATGATGCCAATATATTTTCTAAATTTGATTTAAAATCAGGTTATTGGCAGATCCAAATATTTAAAGAGCATACTTATAGAACTGCTTTTAATGTTCTATTTGGGCAATATGAATGGAATGTTATGCCTTTTGGTTTGAAAAATGCCCCATCTGAATTTCAGAAAATCATGAATGACATTTTTAATCCATATTTAGATTTCATCATTGTTTATATCGATGATATTTTGGCATTTTCTAAAACATTAGAAATGCATATAAAGCATCTTGATATTTTCAAGAAAATTGTTATTAAAAATGGTTTGGTTATCTCAAAACCAAATATGAGTTTGTTCCAAACTAATGTCCGATTTCTAGGACATCATATTTGTCAGGGAAAGATTACTCCAATTCAAAGATCTATTGAATTTGCATCAAAATTTCCTGATGTCATCACTGATAGGACTCAGTTACAAAGGTTCTTGGGAAGCTTAAATTATATTTTCCCATTCTATAAGAATCTTTCTCGTGATTTAGCCCCTTTATATGACAGGCTAAAAAAAATTATAAGTCTCCTTGGACTGATAGTCATACCACTCTGGTACGAAATATTAAACTCCGTGTTCAGTCTTTGCCTTGTTTAACTCTGGCTAACCCTGGTTGGTAAAAAATTATTGAGACAGATGCGTCTAATATTGGTTATGGTGGGATATTGAAACAGATAAATCCCAATGACAAAAATGAGTATTTAGTAAGATTCCACTCTGGAAAATGGACTGAAGTCCAAAGAAAATATGCCTCTGTGGCGCATCAAATGCTAACCATTGTAAAATGTGTTTTAAAATTTCAGGATGATTTATACAATCAAAAGTTTTTGATAAAAACAGATGCTCAATCGGTGAAGTATATGTTTGACAAAGATTTTAAGCATGATGCTTCTAAACTAATATTCGCAAGGTGGAAGGCTCAATTAGCCCCTTTTGATTTTGAAATTCATTATAAAAAGGGAAGTGATAATTCTTTACCGAATTTCTTATCCCGAGAATACCTCCAATAAAATGAATTTTTACGAAGTCTTTTTTTAATGAAAAAACTTTAATTACCATTTTTAAGGTAATCACATTTAATAGAGACTTGAAAAGTCTTATAATTGATAAAATTATTGATAACATTATCAAGGAAGATTTGTCAATCCATGATTACTCAGAAATCATCTGACAAAATTATTATAGACATAATCATCGATTGCTATGTGTGCAGGATGGATCCTCCATGGATTCGAGGTAGAGGCAGAGGAAGGGGGAGATCAACCCTAGGGAGATCATCCCAGGCCTATTCTCAAGGATCGTCATACGGATCCTCATCAAACTCCCCAGTTATACAAATGGGAAGAAAGAGTTTAGTAAATGAGAAGATTTCTCAGAAAGGCAAATCTTCATCTATTCATCTAGAAGATATTCCAGAAAATAGTCCGTTATACGGTCATTTGTAGGCATATTTAGCCGCCCAGAAGGTTCGGGTAAATCAGAAAAAGGGCGTCATTTCCCGGTTAGAACCACCAGACACATGGGCTCAATAAGAAGTATGTATTAGATTCTTGACAGACCCTTTGCTTAGGTAAAAGTATTACCATGCAGTTTGAGAAGCTATACGAAAATTCTTGTTTATTTTAGTTCTTATGCAGTGCGGACTATCGCTAGCTTAAGGATGCTGAGTTACTAGATCTGGTTAGTAGCGCGGATTACCGCCAGCCGACACCCGATCCTGTAATCAACAAACAATAGTAGATACACTGTACCAACAGTAGATATACTGTACAGGGACCCAGATATGGGACCCTAATTCAGGAGTCCATTTATGAATCCATGGAATAGAGAATTTAATAAAGAAATAGATTTGATCAATTTTTTCCAAATTGCAGATATGATCTGCATGATATAATCGGTTTAAATCAGGTGACACTTTGGTCCATTCCTTGTATAACATAAGAAATTGATCGGGTAAGATTTGGATTGTGGGACCGTGGTATGACCACCAATTCAAAAACCAATTTGGGATGGGTTCCGCAAATATATTTGCACACACCTTTATGAACCAAGTGTGTTTATGTCTATCATTATTATAGTATAGCACTCTGTCAAATGCTTGAATATAATCCTAGTATGTAAAGTTCATACGAGACTGGTTAAGGCTTATCTGCCTTTCTTTCATAGTAGAGATTCCTCAAACTTCAACAGATATAATCTGTTTAATAATGATTTTGGAGAAGTTATAAACATTCTCTGTGGTGTTATAACCGGCAAAGTGCTGAAATTCTGCACTTCCTGTACTCATCAGAATTGTCTCATAATAAGCACGGTTTTGTATGACTCGCCCGGATAGTATAACCCATTTATTAAGTACCTTTGAGTATCTTCCATGGCTCATCTTTTTTCTGAAGCTCAGATTTTTCTACGAGAAATATAATTTCTCTTTTTGGTAACTTTTCATAGGACTTGATATCATCATTGTTCTCTTTAGCGATTGAAGCAAAAGTATTACTTTGCTTATGGGCGGCTAAATATGCCTGCAAATGACCGTATAACGGACTATTTTCTGGAATATCTTCTAGATGAATAGATGAAGATTCACCTTTCAGAGAAATCTTCTCATTTACTAAACTCTTTCTTCCCATTTGTATAACTGGGGAGTTTGATGAGGATCCGTATGCCGATCTTTGAGAATAGGCTTGGGATGATTTAAAAGATGAAATTGGGAATTTGAAAAGAGAGATTAAATCTCTTAAACAAACTCAGTTGATTTGTAATCATAGAATTACTCAGATTGAGATAAATAATTTTATGTCCACCAAAAGCAATCATATGCCTTCTAAGGACAAAGGTATTGCTGAACCAAGGGAAGACTCTGTTAATCCTGACCCTAAAAATGATATGTTTTTAGGTATGATGCAAATTATTACTGTCCATAAATGGTACGTTTAATGTACTATTTTAATCGATAATAGTTTTTCAATTTCTAACATTGCCATGATTGATAGTGGTGCTGATGTTAGTTGTATTCATGAAGGCTTAGTGCCTACGAAATACTTTCAAAAAACTTCTCATATGGTAAAGTCTGCATCAGGTCTGCATCAGGATATGCTTTAGATATAAAGTATAAATTGCCTAATACAAATATTTGCCAGAATAAAGTCTGCATTCCTCATTTCTTTTTTCTGGTTAAAAATCAGTTATTTCCTCCAATTATACTTGGAACCCCTTTCATAAATGCAACTTATCCTTTTACCAGCATAGACTCAAAAGGATTTTCTGCTACTTACAACAATTCTAAAATAAGTTATACTTTTGTTACAGATCCAGTAACTAGAGATATAAATGATTTAATTGATATGAAGCAAAGACATGTAGATTCTTTGCAACTGAAATTGTTTAGTCTAAACATTTTTTATTCTCTAAAATCTGCAAAGGTACAGGAAAAAATTAAATTAATTTCTCAATAAATTATTGTTGATATCTGTGCATATCATCCCATGCCTAGGTTATCAATACCAGCTTCCCAAGAACCTTTGTAACTGAGTCCTATCAGTGATGACATCAGGAAATTTTGATGCAAATTCAATAGATCTTTGAATTGGAGTAATCTTTCCCTGACAAATATGATGTCCTAGAAATCGGACATTAGTTTGGAACAAACTCATTTTTGATTTTGAGATAATCAAACCATTTTGAATAACAATTTTCTTGAAAATATCAAGATGCTTTATATGAATTTCTAATGTTTTAGAAAATACCAAAATATCATTGATATAAACAATGATGAAATCCAAATATGGATTTAAAATGTCATTCATGATTTTCTGAAATTCAGATGGGGCATTTTTCAAACCATTATTAAACAGATTATATATGTTGAAGATTGGAGAATCTCTACTATGAAAGAAAGGCAGATAAGCCTTAACCAGTCTCGTATGAACTTTATATACTGGGATTATATTCAAGCATTTGATAGAGTGCTATACTATAAGAATAATTATTTTGTTGCAAACCTATATAGTGATACAATGTTCAATATCTTCAAACGTTTCTTCTTCTGTTGAACTCTCATTTGACTTAATAATAACATTTTCATCAATATGCTTGGTCTATTACTCAATCAAAATCTAATATTAAAAAAAAATTAAAAAATCAAGAATGTTAATCATGTTTATATATACATATAGATAATTATGCCAAACCTAAAATGTTCATGAATTCTGGTTGAACAATTATTATCTTGTCCATATAGTCTGGCAATTTCTTAATACAAATCATGTAATCGTGGTCTTCAAATTAAAGAGTTATCGCCTTTGCTTCAACACCGCCATCAAATTAAGGGGACCTGAGATTTTATAAACATCATTGAACAATAACTTTAATTTGTTGCATTTTTATCCAATAATCTGCATAAAAAAATAAAGAAACAATTTAGATTCAACGAGCTAACCAAAAATAAATCAATAAATTATATGCGACAAATTTGATAGTGTAAACATATGATCAAGAAGAGCAATAAATATTTATATTCTTAAAAAGTACAATAAATATAAATCTTCTTAACAATATTTGACTCGTCAAAACTGTAAAAGCACAAATAAATAATGAAACAAATGAAAAATCGTTAAATATGTCTTTCTTGTTAGACAATCTTATTAATATTTGGATATCTAAGTAAAATTTTCACAAAATTTGAAAAAAAAAAAAAATTAAAAAAAGAAGAAGTGGTTATGAATTTTAGCATGCACAAAATATTTTCTGGAATAATTGTGTGTTGATTTATAGGAGTGATTGTGTGTGATAATATATGAGAAAAATAAGGAATGAAAAAGTTGAGCAATATGGGTGTTGGTTTGAATTTTAAATTTTTGAAAAGTTAGATAACTAATAATTAGGAGACAAAAAAGGAGCAAATATTTAGGAGCACTCACAACAAAATAACTAATTTTAAAAAAAAAGAAAAAAAAAGAAAGATAAAAGCATGTATTTAGTTGCTAGCTACATATAAGGAAAATGCAATGAATTGTTTCAAGACCGACTCGAATTACTTTTTTTCTTTTATTGAATTGATCCCACCAAAATAAAATTCACTTGATTAATACATGTACATACACCTAGCAATTCAACATGAAATATCACCTATTTATTATTTTTTGTGCAAAATCGTGTATATAAATTGGAGAGGGGGTGGGGTGGGGGGTTAAGAAATTTGTATTAGTTTACTCTTCTTATCTTTTTCTCTTTCTTTTTAAAAATAAAAATAAAAAATGCAAAGATAAATGGATTAGTTATTCTTGATTCTAATAAATGTGTTTATTTTTTTAAAAAAAAACAAATAATTTATTTTAAAATCTAAATATTTTTTAAATGAAATTATCTTATTGTTTTACTAATTTAGATGCATAAGAATATTTATGTTTATATTCAAATTTAAAAAGAATTATTATTATTGTTATTATTATTATTATTATTATTATTATTATTATTATTATTATTATTATTATTATTATTATTATTATTATTATTATTATTATTATGTCACTACTACCACTACTACTATATACTACGTACTACCACTACTACTATTTATTATTATTATTATTATTATTATTATTATTATTATTATTATTATTATTATCATCATTATTTAAATTAAATAAATTCAAATATATTTTATAACATATGAGAGTGATAAGTTTAGGAAATAGTAAAAACTTATTTAGAAGTCTTCTGCAGTAGGTTTCTACTTTTAAGCTAATGAACTTATTTAGAAAATTCAAATGTTTCTTTTTTTCTGATAAGGATACTCCACATTTTAAATAAAAAAAAAGATAATCTTTTTTTAAGATAATCTTTTTTATCCTAACTTAAAATTTTCAAATTCAAATATTTTTAATTTTTGAATTCAAAATTTTCATTACAATATTTATTAACTTTGTCTTAAACTTGCCAAGTGGCTTCTCAATTAGCTTGCCACTTGGCTTCACCACATTCAAAGTCTTCTCCTTTATTATATATATAGATACCAGTATACGTACCCGCGCGATGCGCGGATATTAAAAAAAGAAAATCACATTATTATTCACTTGTCAATATTTTTAAAATCAATTATCTAAAATTATTAACTTGTTTATTTGATTACATTAATTAATATTATTAAATAACTTTCTTTAGTCTAACATTAAAATATTATTTTTTAATTTTTATATAGATATTCAGCTACACTTTTAATTTAAAATATATTCATGTTGAATTTTGGCAAAGACAATTTTTTTTTTTTACATTGGACAAAAATTAAATACCATAAATTAACATAAAATACATATATGAACCAAAATAAACAAAAGAATAAGAAAATATAACGTACAAATTTAGGAGTTTATGTCAAAGTCTTGGGAGAGCATATTAGTTCCCTTGATAAAAAATTAGATGAACTAACAACATTAATTATTCAGATAAAAACAGATTTGGAAAATTCTGAACAAGCTTCAACGTCAAAACAGTTTTCTAAACTCCCTACTCATGTGCAAAGACCCCCTGAGATTCAGGACTTTGTATTTAAACCTCTTTCTGATTTAGAAGAACTTCTTGATAAAAAGTTTTCTGAACTAGGGGCGAAGCCTATTGATTTGTCCGAAGATTTTGCAACTGATATAGAAAACATTTTTTATTTTAAAAATCAAATTGATCTGGAAGTCAATAAACTTCGTGGCTATCCCAAGAAAAATAGTGGTAATACCAAATTTGCTCATAAACCTAGTATGCAAACGTATTATTATTCCAGACAACCCCTCAGGATGTGTTGATAGAGGAACGTGATTGGAACCAGACTAATACCTCTTATAGTAGTACTGAGATCTATGAATGGAACCTAGATGGCTTGACTGATAGACAACTTACTATTCTTGTTCATAGAATGCTTATGTATGCAACTATCTGTAAGAGTACTAAAAACACATATAGAAATATTTGCAAAATGATTATTACAGGATTTACAGGTCAACTTAGAGGCTGGTGGGATAATTATATGAGTATTTAAGCTAAAGCTGCAATAATAAATGTTGCTGCAGACAATGAAGGCGTTGATAACTTAGGAATGGCTTTAACCAGAAATAGAGAAGACGTTGTTTATACACTGGTCTTAACCATTCTAGAACATTTTAATGGTAGATTTACCAATCAGTATGAAACTGTCCGTTCCCTATTAAATGCTCTACGATGTAGACATTTAGGAGAATTTAGATGGTATAAGGATACTTATTTGAGTCGAGTAATGGAATTACCCGAAAATGGTCTGGAGCACTGGAAAGCTAAATTTATAGACGGCTTACCGCAATTATTTGCCGAGAGAGTTAAAAAGACTCTAAGAAATCCGCAAGGTACTATCCCTTACGTCACTTACACTTATGGAAAACTTATAGGAGCTAGAACTCAAGAAGATATCAACTTGTGCAACGAATTAAAACTATCCAGACAGCTTAAGATTGATAAGCTTAGAGAAAGATCCCAGCTAGGAGATTTATGTACCCAGTTCAGTTTACCAGATACCGCTGCTAATAAGCATAAAAAATCTAGGGAATCATATCCTGATAATCATCATCGAAAGAAGAGATCTAGACGAAGGTCTAGGGAAGAAAGGGAAGAGCGAAAAGCTCATCATAAATCTCATAGATTTACAAAAAATAGGTCTAGGCGTGATCTCACAAAGATCAAGTGCTATAAGTGTGGAAAATTTAGACACGTAGCACCCAATTGTAGGCTTGAAAAGCTTAAAGCCTTAGAACTGGATGAAGACATTCATGATAAGATCTACAGCTTTTTATACACCTCGGGTTCTGAGTCAGATTATGATTCTGATTCTAGTTCACAAGAGGAGATAGATCAACTAGAATCTTCTGGAAATAACCAGACAACCACTATAGAGGCTTGTAAATGCCAAGGCGATATGTGTTATTGTGAAAATGATGAATTTTATAAATTACAATCTCAATTTGAAGATATGAACATCCTTACCATTACTTCTGATAATGTGATAAAATTACTGAAGGAAGTTACCGATAATAATCTACGAGAAAAAATCATTCAACTGACTGCTAATAACAAAGCCAGTTCCTCAAACTCTTTTGATAAATCGAAAAACGATTTTGAATTGGAATATTCTGCACCGTATTCTTTGTCTGAAGTTAATAATAGACTTTCCAGGAAACCAGTTGTTATACGAGATACTTCCTTTGATGATTTAAAAGGAGAAATTGAAAATTTAAAAAGAGAAATCAAGAAGCTTAAACAAAACCAGATTATTTGTGATCACCGTCTTACTCAGATTGAGACAGCTGATAGCAAAGGTAAAAATATTGTTGAAGATATGTCACGACCCGATTTCTCGGTCATGTGGCACCTACAATCCCCCCAGTAGGAGAACCAATCCATGTAGCCCAGGACAGTTTGTAATGGGCTACTATCTAACAAATAAGCGAAAGAACAGTTTAATAAGCAAAAGTAAGGGAACAAGATGAAGAGAATAGATAGCAGGAATATATATATATACATATGCGGAAACTAAACCAAATACCAAGACCTAGTATCATAGTATAGAGCCAGAACTACATATAAGGAGTACAAATAATCCAACACAACGTATACAAGTGTCTCCGAATGGTAATAGAGTACATGAAGCAAAAGATAAACTAAAGCTAAGCTCCGATCGCCAAGAGCTCACCCTCAGTCTGAAGTAGTCCCCAACAGATCTCCAAGCACGAATCACAGCGATCTAACGGCGATGGCCAACGCTAGGATCTGCACCAAAAGATGCAGGGGGTAGGGTGAGCACCAAATGCGAAGCATAAGGTACCCAGTAAGTATCATAGGCTGACTGGACACATATAAGATAAAAGCATAGTAATAGACAAAATAGAAGCAAGTAGTCATAGAAATCAACAAAAGGTACACAGGAACTAGCCCATAGGGAAGTCAACCGAACCACATGTGAGGCTAGCAAGCAGAATATATACACCATAGGCACATGTAAAAGTAAGAAACAACGCACCTGGGGTCCTTGCGATAATAGTGTATACAGAATAAGTTTACGAAATGGACGGTATACCGGTAACCTCAAGTGTAAGAAGAGGGAAAGAGTATGATAGGCATGCTCCGAGACATGAATCAAACTCAACTAATCATATCAATCTCAAATCCAGAAACTAACAGCCTAGCAGTAACCAATTTCATACTTAACCGTAACAGGGAACAATTCTGTAAGTAAATAACAAGAGTCTACCTACAGTCCACCGGCCGCTCATACAACCGAGGAACACAAACAAGTGAAAATAAACCCTCCAGCATCCCATACTACCGGAGCGTATAATCAACAAACAATAAACAAGGGTGGAGCCTCAAATAATGAATGATATGATGCATGAAGATCTCAAGTGAAATGGTATCTCTGTATGTACCTCCTCCGGTGCCGATCCGGCCCAGTAGGTAGGTTTCATGGAAGAAAACTTCTCGTATACCTCTACTCCGCCGTATACCCTTCCTCCGGCAATCGCAGCCCGAAGCTCGAAGCCCGGATGGCAAGGTCCATGGAGGTCCCAGACCCCATACTAAAACTCAGTATCAAGACATGTCATCCGTATGCAAGTCCGGGTTCAAGATAGAGACCCAGTCTCGAATATGCATGCCCAAACCCTGTCTAAGACTAAAGTAGTGGAAAAATATCTCAAAAACCCCTCTAAGGGTGCCCGGGCATAATCGGGTCTAAACAGTAGAAAGTCATCTCAGGTGTTCGGTCCGACCGAGGCTAAAAACCATCCCAATTTTAAAAAGTCATCTCATCTCTCAAAATAATTATTTAGGACTTTATGTCAAAGTCTTGGGAGAGCATATTAGTTCCCTTGATAAAAAATTAGATGAACTAACGACATTCATTATTCAGATAAAAACAGATTTGGAAAATTCTGAACAAGCTTCTACGTCAAAACAGTTTTCTAAACTCCCTACTCATGTGCAAAGACCCCCTGAGATTCAGGACTTTGTATTTAAACTTCTTTATGATTTAGAAGAACTTCTTGATAAAAAGTTTTCTGAACTAGGGGCGAAGCCTATTGATTTGTCCGAAGATCTTGCAACTGATATATAAAACACTTTTGATTTTAAAAATCAAATTGATCTGGAAGTCAATAAACTTCGTGGCTATCCCAAGAAAAATAGTGGTAATACCAAATTTTCTCATAAACCTAGTATGCAAACGTATTATTATTCTAGACCAACCCCACAAGATGTGTTGATAGAGGAACGTGATTGGAACCAGACTAATACCTCTTATAGTGGTACTGAAATCTATGAATGGAACCTAGATGGCTTGACTGATAGACAACTTACTATTCTTGTTCATAGAATGCTTATGTATGCAACTATCTATAAGAGTACTAAAAACACAGATTTATTTCGATGATGATTATCAGTATCTGATTCCCTAGATTTTTTGTGCTTATTAGCAGCGGTATCTGGTAAACCGAACTGGGTACAGAAATCTCCTAGCTGGGATCTTTCTCTAAGTTGTCTGGATAGTTTTAATTCGTTGCACAAGTTGATACCTTCTTGAGTGCAAGCTCCTATAAGTTTTCCATAAGTGTAAGTGCCGTAAGGGATAGTACCTTGCGGTTTTCTTAGAGTCTTTTTAACTCTCTCGGCAAATAATTGCGGTAAGCCGTCTATAAATTTAGCTTTCCAGTGCTCCAGACCATTTTCGGGTAATTCCATTACTCGACTCAAATAAGTATCCTTATACCATCTAAATTCTCCTAAATGTCTATATCGTAGACCATTTAATAGGGAACGGACAGTTTCATACTGATTGGTAAATCTATCATTAAAATGTTATAGAATGGTTATGACCAGTGTATAAACAACGTCCTCTCTATTTCTGGTTAAAGCCATTCCTAAGTTATCAACACCTTCATTGTCTGCAGTGGCATTTATTATCGCAGCTTTAGCTTCAATACTCATATAGTTATCCCACCAGCCTCTAAGTTGACCTGTAAATCCTGCAATAATCATTTTGCAAATATTTCTATCTGTGTTTTTAGTACTCTTACAGATAGTTGCATACATAAGCATTCTATGAACAAGAATAGTAAGCTGTCTATCAGTCAAGCCATTTAGGTTCCACTCATAGATTTCAGTACCACTATAAGAGGTATTAGTCTGGTTCCAAAACCAAGGAGATTTGGAAGGTTTTATCAAACCCTTTTGTAACAACATATCAATTTCTCTTTTGCAAAATTCAACCAATTAGGCGTTCATCTGGCAGGGACGAGATTTGGTAGGAATATTATCCTCAGAAAAGCTTTCTTCATATGGAAGGGTCACAATATGCTTTATTCGATTCCAAAAAGCACTAGGATGATCAACACTAGGATTATCTTTTGCTTCATGTACTCTATTACCATTCGGAGACACTTGTATACGTTGTGTTGGATCATTTGTACTCCTTATATGTAGTTCTGGCTCTATACTATGATACTATGTCTTGGGATTTGGTTTAGTTTCCGCATATGTATATATATATTCCTGCTATCTATTCTCTTCATCTTGTTCCCTTACTTTTGTTTATTAAGCTGTTCTTCCGCTTATTTGTTAGATAGTAGCCCATTACTAACTGTCTTGGGCTACAGGGATTGGTTCTCCTACTGGGGGGATTGTAGGTGCCACATGACCGAGAAATCGGGTCGTGACATATCTTCAACAATATTTTTACCTTTGCTATCAGCTGTCTCAATCTGAGTAAGACGGTGATCACAAATAATCTGGTTTTGTTTAAGCTTCTTGATTTCTCTTTTTAAATTTTCAATTTCTCCTTTTAAATCATCAAAGGAAGTATCTCGTATAACAACTGGTTGCCTGGCAAGTCTATTATTAACTTCAGACAAAGAATACGGTGCAGAATATTCCAATTCAAAATCGTTTTTCGATTTATCAAAAGAGTTTGAGGAACTGGCTTTGTTATTAGCAGTCAGTTGAATGATTTTTTCTCGTAGATTATTATCGGTAACTTCCTTCAGTAATTCTATCACATTATCAGAAGTAATGGTAAGGATGTTCATATCTTCAAATTGAGATTGTAATTTATAAAATTCATCATTCTCACAATAACACATATCGCCTTGACATTTACAAGCCTCTATAGTGGTTGTCTGGTTATTTCCAGAAGATTCTGGTTGATCTATCTCCTCTTGTGAACTAGAATCAGAATCATAATCTGACTTAGAGCCTGAGGTGTATAAAAAGCTGTAGATCTTATTATGAATGTCTTCATCCAGTTCTAAGGCTTTAAGCTTTTCAAGCCTACAATTGGGTGCTATGTGTCCAAATTTTCCACACTTATAGCACTTGATCCTTGTGAGATTACGCCTAGACCTATTTTTTGTAAATCTATGATACCAGATTTCAGGATCAAAGATCGGGCGGTAGTCCTCCATAGTCAAAGATCTAGCAAGTGAAGCATCTTTATCTTAGCGGTAGTCCGCTAAATAAGAATCAAGATATATACAAATTCTTATATGATTTGATGACTGTATGGAAGCTTTTACCCAGGCAAGGGGCCTGTCGAGATCTAATATGTATTGTTATTAAGCTCATGTGTCTAGCAGTTCTAACTGGGTATAAGCGCCCTTTTCTTCTTTAACGGGCTTGAGACCCCGGCTGGCTAGGCGAAGTCACTAAGACAAAGCTAATAACAATAATATCGTATCTGACTGTACCACCATCTTGGAACCAAGTCAAGAAATCATATATAAATTTATTTATATCTAGATAAAGTCTAGATCTTTCATGACAGATACAAAAGCGAAGTTAGATATTCGACATAGATACGTATCTTTTTAGTCGGACATAGTTACGTAGATCAGAGAAAAGGAAATAGGAAATACAAGAAGATTAAAGTAGAGTAAGTACCTTGTGAAGAACTATTCTTTTATTTAGCTCCGGTCAGTATCCGGCAATCTTACAATTTTTACAATAAAGAGAGAGTGAAGAGAGAGAATTCTAAAATCTTTTCTTCTAAAAACCTGCTTCTCTTCAATGAAAAACTTACTTATTTATATGGTAGATATAAAACAGAAAGCATCTTTATACATTACAGTTGGGTCCCAATCTGTCCCTAAACAGTGTATCCACTGTTACTAAAGTTGAATGAAGATTATCTTCATTCATTTGATTATCTTCATTCATTTTTTCCTTTTCCTTTTAGCTTTCGGAGAAGATCTTTTGCTTTTTCCAGCATATCTTCAGGAGTAGGTTCGCTCATTTGAGCCTCTTGCATATCTGCGACGTCATCACTTGCTTCACTCCTCATGGAGGTGTCAGACTTCTCATATTGAGTAATATTGAGAAGTAGATTTCTTCTTACTTCTTCAAGATAATTTTTTATCATTTCTTCTTTGTCTCCATCTTGAATAGAGATTTTTCTGGCCATATGCCTGACTGAGCTGTCTTGCACAATTCTTTTCTGCGGTATAAGGCTATATTCTTGAATCTTACTTTTAATAAGATCTAGTAATTCCTGTCCATAGTAGGATTTTGTCTTGGGATCGCGTTTCATTAATTTATCCCAGAAATTATTATAAAAATTTCTATATAAGCAAGGAATTTGCTCTTCAGTAAAACCCACTTCTGGAGTCCACTTATGAATCAATGGGATTAAAAATTCAATGAAAAAATATATTTGTTCAATTATTTCAATATAACAGATATGATCTGTATGATATAATTCACTGAGATTAGGTGATACTTTCACCCATTCTTTGTATAACTGAAGAAATGGATCAGGCAAAATCTTGGTCGTTGGACCATGGTACGACCACCAATTTAGGAACCAATTAGGAATAGGTTCTGCGAATATCTTCGCACAAATTTTTAAGAACCATGTATGCTTATGCTTCTCATTGTTATAGATGAGAACTTTATCAAAGGCATGAATGTAGTCCCAATATGTAAAATTCATTTACACTTTATTCAGGCTTATCTGCCTTTCTTTCATTGTGGATATACCCCAATCTTCAACAGATATAATCTGTTTAACTATCATTTTGGAGAAGTTATAAACGTTCTCGCTGGTGTTGTATCCTGAGAAATGCTGGAATTTGGCACTTTCTGTACTTATTAGGATTGTCTCATAATAAGATCGGGTTTTGTATGATTCACCCGAAAAATATAATCCATTGATTAGATACCATTGGAATATCTTCCAAGGTTCTTCTTTTCTCTGAATATCAGAGTTTTCTAGGAGAAATATCATTTCTGTCTTGATACTTTTTCGTAGGATTTGGTATCATCAACCTCTTCCTTTGCTACAGATGCAAAAGTATTATTTTGCTTTTGAGATAAATACTCATGTAGTTGTGCATATAATGGATCATTTTCTGGAATATCTTCCAGGTGTATTGATGATGAACTTGTATTTTGAGTATTCTTTGCGTTCATCAAGTTAAGTCCGTATTTTTGTATTACTGGAGAACTGGATAAGGATCCGTATGACGATCCTGATGATACTGCATGTGGGGCCGATCTTCCCCTTCCTCTATTTCCCCTGCCTCTAGCCTTGGTTATCCAAGTAGGGTCCATCCTGCAAACGAAACACTTTAGTTTATTCGTATGAATCATAATAATTATCATAGAAATATCTTTCTTCTTCCAGATTGATGATTTCTTCATAGAACAAGACGTCCATTATCATGCCATCTATAATCCTCCATATAATTAGTTCCTGTACATCTCTATTAAGAGGAACTATCTTTAAAATTGTTATTAGGGTTTTTTCAGTAAAGAAAGGGGCTAGACAACTCATTGTGAAAAATATTCTCTGGATAAGAAGTCTGGGAGATAGTTATCGCTTCCTTTTTTATAATGTATTTCAAAATCAAATGGAGCTAATTGTGCTTGCCATCTGGCGAACATTAGTTTTGACACGTCATGTTTGATAAAGAGTCATGTTTGAAATCTTTATCAAACATATATTTTACTGATTGAGCATCTGTGTTTATTAAAAACTTTTGATTGTATAAATCATCTTGGAATTTTAAAACGCATTTAACTATGGTTAACATTTCGTGTGCTATCGTAGCATATTTTTTCTGAGCATCGCTCCATTTTCCTGAATGAAATCGAATCAAATATTCATTCTTATCATTCGGGTTGATTTGTTTCAAAATTCCTCCATAGCCGATGTTGGATGCATCGGTCTCTATAATCTTTTGCCAGGTTGGGTTAGCAAGAGTTAGACAAGGGAAGGTTTTAACCCAGAGTTTGATATTTTTTACTAAGTCGGTGAGTTAGTAGTCCAAGGTTTTTTCTGATCCTTTTTAAGCCTATCATATAGAGGGGCTAAATCTCTTGATAGATATTTGTAAAAGGGAGAAATATAATTTAAACTTCCCAAGAACCTCTGAAGCTGGGTTCTGTCTGTGATAACATTAGGAAATTTTGAAGCAAAATCAATCGATCTCTGAATAGGGGTTACTTTCCCTTGACAAATAAGATGTCCTAGAAATCGGACACTAGTTTGAAAAAGACTCATTTTAGAAATCACCAAACCATTTTGTATCACAATTTTCTTAAACACGTCTAAATGCTTAATATGAGTTTCCAAAGTTTTGGAATAAATCAAAATATCATCAATATAGACTATGATGAAGTCTAAATAGGGATTGAAAATGTCATTCATAATTTTCTGGATTTCTGATGGAGCATTTTTTAGACCGAATGGCATAACATTCCATTCGTATTGTCCAAACGGGACGTTAAAAGATGTTCTATAAGAATGCTCTTTGAAAATTTGTATCTGCCAATATCCTGACTTTAAATCAAACTTTGAAAAGATGTTAGCATCATATTATCTTGATAATAAATCCTTCTTATTCAGAATAGGATACCGAATCCATTTAAGATGTTTGTTTAAAGGTTTATAATTTATTACTAACTTGGGTACGCCACGTTCCTTTTCAGCAGCATTATTAACATAAAAGGCAGTGCAAGACCAAGAATATTTGAAAGGTTTTATCAAACCCTTTTGTAACAACATATCAATTTCTCTTTTGCAGAATTCAACCAATTCGGCGTTCATCTGGCAGGGACGAGATTTGGTAGGAATATTATCCTCAGAGAAGCTTTCTTCATATGGAAGGGTCACAATATGATTTTTTTGATTCCAAAAGCACTAGGATGATCAGCACAAATATCAACGGCTATTTTCTCAGAAATCAATTTTATTTTTTCTTGTACTTTGGTGGATTTCAAAGTATCAAATATATTTAAACTAAATAACTCAAATTGCAAAGAATCAATATGTTTTTGTTTCATATTAGTTAATGCATTTATATCACGAGAAACAAGATCAGTGACAAAAGTATAACTGATGTTTTGACCTTTGTGTATTAATTAATGCATTTATATCACGAGAAACAAGATCAGTGACAAAAGTATAACTGATGTTTTGACCTTTGTAAGTAGCACAAAACCCTTCAGCCGTTATGCTAGTAAACGGATAAATTGCATTTATGAAAGGGGTTCCAAGTATAATCGGAGGGTATAACTGATTTTTTACCAAGAAAAAGAAATGAGGAATGCACACTTTATTCTGACAAATTCGCGTGTTAGGTAATTTATATTTTATATCTAAAGCATGACCTGAAGCAGATCTGACCATATGAGTTATTTTTTCAAAATATTTTGTTGGCACAAGACCCTCTTGAATACAACTTACGTCGGCACCGCTATCAATCATAGCTACCTCAGTTATAGAAAAAGTATTATCAATTAAAATGATGCATTTAACATACCATTTGTGGGCGGTAACGATTTGCATCATTCCTAAATACATGTTTTGTCTATTATCAGTATTGATAGGTTTTGTCAAAGTATTATCTTGTAATGACCCTTCTCGTAATTCTCGCGTTTACGCCTTCCTTGTACCGTAAGAGCTGATTATCGAAATCGTGCGATAGTGATTTGCGTTTGTATGACCTTAACCCTCATCCCGTAGAAAAGGCTTGCGAGCCTAAAATTGAGAATTTTATTAACATCGCGCATATTTTAAAATATTTATTTAAAAGTTGAAAGTGGTAAAAAGTTATATTTTAATTGCCTTCCTAAAATATTTTAAAGGTCTATGAAAAATATTTTTGTTACAATATAATTGCGTATGTAGTTATTTTATAAGGTTTTTATACATTGTAATATTTTAGCGGAGATAGTAAATTTAGTTAAGTTGAAAATTATTAGTATAATATAGTAGATTTTATTTAAAATAATTTTATATTAATTATGATATATTCAAAAAATTATATTTATTTTACCACGAATCTATGCAATACCTGAATATATACATCATGGGATTAAAGATAGATATGGTGTGTCACCTCTACTTCCACGTGGAAGTAGAGGGAGTGGACAGCAAGTGAGTAGGCATATAGTGCTGCCATTTATTAGCATGATAATTAATTGCTAGATATGGTCCCATTTATTTTAATTGCCAATTGATTTTCTAAAACATAAGTTAGTGGAAGGAATGGGCAGAATGAACTACTACTCTTTTTAAATACAAAAAAATATATCATTCTAACTACATGTGTGGCGTTGAAGAGGGTCTTTGTGGAGAAAAAAAAGTGTGCTGGTGATTTATCTGATTCGCAAAAGAAAATCGATTATCTACGTCAAGTTATTCAAGCCTAAATTAAAGTTTGATTTTGTTTTGGAGCTTCTCGGAGTGGTTCGGGCTTAAACATCGTCGTCCTAGCAGCTTTTCATCGGAAGACAGGTAGGTTATAGTTTAAACTCCCTAGACTTAGCATATATCGGATAAAATTGTACTAGCTGACATCCTTGGGTTGGATTATTAGGTTGGCACCACAGACCTTGACCGCTTTATTCATGTCCGCCTACTTTTTCTCCTCCGTTGCTTGTAGTACTTGCCGATATATTTTATTTACCCTTGTGGTCCTGTGAGGCATTGTTGACTCTGGAACATAAAAGGTGGGATATTGGGAATGTCCGCGAGTCCCGAGCATAGAATTATCCTTCTAGGCTGGTTATGCTTGCTGAGTAGCTATGGGCCTGTGCAGGGTCGATAGGTTGATTGTGAGCTGCTGGGCAGCTATTGTGTTTAATCGTACCATCTCCATGCATACAAAGAGGTTTTATCCATGTTTTACTACGGTTTTGGTTCGGGCCTACTGACACTATTTTCTAAACCTTGCATGGCCCCGGGGGCCCATTTTATATGGAAATGAATTGGAAATGGTTTGATTTACCTTGTGAATAATCTTGGTGTAAAATAAGGTCAAATTATGATTTCTATCCCCAGTTTTACTATTAATGCTAGACTCGATAGGGCCGTGGTGCTAGTTGAGTTTCTTATTAAATTGGGATGATTTTTAGCCTCGGTCGGACCGAGCACCTGAGATGACTTTCTACTGTTTAGACCCGGTTATGCCCGGGCACCCTTGGAGGGGTTTTTGAGATATTTTCTCACTACTTTAGTCCTGGACAGGGTCTGGGCATGCATATTCGAGACTGGGTCTCTATCTTGAACCCGGACTTGCTTCCGGTTGACATGTCTTGATACTGAGTTTTAGTATGGGGTCTGGGACCTCCATAGACCTTACCATTTGGGCCTGGGGCTTCGGGCTGCGTGTGCCGGAGGAAGTGTATACGACAGAGTAGAGATATACGGTCAGTGTCCTTCCATGGAACCTACCTGCTGGGCCGGATCGGAACCGAATGAGGTACATACAGAGATACCATTTAACTTGAGATCTTCATGCATCATATTATTCATTATTTGAGGCTCCACCCTTATTTGATGTTTGTTGATTGTACGCTCCAGTAGTATGGGATGCCGGAGGGTTTGTTTTCACTTGTTTGTATTCCTCGGTTGTATGGGCGGCCGGGGGACTGTAGGTAGACTCTTGCTATTTACTTACAGAATTGTTCCCTGTCACGGTTAAGTATGAAATTGGTTACTGCTAGGCTGTTAGTTTCTGGATTTGAGATTGATATGATTAGTTGAGTTTGATTCCTGTCTTTGAGCATGCCTATCATTACTCTTTCCTTCTCTTACACTTGAGGTTACCGGTATACCGTCCATTTCATAAACTTATTATGTATACACTATTATTGCAAGGACCCCAGGTGCGTTGTTTCTTACTTTCACCTGTGCCTATGGTGTATATATTCTGCTTGCTGGCCTCACATGTGGTTCTGTTGACTTCCCTCTGGGCTAGTTCCTGTGTACCTTTTGTTGATTTCTATGACTACTTGCTTCTATTTTGTCTTTTACTACGCTTTTATCTTATATGTGCCCAGTCGGCCTATGATACCTACTGGGTACCTTATGCTTCGCTTTTGGTGCTCACCCTACCCCCTGCATCTTTTGGTGCAGATCCTAGCGTGGGCAATCGTCGTTAGATCGCTGTGATTCGTGCTTGGAGATCTGTTGGGGACTACTTCACATTGAGGGTGAGCTCTTGGCGATCGGACCTTAGCTTTAGTTTATCTTTTGCTTCATGTACTCTATTACCATTCGGAGACACTTGTATACGTTGTGTTGGATCATTTGTACTCCTTATATGTAGTTCTGGCTCTATACTATGATACTAGGTCTTGGGGTTTGGTTTAGTTTCTGCATATGTATATATATCCTGCTATCTATTCTCTTCATCTTGTTCCCTTACTTTTGCTTATTAAACTGTTCTTTCGCTTATTTGTTAGATAGTAGCCTATTACTAACTGTCCTGGGCTACAGGGATTGGTTCTCCTACTGAGGGGATTGTAGGTGCCATCACGACAGAGAAATTGGATCGTGACAACTTGGTATCAGAGCTCTAGGTTCACCGGTGTCATCGGTATAGGAGCCAATGTCTAGTAGAGTCTTGCGGATTGGGGCGGAGACGTCCGACTCAATCTTCGGGAGGCTACAGTGACATTTTAGGAAACTTGACTCTTTCATTGCTTCTGTGTCGTGCGTAGGACCCTTGAAGTTTCTAGAAATCTCATTTGTTCTACTTCATTCTTCCGCAGATGGTTCGTACGAGATCATCGGCATCAGGCGGAGATGAGCCTCCCACTCCAGCTAGGGGTCGAGGACGCCCTCGAGCAGCGGCACCTGCTAGAGCTTCTAGAGTAGAGATAGAGCCCGAGCAGCATGTGGATCAGTGGGCAGCCCAGGTACCACCAGCTCCAGTACCATCTCTAGCTCCCACTTCTATGCCAGCTCCAGCCGCAGCTCAGCTTCCAGATATTCAGGGATTACTATTACAGCTTTTGGGTATGATTGGAGAGCGTCCTTCTGAGGTAGCACAGACATCCGCTCAGGGGGAAACCCTAGGTGCACAGAGTTCAGAAGGGCAGCCTGCTACTGTGGCTCCCCGTGCGGAGGTCATTCCGGTCCCATCTGTTGCACAGCCTCTTGCTCCTCGCCTAACTATGACAGAGTCAGAGCAAAAGACGTTGGGTAGGTTTTTGAGGTTAACACCTCCGAGGTTTGCTGGTACTTCTGGACAGGATCCACATGACTTTATTACTACCTGTGAGGAGATGTTGCATCATTTGGGTTTGTTGGAGACTCACGGGATTGGTTATACTACCTATCAGTTGTAGGGCCCATCGAAGTTATGGTGGAGGGCCCATGTTGCTTGTAGACCACCATCGTCACCTCCTTTGACCTGGTCTAAGTTTTATGAGGCCTTTATGGCCAAGTTCCTACCTCAAAGTGATCGTGAGCGTCGCAGGGAGCAGTTTACTCACCTCATACAGGAGTCTACGACTATCTCGGAGTATGAGACCCATTTTCATCAGCTAGCACCGTTTGGAGCTATGATCATTCCTACTAAGGCAGATAGGATTCGCAGATTTGTATGGGGTTTGAGGCCAGATATCAGGCAGCCAGCTGAGATATTGATTGCCGGTGGTCGGTCATTTCAGGCTATCGCAGACTATGCTCGTACTGTGGAGGATTTACAGCGACATGATCAGGGGTCCAAAGGTAAGAGGCCTCGACATCAGGGTGGCTACAGTGGTTCCGGATATGGTGGTAGAGGTTTTGGCCAGTGGAGCCGGGGTTATCAGCCACAGCAGCACCAAGGTCAGTCCAGCCGACCGGTTCAAGCTTCCCTTCAGACTTCCGGTAGTACCCAGTTCTTGCAGGGTCAGAGCAGCCATCAGGGCTATAGCGGCCAGTCTTCGAGGGGTGCAACATCTGGGGCATCAGGCCATGGTGGCCATACGGGATCTGCTGGTTCATCTCAATCGAGTAGGCCGCCAGGGGCTTGTTTTACTTATGGTGTGATTGGTCATTTTGCTAGAGATTGCCCTCAGCAGGGTACAGTTCAGTTGGCCGAGCCTTTACGAGCAATTCAGCCTCCGGCTAGAGGGGGTGGTCGTCAGGGTAGAGGTGGTGCTCCATGCGGTAGAGCAGGTGGTAGGGATGGCGGTCAGGCAGGTGGAGGTCGTCGTCAGTTTTACGCGGTCCCTAGGAGACCAGAGGCAGAGGCCTCAGATGTTGTGATTACAAGTATGATTTTTGTGCCATCAGTTTGCTATGGCTTTATTTGATCCTGGATCCACTTGTTCATATGTATCTGCCTACTTTGTGCCTTGTTTAAGGTTGGCTAGTGAGCCATTATCTGTTCCTATTTCTGTTTCGACCCCAGTAGGAGATTCTTTAGTAGTGGATCGGATTGTGAGATCTTGTATGATATCTATTGGTGATTCAGAGACTTGGGGTGATTTGATGATCCTTGATATGCTAGATTTTGATGTGATACTGGGCATGGACTGGTTATCCCCTCACCGTGTGGTTTTGGATTGTTATGCCAAGACCATTACCATAGCTGTGCCCGAAAGTTGATTTCCCGTGGGTGTTTAACTTATCTAGCATATGTCCGAGATGCTAGTGCTGACCCTACTTCTCCTGAGTCTGTTCCTGTGGTTAGAGACTTCCTTGATGTGTTTCCTACCGACCTGCCAGGCCTTTCACCTGAGAGAGATATTGATTTTGCTATTGAGTTAGAGCCGGGCACCGGGCCCATTTCTATTTCTCCTTACCGTATGGCTCCAGCTGAGTTGAGGGAGCTTAAGGAGCAGCTCCAGGATCTATTAGCTAAGGGGTTTATTAGACCGACTGTGTCACCTTGGGGTGCTCCTGTTCTCTTTGTGAAGAAGAAGGATGGGTCGATGCGCATGTGTATTGATTATCGGCAGTTGAATAGGGTGACAGTGAAGAATAGGTATCTGATGCCATAGATTGATGACTTGTTCGACCAGCTTCAGGGTTCAGTCGTATTTTCGAAGATTGATTTGAGGTCCGGCTACCATCAGTTGAGGATTAGGGCGGAGGACATCCCTAAGACAGCATTCAGGACATGTAATGGCCATTATGAGTTCCTGGTGATGTCTTTTGGGTTGACTAATGCCCCCGCAACCTTTACGAACTTGATGCACATGGTTCTTGGCCTGTATTTGGACTCATTTGTGATAGTTTTTATAGACGACATCTTGGTATACTCGCGTAGTAGAGATGAGCATGAGCAGCACTTGAGGGTTATACTCCAGACTTTGAGAGACCATCAGCTTTATGCCAAGTTCTCAAAGTTCGAGTTTTGGCTTGAGTCAGTTGCATTCCTAGGGCACGTGGTGTATAAGGATGGGATTAGGGTTGACCCGGGAAAGATTTCTGCGGTTTGTGATTGGCCTAGACCTACTACTGCTACTGAGATCCGCAGCTTTTTTGGGTTAGAAGGTTAGTACAGACGGTTCGTTCAGGGATTTTCTTCCATAGCAGCACCCTTGACTATGCTGACTAGGAAGGATGTCCCATTTCAGTGGTCGGATCAGTGCGAGGATAGCTTCCAGAGGCTTAAGGCCTTATTGACTTCAGCTCCAGTTTTGACTTTGTCGGATGAGGGTCAGAGCTTCTCCGTGTATTGTGATACTTCTGGGGTTGGTCTTGGTTGTGTGTTGATGCATCAGGGTCGAGTAATAGCATATGCGTCGAGGCGGCTGAAGGTTCATGAGCGCAACTACCCCACTCATGACTTAGAGTTGGCGGCGGTAGTTTTCGCGCTCTAGATCTGGAGGCATTACCTATATGGAGTTCACTGTGAGATCTTCACTGATCACCGTAGTCTTCAGTATATCACGAGTCAGTGAGAGCTGAACTCGAGACAGAGGAGATGGGTCGAGTTACTGAAAGACTATGACTTCACTATTCTGTATCATCCGGGCAAGGAAAACGTGGTAGCGGATGCCTTGAGCCGAAAGGCAGTGAGTATGGGTAGCCTAGCTTCTCTTTCAGTTTCAGAGCGACCGTTAGCCTTGGATATCCAGTCCTTGGCTAACCGTTTGGTTAGGCTTGACTTGTCGGATCCTAACAGAGTTCTCGCCAGTGTTGAGGTTCGTTCTACTTTGATTGATCAGATTCAGAGCCGTCAGTTTGAGGATCAGCGGTTGTGTGACCTTCATGATCAGGTTGTTCAGGGTGAGACCAGTCGGGCTACTCTAGATTCAGATAGGGTTCTGAGTTTTGATAGTCGTCTTTGTGTTCCGAGGATTAGTGATTTGATTCAGTTGATACTTCATGAGGCACATTGTATTAGATACTCCATTCACCCTGGCACAACACAGATGTATAGAGACTTGAGACAACTTTACTGGTGGAGTGGTATGAAGCGGGATATAGCGGAGTTCATATCTCGGTGCTTGATCTGTCAGCAGGTTAATTTCGAGCACATGAGACCTGGTGGTTTGATGTAGCGACTTCCCATTTCTGAGTGGAAGTGGGAAGGGATTACTATGGAATTCGTTGTTGGTTTACCTCTCACTTCTCATAGGTTTGATTCCATTTAGATGATCGTTGATAGGCTGACTAAGTCAGCACACTTCATACCGGTTCAGACTTCTTACGGGGCAGAGAAACTAGCTCAGATCTACATTCGTGAGATTGTTCGATTGCACGGGGTCCCAGCTTCTATCATTTCAGACTATGACACTCAGTTCAAATCTCAGTTCTGGAGGGCTATTTAGCGAGATTTGGGTACAGAGGTTCATCTTAGTACCACTTTCCACCCTCAGACAGATGGCCAGTCCGAGAGAACCATTCAGGTTCTGGAGGACATGCTTCGGGCCTGTGTTCTTGACTTTGGAGGTTCCTGGGATCAGTTTGTTCCCTTGGCAGAGTTTGCTTATAATAACAGTTTCCATTCGAGTATTGGCATGGCACCTTTTGAGGCTTTGTATGGCAGGCGTTGCAGATCACCGGTTGGTTGGTTTGATGGTTTTGATTCTAGGCCACAGAGTACAGATTTGCTTCGAGATTTCTTAGATCGGGTCTGAGCGATTCAGGACAGACTTCGGGCAGCTCAGAGCAGGCAGAAGAGTTATGTTGATCGTAGGCTTCGTGCCTTGGAGTTTAGTGTTGGTGACTTGGTGTTTCTCCGTGTATCGCCCATGAAGGGCGTGATGAGATTTGGTAGGAGGGGCAAGCTTAGCCCCAGGTACATTGGGCCATTTGAGATTCTTCAGAGGGTTGATAGTGTTGCCTATCAGTTAGCCTTGCCTCCGATGTTTTCAGCTATACATCCTGTATTTTATGTTTCGATGCTGCGTCGGTATGTCCCAGATGAGTCTCATGTGTTACGGTGGGATTCAGTTCAGTTGGGTGAGGGTTTAGCCTTTGTTGAGGAGCCAACAACTATTTTGGCCAGAGATGTCAGGAGATTGAGGTCTCGAGAGATCCCGGTTGTTAAGGTTCAGTGGAGGCACCGTCCAGTTGAGGAGGCTACCTGGGAGACCGAGAGGGATATGCGGGCTCAGTATCAGCAGCTGTTTGAGCCTTCAGGTACTTCCTTGTCGTTGACTTTCGAGGATGAAATTCCTTTTTAGTAGTGGATGATGTAATGACCCTTTTGGTAATTCTCGCGTTTACGCTTTCCTTGTACCGTAAGAGCTGATTATCGAAATCGTGCGATAGTGATTTGCGTTTGTATGACCTTAACCCTCATCTCGTAGCAAAGGCTTGCGAGCCTAAAATTGAAAATTTTATTAACATCGCGCATATTTTAAAATATTTATTTAAAAGTTGAATGTGGTAAAAAGTTATATTTTAATTGCCTTCCTAAAATATTTTAAAGGTCTATGAAAAATATTTTTGTTACAATATAATTGCGTATGTAGTTATTTTATAAGGTTTTTATACATTGTAATATTTTAGCGGAGATAATAAATTTAGTTATGTTAAAAATTATTAGTATAATATAGTAGATTTTATTTGAAATGATTTTCTATTAATTATGATATATTCAAAAAATTATATTTATTTTACCACGAATCTATGCAATACCCGAATATATACATCATGGGATTAAAGATAGATATGGTGTGTCACCTCTACTTCCACGTGAAAGTAGATGGAGTGGACAACAAGTGAGTAGGCATATAGTGCTGCCACTTATTAGCATGATAATTAATTGCTACATATGGTCCCATTCATTTTAATTGCCAATTGATTTTCTAAAACTTAAGTTAGTGGAAGGAATGGGCAGAATGAACTACTACTCTTTTTAAATACAAAAAAATATATCATTCTAACTACATGTGTGGCGTTGAAGAGGGTCTTTGTGGAGAAAAAAAAGTGTGCTGGTGATTTATCTTATTCGCAAAAGAAAATCGATTATCTACGTCAAGTTATTCAAGCCTAAATTCTAGTTTGATTTCATTTTGGAGCTTCTCAAAGTGGTTCGGGCTTAGACATCGTCGTCCTAGCAGCTTGTCATCGGACGACAGGTAGGTTATGGTTTAAACTCCCTAGACTTAGCATATATCGGATAAAATTGTACTAGCTGGCATCCTTGGGTTGGATTATTAGGTTGGCACCATAGACCTTAACCGCTTTATTCATGTCCGCCTACTTTTGTTCCTCTGTTGCTTGTAGTACTTGCCGATATATTTTATTTACCCTTGTGGTCCTGTGAGGCCTTGTTGACTCTGAAACATAGAAGGTGGGATATTGGGAATGTCTGCGAGTCCCGGGCATAGAATTATCCTTCTAAGCTGGTTATGCTTGCTGAGTAGCTATGGGCCTGTGCAGGGTCGATAGGTTAATTATGAGCTGCTGGGAAGCTATTGTGTTTAATCGTACCATCTCCATGCATACAAAGAGGTTTAATCCATGTTTTACTACAGTTTTGGCTTCGGGCCTACTGGCACTATTTTCTAAACCTTGCATGGCCCCGGGGCTCCGTTTTTTATGGAAATGAATTGGAAATGGTTTGATTTACTTTGTGAATAATCTTGGGGTAAAAGAAGGTCAAATTATGATTTCTATCCCCAGTTTTACTATTAATGCTAGACTCGACAGGGCCGGGTGCTAGTTGAGTTTCTTATTAAATTGGAATGGTTTTTAGCCTCGGTTGGACCGAGCACCTGAGATGACTTTCTACTGCTTAGACCTGATTATGCCCGGGTACCCTTGGAGGGGTTTTTGAGATATTTTTCCACTACTTTAGTCCTGGACAGAGTTTGGGCATGCATATTCGAGACTGGGTCTCTATCTCCACCCTTGTTTGTTGTTTGTTGATTGTACGCTCCGGTAGTATGGGATGCTGGAGGGTTTATTTTCACTTGTTTGTGTTCCTCGGTTGTATGGGCGGCCGGTGGACTGTAAGTAGACTCTTGTTATTTACTTACAGAATTGTTCCCTGTTACGGTTAAGTATGAAATTGGTTACTGCTAGGCTGTTAGTTTCTGAATTTGAGATTGATATGATTAGTTGAGTTTGATTCCTGTCTCTGAGCATGCCTATCATTACTCTTTCCCTCTTCTTACACTTGAGATTACCGGTATACCGTCCATTTCGTAAACTTATTATGTATACACTATTATTGCAAGGACCCCAGGTGCGTTGTTTCTTACTTTTACATGTGCCTATGGTGTATATATTCTGCTTGCTAGCCTCACATGTGGTTCGGTTGACTTCCCTATGGGCTAGTTCCTGTGTACCTTTTGTTGATTTCTATGACTACTTGCTTCTATTTTGTCTATTACTACGCTTTTATCTTATATGTGTCCAGTCAGCCTATGATACCTACTGAGTACCTTATGCTTCGCATTTGGTGCTCACCCTACCCCCTGCATCTTTTGGTGCAGATCCTAGCGTAGGCCATCGCCGTTAGATCGCTGTGATTCGTGCTTGGAGATCTGTTGGGGACTCATTCAGACTGAGGGTGAGCTCTTGGCGATCGGAGCTTAGCTTTAGTTTATCTTTTGCTTCATGTACTCTATTACCATTCGGAGACACTTGTATACGTTGTGTTGGATCATTTGTACTCCTTATATGTAGTTCTGGCTCTATACTATGATACTATGTCTTGGGATTTGGTTTAGTTTCCGCATATGTATATATATATTCCTGCTATCTATTCTCTTCATCTTGTTCCCTTACTTTTGCTTATTAAACTGTTTTTCCGCTTATTTGTTAGATAGTAGCCCATTACTAACTGTCCTGGGCTACAGGGATTGGTTCTCCTACTGGGGGGATTGTAGGTGCCACATGACCGAGAAATCGGGTCGTGACATATCTTCAACAATATTTTTACCTTTGCTATCAGCTGTCTCAATCTGAGTAAGACGGTGATCACAAATAATCTGGTTTTGTTTAAGCTTCTTGATTTCTCTTTTTAAATTTTCAATTTCTCCTTTTAAATCATCAAAGGAAGTATCTCGTATAACAACTGGTTGCCTGGCAAGTCTATTATTAACTTCAGACAAAGAATACGGTGCAGAATATTCCAATTCAAAATCGTTTTTCGATTTATCAAAAGAGTTTGAGGAACTGGCTTTGTTATTAGCAGTCAGTTGAATGATTTTTTATCGTAGATTATTATCGGTAACTTCCTTCAGTAATTCTATCACATTATCAGAAGTAATGGTAAGGATGTTCATATCTTCAAATTGAGATTGTAATTTATAAAATTCATCATTTTCACAATAACACATATCGCCTTGGCATTTACAAGCCTCTATAGTGGTTGTCTGGTTATTTCCAGAAGATTCTGGTTGATCTATCTCCTCTTGTGAACTAGAATCAGAATCATAATCTGACTCAGAGCCCGAGGTGTATAAAAAGTTGTAGATCTTATCATGAATGTCTTCATCCAGTTCTAAGGCTTTAAGCTTTTCAAGCCTACAATTGGGTGCTATGTGTCTAAATTTTCCACACTTATAGCACTTGATCTTTGTGAGATCACGCCTAGACCTATTTTTTGTAAATCTATGAGATTTATGATGAGCTTTTCGCTCTTCCCTTTCTTCCCTAGACCTTCATATAGATCTCTTCTTTCGATGATGATTATCAGGATATGATTCCCTAGATTTTTTATGCTTATTAGCAGCGGTATCTGGTAAACCGAACTGGGTACATAAATCTCCTAGCTGGGATCTTTCTCTAAGCTTATCAATCTTAAGCTGTCTGGATAGTTTTAATTCGTTGCACAAGTTGATATCTTCTTGAGTGCCAGCTCCTATAAGTTTTCCATAAGTGTAAGTGTCGTAAGGGATAGTACCTTGCGGATTTCTTAGAGTCTTTTTAACTCTCTCGGCAAATAATTGCGGTAAGCCGTCTATAAATTTAGCTTTTCAGTGCTCCATACCGTTTTTGGGTAATTCCATTACTCGACTCAAATAAGTATCCTTATACCATCTAAATTCTCCTAAATGTATACATCATAGACCATTTAATAGGAAACGGACAGTTTCATACTGATTGGTAAATCTACCATTAAAATGTTCTAGAATGGTTAAGACCAGTGTATAAACAACGTCTTCTCTATTTCTGGTTAAAGCCATTCCTAAGTTATCAATGCCTTCATTGTCTGCAGTAACATTTATTATCGCAGCTTTAGCTTCAATACTCATATAATTATTCCACCAGCCTCTAAGTTGATATGTAAATCCTGCAATAATCATTTTGAAAATATTTCTATCTGTGTTTTTAGTACTCTTACAGATAGTTGCATACATAAGCATTCTATGAACAAGAATAATAAGCTTTCTATCAGTCAAGCCATCTAGGTTCCATTCATAGATTTCAGTACCACTATAAGAGGTATTAGTCTGGTTCCAATCACGTTCCTCTATCAACACATCCTGAGGGGTTGGTCTGGAATAATAATACGTTTGCATACTAGGTTTATGAGCAAATTTGGTATTACCACTATTTTTCTTGGGATAGCCACGAAGTTTATTGAATTCCAGATCAATTTGATTTTTAAAATCAAAAATGTTTTCTATATCAGTTGCAAAATCTTCGGACAAATCAATAGGCTTCGCCCCTAGTTCAGAAATTTTTTTATCAAGAAGTTCTTCTAAATCATAAAAAGGTTTAAATACAAAGTCCTGAATCTCAGGGGGTCTTTGCACATGAGTAGGGGGTTTAGAAAACTGTTTTGACGTAGAAGCTTGTTCAGAATTTTCCAAATCTGTTTTTATCTGAATAATTAATGTCATTAGTTCATCTAATTTTTTTATCAAGGGAACTAATATGCTCTCTCAAGACTTTGACATAAAGTCCTAAATAATTATTTTGAGAGATGAGATTATTAATCTCATTTATACTAACAACTGCTACATCATTTTCAATAATTTTTTGAAAAGCAGTAAAAGTGATACCTGTGTTATTAGGTAATATAAACGATGACTGCGGTGGATAAACAACTTTTACAATATTACCTGTTACGTCTTTATAAGATCGTTCGAGAATATTGATGAATAAAGGTAAATAAGTGGTTATAAATCAAGGAACAAAGAACATGATATGATTATGTAAAGCACAATTTTCATAAAATTCTTGAGAAATGTTATTTAGATCTTCTTCACTATAAGTGTCAAAAAACCAAGTCTTGAACTGGTTTCACTTATCACTTGAAAATTCATTTTGGACGTACTTTCTTGCCAGTGAACCTGGACTAAAATCAATTTGGTGTGCATCCATCATCAAGTGTCATTTAGGTTAAAGTCCATTTCGGACGCAGATGGGATATCTTTATCAGAAATATCAGATGATTTATCATTAGCTCGAACAATATTTAATCGAGGATCAATTTTTATCTTTGTCTTCTCATCAGAAGCGATAGAAGATAAAGTGTGCAAAGAAGCAGCCCGATTTCGAGCTGGACCGTATATAGGTTCGATCGGTGAAATATGTTGAATAGCAAGTAATCTTCTATCAGAAAATGAATGTCTATTATAAGGAATAGTCTTTTCTTCAAACTGCATACAAATTTTTCCGTCAAAATTTTGGGTAATATGAGAATATTCTGAATTTGTGACAGCGTCTGTCATTTGTTCAGGGTGTATAACCGATTATAAAGTCCAAGTAGTAGGGAAATTTATTTCTTCCCACTTTATAGGTCGTCTAGTAGTGACCTTAGATCTGGCGAAATTGGTCTCTACTAATATAATTTGATTAGAAGTATCATATAACTTACATCTAGGGTTTAAAGTGGCTAATAATTTATAATAAATTCTATATGACAAACATATTAGCTCAGATCCGGGCGCATAGTTATAACCATGCGTTTTCACATTTAAGGTTAAAGCATCAAGAATATTAGAATCAGTTAAGATAACTATAAATTAGGCTGAGTATTAAAATATACATGACCATATGCAACAGTGGATTCAATCGATCCCATAAGAGATTGGCGAAAATTTAGATTTCTCGCATCGTGAAGAGCTGCCAGAAAAGTTTTGAGTGGACAAAAATTAAATACCATAAATTAACATAAAATACATATATGAACCAAAATAAACAAAAGAATAAGAAAATATAACGTACAAAAGTTTAAGATACCTTTTAAAAAGGAAGTCATTGTGGGTCCCAGTGACTATTTATTAGTAGTAAATAAAATAAAATGTCCAAACACCTCTTTGGAGAAAGCAAAAAGGAAAGTACTTACCTGCAACATTTTACATTCTGGAAAGTTCATTCTCTTTCACCTCTTTGAACCTTCTCAAAGGCAACTTTGAATCGAGCTTCTTCACTTGTCGGATTTCTGGCGATTATTGAGATATTCTCCGGTATGTCAGTCGGAATCTCTGTTTTGTCTCCAATCTTGTCTTCTTTGCATTATTAGCTAACATTTTAAAGAAATTCTCCTCTCTCTTTTTTCGATTTGACCATCCATTTGAGACCCGATCTTGTTGAAGCTGAGCTTGGTGCAGCTAAGGGTGGAAATATGATCTTGAGGTACCCAAGATTTGGTGCTGTATTTTGATTCTTCCGATATGTTCTTATTCCTTTCTGTTTTTGTATTGTTGAATCCGTGGTAGATATTCTGGCATTTCTGACTAAGAATGGTGTAGTGTGCTAGTATTCGTTGTCGTTTGCTTGTATTGGTTGTCTAATTGTTTTCTCCATCTTGGTAAGAATTGCATGTTGTTGATTTTTGTATGTCTTCATTCTCTATTTCCTGTTAATGGCTCTCTTTTGGACTCCCCTTTGACTAAACCATCCTTGTTTACTTAAAAATGACAATAAGTATATAAGTAATATTTACCAGAAGAGTGCTTAAATGGTTCTTTATATTACTGTATTAATCTAGTTTAATTTAGAATAGCAGGTCAGTAGGCATTTTAATATATCAACAATTAATACAACAACATATCTAGTGTAATTTGACATGTGAAGTTTGGGAAGAGTATGATTTTCATACAGTAGAATTAGAGTCCAAAGGCACAAATATCACACACAATGCAATTACCAGGTGAAGAGTCATAATTTTCTGAGAATGTCACCTTTGTGATGTTGTTAGAGTCATTTGATATCTCCTCCGTTGTGGTAGATGCTTCCTTGTCACTATTAGCCCTCCCAAATGTGTTATGATTATCAAACCTGCAAAATATAACAAACAGTTAGTCCAAAGAATTCCTATGCACTCCTCCTAAAGGGTTCAACGTAAGGAATCTATTATCCTCTCGGGTACCTATCCCAGTGCTTTCTCATTTGTCTCTGTTGCATATATCTTTCATCTGATTTGCGCACAGTAGAATGAACACCCAAGGGTACCTCATTTGAGTAGTTTCTGCAGATGAATTTGAGTGATGCCAGTTTCTCTCACAAGCTTTCAACCTTTTTCTTTACTGGGGTGACCCAACAGGCAGCAGCAAATCCTCCCTGATTTCAGTTTTCAGCTTTTTTACCTTTTCTGAGCTGGAGTCCTTCACAATCTCCACCTTCAGCTCTTCAATCTTCTCACTAAGACCTGCTCTAGTCACTGCTCTTTGAATCTCCTCATTTACCTTAGCCACCTCCTCTTCCAAATCCGGAGGAGCAGCAACATTCGTCCTTTTGCGCATGCCAACTATTTCCAGGTTGGCTGACCTTAGAGCATTCTCCAGCTCTTTCTTAGCTTTTTCTACTTCCTCTGCAAGATTTGTATCCAAAGAATCCCCATTTGTTAGCTTTTCTGAAGTTATCTTTAAACGGTCAGCATTCTCCAGCTCTTTCTTAGCTTTTTCTACTTCCTCTGCAAGATTTGTATCCAAAGAATCCCCATTTGTTAGCTTTTCTGAAGTTATCTTTAAACGGTCTATCTTGGCTTTTACAGTTGTTGGAATTTTCTGATTAACTTCAGTTTTTAGTTTTTCACTTTTATTGTTCAGCTCGATGAGCCTTCTAGACATGTTCACGGTGTAAAGCTTTTGCTTTAGACCAAGATACGCCCCAGGTTGTGACAACTTCTGCTTAAATTCTTGCATAATCTTATCAGCTTTCTCCTGCAAAGACTTGTTAAGTGGTTGATCCGGAGTAGGAGCTCTTTGCAACTCCAACTTAAGAGATTCAATCTTATCATCCAAGCCCATAGCTATGAATGCTTTAGTTATCTCAGTGTCTAGATCTTCTTCGAGCTTCTCAAGGGCTTGGGTAGTAACGGGATCAGATGGTCCTTTAGCTTCTAGAATCTTTTCCTATGATTTGCAATCTCTGATTCCAAATCAGCAGGCGGTGTGTTAGCCTCGGATGGCTTCATGTTGCGCTTCGTTTCAGGTTCAACCTGAATGCCCTCTTGGATACCTCCAATATAACGAAATTAGCATCCGTTGGTGAAGCAATTGTTCAGAATTCATACTTTCAAGTTCCTGTATCAGGAGGCCATAGTGATAACATTGCTAAGATGAGAATTCATATCTTGCTTATATTTCTGCAGGCACAAAAATTATTTTTGAACTTGAACTTTTCTTATTCTTCAAATGCCACATGCCTGATAAGTAGCAAATTTAATTTATGGAGAAAGTACTAATGAACCAAATTTACCTAGCTACATCAATTGCTGAGTTTTCCAACATCAACAACTTGTTTGCACATCCAATGGCAAGAGCGCCGCCTGAACCACCTTCACCAGTTATAACCGTTATGATTGGAACTTTCAGCCCAAACTTTACCTATCCCAGTGCTTTCTCATTTGTCTCTGTTGCATAAATCTTTCATCTGATTTGCGCACAGTAGAATGATCTATTCTTAGTATTAGGCGTCAAATATATATTTATGTATATATTTAGTCTGTGATGAACTTTGAAATCTATTGAGAAATCATCTGTGTTTTGAATGAATGCACTACAACTCAAATTATATATACAATAGATGAATACAATCTTAATTAAAAATTATATTTTCTGATTTAAAAAAATTTAACTAAGATGAATACAATCTTAGCATGTGTATTCATTCATGAGTACAACAAATATTCTATATACAATTGATGAATACAATTCAAATTAAGTGAATGCACACTCTATTCCTACTTCAAAAATAAAATTTATGAGTTAAAAAATTCACTCAACTATCTAATAACAAAAATAAAGAAAACCCAACTTGTGAGGAGAACTCATTTTGTGTATAAAGAAATCCTTCAAAATAATAATTAACACTAAGGACCAATTAAACTTGTGTATACATTAATGTATACCTCCATAAAATTAACAATTTGATTCATATGAATTCTTTTACTTCAAGAATAACTTATTTTGTGTATACAAAATATTTTACTTTAAGACAATAAGTAACACTAAGGATTAATTAAACTTTTGTATACATTGATGTATACCTCAAAAAAAAAAACTTATTATTTTGAAATCTTTACTTGGTAATGACAAGCATCACGATTATAGATCATTCATCCCATTTTATGAAACGATGCTACATTTTCTTTTTCATTGTCATGACTTTCTACGTGTTTTTGCTTTTTTCAATTATTCACAGAATCAAAACTTATTTGTTTTTTCATTCGAAAAACCTCTCTTACTCATTAGATTTACCACAAAATCGCATAAAAATTTGTCGAACAAGTTGCACCCACTTGAGAGATAAATAAATTAAGAAGTATTTTAAAGAATAATTGAAGCAGCCAAGAACCCAATACCTCTTTCTTTTTCTGTGTATATTAACATTGATTGAAAAATAATAATTTTTAGTGAAATTTGATTTCTATAATAATTGAGAAGTATGGGTGTAATGTATAACTAATGGAAGAGATTTTTTAGGAACAAGGAAGAAGAAAGTTACGGTTGAGGAGATATGGAAAAGATTAGGTTGAGTAGAGAGAGAATAAATAAATACACACACAAATCTAAAAAGTAAAGAGCAGGCTATTTACTAACTCAAAATTTTTAAAAATGCTATTATTTGCCAAAAATATAGAAGTTGGCTATTTAGTGCCAAATTTATTTCCGTGTTGTCCTACTGTGCCATTTTTTCCACTAAAAATCCCTCAACCTCTTTTCTCTCTTTTACCGACGATATTCATTCTCTTCTCCGTCTCTCACTTCGAAGAAAACTCTAGCCTACCATCGATGGAAAGAGAGGGTTAAGGTGTTCATCTGTAAGTGGCCTCAAACAAAAAACGTGCATATCTGCAAGAAGAGCATGTCAAGGTAAATAATTTATCTAGGCAAACAGTAGGGGTGGGGTCGCACTTGAGAAGCAAAATGATGTTTCTTTCTGTCACAGTAAAGGGATTGAAAAAAGAATCTTTTAGTTTAATAGAAAATGACAGCAAAGTAGTTGATTTTGATCTTAATTAGTAAGTAGTTTGATCTTTTCCTTGCTGCCCTTCTCCGAGTAACTTCTCTTTTGAGCCGGGTATATAAAAAACAACCTCTCTACCTCACAAATTGAGCCCAGACTAGTAGCTCCTAAAACAAGACTCTAGTTACTCGCAGAGCTAAAACAATTTTCACGGGCATCACCTGACGCAAAAGTTGTCTGTAAACTTACCTAAATACTATCCAGATTTTACAATTTTATTACACCATGTACTTTTTGATAAGAAAATTTATAAGTTAAAGGTGAATGTACAAAAATTAATGTGTGGATGTTGTGATATATGGCTCTGGATATTTTGAATGGCTAATGGAAGAGAAGAGGATGAATGTCGTCGGTAAGAGAGGAGGTTGAGGGATTTTTAGTGGGTGGGTCGGGTTTATGGGTTGGTTGGGTAAATAATTAAATCTGGGTACAAATTATAAAGGGATGGGTTTAACAAATGGAAGGGTGACACATGACCTGCTGTTAATGATAAGGGTATATATAGACCCAAACTATAACGGTAGGGGTAAATATAACTTGAAAGTATAACGGAGGGTATATATAAACCATTTACCATAGTTCAGGGGTATATATGACCCTTTTCCGTTAATTATATTAAAGTATTATTTGGTTGAAAAGTTTGTCTTAATTATATCTACAGGATTTCTTCACAGAAATATGCACCTTCCGACTGGTCAGATTATTTCGATCAAGAGGATGACATTCAGATCCCAGATTCAGATGATGTTTGTTCTAACTTCTGTTGAATTTTCTTAGTGATTTGAAAACTCAGTTGTGACTATTTATCTCTGCACGAGAGTTTATTAGTATTACTTTGTTCCCCCCTCCCCCGTAGTACATTTCTTTATGCTCTTCTTTTTGTAGTCAAGTAGCAAGATCATCTTTTATTTTCTCTGTCTTTCAGGTATTTCATGTTTATATGGCAGGGACAGAAGGGCCTGTTATTTTTTGCCTGCATGGTGGTGGTTATTCTGGGTAGGTGTATTCTTTCGTGCAACTTTCTAAGATCTAATATGAATTATTAGTTTTTCTTATGTTTCTGTTATAGCAGTTGTGGTTACATAGTGTATAACCACATTTTATTTTAGGTTTTGTTCCAGATGAATATGGATCATAACAAAGGCATTAATCCTAATGACTTTTTTCTTGAACATTTAATGCTAATGACACTTTGCTCTACAAACAAAAAGTGATTGGGAACAACTTACATTTGGACCATACTTTTCCACTTTTCCTCCTAAATGAATTACAAAATTGACATTTCAACCTTCTTATTAGTACCAATAGCCAATCAAAATCCGAACTAAGACATCCAAATAATGGAGTATTCTCCACTCTGCATGTTTGTTCTTATGTCTCTTGTATCTATAGGGCAATCCTTCTGCTCCAATGGACCAGTAATACATCAAAGTCCAAAAATAGAAGCAGGTGACTTGAAGGGAAGAGGAGAAGATCAGTTTTTATTTCCTAACCTGAAAAGCAAGATGCAGAAAAGATGTATAACAACTCCTTTATTTACAATAATTATAGTTTAGTTTGGCTTGATGCATACTGTACCGACCCCTGCCAGATGGTTTAGCATCATCCGAGTGTCAAATAAAAAGCCTAGGGAAATCAGACACCTTAGACATGCCCCTGTAAGCATCGCTACTACCTGAGGCCACGTAGCATAGACTGAGTGCAGAAGATGCCAGAGAGATCAAGAAAAGGGGGAACTAGTTAATAGGAAAGCTTGCACTTCCTTGTTCTCACATTTTGGTAGAAAACAGTAGTTTGATTGCAGAATGGCTTGGTTAAGGAGTGGAGAATGATATGATCATACCATTTGAAGGGGAACCTTGTCCTTCATATAATTGCTATATCTTGATGAAAAAACCAAAATCCGCTGCTTACATAGAACAATAAATAAAGAAAGAAGTATCTTTTGTTACTCCTAACATTATTCTAACTAGTATGGAACAATCTCTTGTTTCTCTCATTCTAAATAGATTAGAAAAAGACACGAGGTAGTCACCCCAGGGTTCGTTCTAGTGGTAAGAGCGCACCCGTGATGTGTAGGTTAGGCACACGTTATGGGTTCGAACCCTGCCACAACACAGACAAAAGCCAGGTATTTAAGTGGAGAAGAGTGGAGGTCAGGCTCATTAACCGTCGAGTTTTGAACTGCGTGCCAGCTAGCCTCGGGGATTTCTCGGTTATCAAAAAGAAGAAGACATAGTGAGGTAGTCCTCCAAGCTGTGTTCCTATCCCTGCCAATTTTCTGGATCATCGATCTAGCTAAGACTCGATCCTCTATTCTTGAGAGAATCCAAGAGATGTTAAACAAGGGAAACCCAGAGTCCACATCTATGGTTGTGGTTGAACCACAAATTTATATTTACTAGATAATTTAAGGCTCGTGGTACGGGCCCAATATAATTTCATATATTTTCTTCAGTAAACAACTTCAGTATATTACTTCCTAATCTGTTTCAAATGTTCATAATCCAACTTGGGAAAGTTGAATCCCAAGAAATTCTATGTAGCAAGATAATAGAGAATTGATAATCTAGCACATTCCACGTTCGAGGAATATATAAAATATTGATATCTTTGAAAGAATTCATCAATCTCCATATATCCTCGCAAGTGGTATCTATTTCCCACGATGTTGTTATCTTCTTTTTGTAACATTTGCACCACAAGCGTTGCATCTAATAATATATAAATCCTTGATCAACCATTTTGTAAAGCTCGTTCCAAAGCCTTCTGAATTGTTATTGCTTCAACTCAAATATAATTTGTTTGTGGTTTGCTTTATCGATGAATTTTGTGATAGGCTTTATATTATCTTTGATAAGTAGAAGTACTTCTATTTAGTTTGATTTTAATATTGAAAGCATTTATTAAAAATTTAATTTCTAATTCAACAATAACAAAATAATCATGAAAGCAACTTTATTTCTACATATAACAATTATCTTAATGTCAAATTTCAAATTACACTAATAAAATTTTTTGATACTGAATTCTAAATCTTATGCAGTAAAAGAAAACTCTGAAACTTACCCCATGAAATAACCAATATATATGCTTTCTTTTTTCAACCAAGTTGTTTTTCTCTTAATTTATTTTTTAAATTTTTTCTTCTTTTATTTTTTCGACCTAGTCCTTCTATTGACATTTTCTTTTGTTGTTCTTTATTTCTTAATTCCTCATTTTTTTGTAGTTTGTTTTATAGTATTTCTCAGAATTTGAATATTAAACTTTTTTTCTTCAAATTTTCTCTGTTAAATAGTTTATCATAATTGATATTAAGAAAATATCCTACATAGAAAATGGAAAATTAATAATTTTTAATCATTTGATGAATACGTTATCAAATTAATAATTTCTTGATACCTACCCATTTTTCTCTTTTAGTCACTAAATTTGATATTTTCATTGAATTAAATAAAAAAATTTGATACATCATTTTTAAGACTATTTTAATAGTCAATTTACAAACTTTAGTAGTGGTCATATTATGTAACATAATACTAAAAATTTGTTTACACAATATTCCTTAAAAGTACTTTTAGGAATAATCAATTAACTATCCAAACACATTTTATTTTAGTTCAAAATTTTCTTTCTAAAGTATGTCTAAATAAGCTTAGCATTTATTATTGTTTGTAGAAGTTAGCCAATAGCAAATATCCCTATTGGCCCATAACGAATGTAAAGACATGTACGGATTCTTCTAGAATTTTATTTTGATCATTAATTATACAATTATTATTTTTCCCTTAAATGAAGTTAGAATTACTAAAATGCTCTTGGTCGTCCTTCTCATGACTCTTCTATGTAATAGAAATATAGTCACCAGCTTGGTGTGTTGTAAATGAAATTTATTTGAATTATGCCAAAAGAAAAGGCACAAGAAACTTTTTGTAGCTTGGTGTCAACTGTCAAGGAGATGTACTTGGGAGTTCAAGTGTCTTCTAGCAGAGAACTTGCGTGGAAGAGGAATTCGTGCTGACTTTGGGGGATATTTGGAAGCTTTCATCTTACGAATGAGGAAACTTAGTGAAGACAAGGAGCTGAGTAAAAACCTAGGTGGTGGATTTGAGAATATAATCAAATGTAGTGCAACCACTTTATGGTGTTTTTACTTGAATGCCAGGTATCTTGCTTTGCCAGTAGTCTTCTGTTCTAGAAGTTACTTTATCGACTCCCTTTTTTTAGAGGTAAGTCAAGGGCCTTAAGAAAATCTTGGTGTCCATATTTTTATACCATTTAGTCAGTTATTTTAGTGAATTCCTTAGTTAATTCAAGATGCTTGGAAATTTTCTTTCTGTTGGAGGGTACAGATACTGTTGGTGAATGGTTTTGCTTGCTCTCTCCCTCTATCTGTATCTTGCTATGAAGTAGTTGAACATCAATTTTGAAATTCGTGAAACAGTATGCTGAATCTATGCATTTTTATTTTCTCAGGCTCTCATTTGCATTGGTAGCAAGCAAAATTAAGGAGAAGGCTAGGATAGTGGCCATGGATCTAAGAGGACATGGAAAGACATCTACACAAAATGATGTAGATTTGTCCATTGAGGTATTTAAGAACGATGTATCTTGCTTCCATGAGCTTCAGCATTTGATGCTTTTGAGAACTCTTTTTTCCCCGATTCCCATGTTATGGTGGTCTTATTGGTTGCAGACGCTATGCAGTGATGTGTTTTCTGTTTTGAAGACAATGTACGGAGATGCTCCGCCTGCAATTGTGCTTGTTGGCCACAGGTTGTACTTTGTTCATGAAGTTAGTTCATACTCAATTGTTTATGCTTTTATTTGACTAGTTACTACGTTGGGAGTAACTTTATGAGTAGAGAAATATCTACTTACAGCACTAAAGGTGTATGCAATACAGAACAACCCATAGGAGATCAGTCCCAAATAAGTATTAGTTTGATATGCTAATCAAAAACATAGTTTTCAAGATCATACAGTTTTAGGACTAATAAAGGATCAATTCTTTGGAGACTCTATATACAGTAGTTTGTTTTACATTCTGGCCTTGGTACATGTTAGAATAGGAATATGAATAGTATATTGAATCCTAGTTAGAATAGGAATAAGAATAGTATATTGAATCCTAGTTAGAATAGGAATAGGAATAGTATATAGAATCCTACTTGGTAAAGGATTGTTATATAGTGTCTATATATAGGATCTTTGTGTAATAATGTAGATACAATTCAATTCAATAATATTTTTCTCCTATATTTCTCACAGTACACAAATCTAAAGTAGCCATTTCTGTTCATGCCAAAATGTTTGGAGGATGTCTTCGCACTCATCTCCGTTGTGTTTAGCTAAAAAAAAAAGATGCTGTGTTGTATCATTGCTAAGTAGCTGCAAGCTAAGAGGCACAAAGCTTTTTACTTGGATGCTATTTCCTTGGACAATTTTTTTACGTCAGCTCAGTAATTTAATAACATAATGACTTGTATTAGTGTGGCAGTGGTCTCTAAACCAAATCGATCTCCGTTGCATCCATCAGACCGCTGACTACTTGGAATTTTTAACTCATTGATTTGCCGCATTTCTTCGCCATTTTACATTTTATCTTCCAGTCTGAAGAGTCCTGAAATGTATCTTCTGTTGTTTTCTCCATTTTTTGGTTGGTCCGAATTTTGATAATTTGTTCCTAGATATTTGTTACCAATAATGAAAATAGTTTAAAAGTATAAGAAATAGGGAAAAATCTTTATATGTTTTCCCTCGAGAGAATTTTTTGTCCTGCTATGAGTTAACTATTTCTGCTTTATATCTTAATCAACTGCATGCTTGGGTTAAATGTTTTTTGTACCCAAAATAAGAGGCGGTGCTTAGAGTTTTCTGTTTATGTCACAGTATGGGAGGTGCAGTTGCAGTTCATGTTGCTGCAAAGAAATCACTTCCAAATTTGGCTGGTTTGGTGGTTGTGGACGTTGTTGAGGTTGTCAATCTTTCTAACTTGTTAGAATATGCTTTTTGTTTCATTATGTACTGATTTCCTAATTTATCAGGGTACAGCAATGGCATCATTGATTCATATGCAGAAGATTCTGTCTAACAGAATGCAGCATTTCTCGACCTCTGAAAAAGCGGTACCCAATGCTTAGAACTCCTTCCATTTGTGACAGCAGTCTTGCTCACCTCTTATCATATTGAGCAAAGTTTTAATTACATTGTTTTTCAGTCAAGTAGCCTTGTTCTCAGGTAGGGTTTATATTGGAAAAAGGCCAAATATACCCCCGAACTATCATAAATGGTTCATATATACCCTCCGTTATACTTTTGGGTTATATATACCCCTACCGGCTAACTTTCAGCCAAATATTCCCTTGACTTTAATGGAGAGACACGTGGCAGCTTTCTAGTGGCTTAATTAAAAATTTATTCAATAATTAAAGAAACTCCGGTCCCCTTTTATTTTCTCCGGTTAGACCGGGCTTAGTCCCCACAAAAGAAACCCCCAAATCACCTCATTCTCTCACCAGAACCAACTCATCTCCCTCACTTCATTCCCCAAATTTTCCAGAATTAGTTAGATTAGGACTACTACAACAACAACAACACAAGCTGAGTGTAAATCTTACAAATAAAATTCGAAGAAAGTGTAAATCTTACAAATGAAATTCGAAGAAAATGAAGTGTAATGTCGCTTTATCTCTACCTTGTGAAGATAAATAAATCGTTTTCAATAGACCCTGGACTCACAGCAGCAAAAAAACGCGTGCTGAAATTGATCTGATAGAAGAAGATGATCGAAATTAATGCTGACTCTGCCTTCCCCCAACTTTTCAAAAAGGTAAAAATGGTGACTCATAAATAACAGAGATATAAATAAGCAATAGTCCAGGATGGCTCTCTGGCTGGCCTGGCATGGGGGTAAAATTGAAGAGAGAAGACTTTTTGAGAAAGACGACGAGGCGAAGACTTGGACATTACAGGGTGTACTACTGTAAGAGGCGAATAGTCAACCAATATGTGTTGTGGACACTGTCAATCCTTTTGAAAATTCTCCCCCATTTATATATACATCTTCTTTCTTCAACGCTTCTGCCTCTGCACCTTCGTTTTCTCTTTTTTTGGCTTCTCTTGTAGATAATTTTCATCCGGTACTCTGAAACTTTGCTTGAAGAAGAACTTTATCGCGTTTTCTGGTGAGAGAATGAGGCGATTTTGGGGGTTTCTTTTGTGGGGGACTAAACCCGGTCTAACCAGAAAAAATAAAAGGGGACCGGAGTTTTTTAATTATTGAATAAATTTTTAATTGAGCCATTAGAAAGCTGCCACGTGTCACTCCGTTAAACCAAGGGTATATTTGTCTGAAAGTTAGATGGTAGGGGTATATATAACCCAAAAGTATAACGGAGGGTATATATGAACCATTTATGATAGTTCGGGGGTATATTTGGCCTTTTTCCGGGTTTATATTTGATCTACCCGGCCCAACTAAAAAAAATCTTATTTTCCATGAAAATATGAAATTCACTATCAGAGGGAGTACTCGGCAATAGTCTATATTTCGATTATGTATATTATGTTACTGCTGCTCGCTTTGTGTCACGTGCTTGTCAAACAACAAATCATTTCTAATTTAATAAAATTAATGATAAAAGATTTAAGATAAGGTTGTACATATTAGATGCCTAATTAATTGCATCAGAACACAAGTACATGTCATTGTTTTTGCTATGGAGCTAGCTCAGTTTTATTTTTGGATATAATATGTTTTGTGATTCTGCATCTTCTTGATGCCATCAATGAAAGCATTACTTCATCAAAAAATAAGTACATGTCATTGAGTAAATGATCTAGTCACTTGTTTTTGTTATTTTATGTTGACAAATACTGTCTGAGTGTCTGACCACCAATATGGCAATATCACATAATCAGGTGAACGATTTTCCTTAATTTTATGATATGACATTTCCTTGTCATCTTAAGTAACTTTCACACCATTACATTGTGAAGTTTAACTCATAAAGCTTTTTCCTACCCCTCTAACATAGCATGGTTTATCTGACTTATCCAGAAAACATCCTGGTTTATACTTATTTTTTCCTATATGTAGCTTCTACTTGGTTAGGGTTTGAGTTTTCAGGAGCTCCTCTTATCCCTTAGATCTGTTGCGGCTTTCAAGTTTTTATTTGGAAATTTTATGCATCTACAGATTGAATGGAGTGTCAAATCAGGTTCCTTGAGAAATATTGACTCTGCTCGTGTATCAATCCCCAGCACATTGAAATATGATGACTCAAAAAAATGGTGTGTAACCCTGTATATATTTGGCATTTCTTTCCTTTCCTTTCCTTTTATTTTTATTTTAGGGATGGTAACAGGGAGGGGGGGGGGGGGTCTTTCTTTCAGTTTTATTTTTGCAGACTTGTGATTAGTAGACAGGTTTTCTAGATGTGGTAATTTTGTTTTGTTTCTGGTGTTGGCTTTTGACGCTTCTAATTACCCATTGCCAAACACTTATACTGCAGTTACACGCATAGAACAAGACTTGAAGAAACTGAACAGTTTTGGAGAGGGTGGTATGAGCTATTCTTTCTGCTTATCCAGTCTAGATCTTTAATATATCCCAACTTATTGTGCTGCTTCAGAAATCACTGATTCTTGGATTTAGGGTCCTAGGAGACTATTTGGGCCTGTGTTGCATCAATTGTCTAGCAATTAGCCTCCAGTTTATAAGGAAAAACTGTGTTTTGGTTCTCTGTGCATTTTCAAAACCCTTTTTATTTTTCTTCTCCTTTGCCTGTGATCTTGAAGGTTATGGTAGACCAATTCATTCAGTAAGATAGCAATTACACTTAAAATTATTACGTCAAACATAATGAATATTTATTCTTTTATATCAGTAAGATATGAATTATATTTCCTTTCACACTCCACCTTATTTTCTGGAGGGAGGATACAATTGTCAAAGCTGAAGTTCATATAACTTCGCCTATCACCCTCTTACTCGCACACCTACCAACTAAAATGAAGTCAGACTAACCCCAAAAAGTAACTATCACGTGAGAAATGGGATCTAGCCTTTGGGTTCAGTTCAGACTTCTGCCTTCTAGTCTTCTTCCTTAATCAGGAAAAGCCTTTACGCGGGTATGAATCAAATAAAATAAAGTGAATCCAATCAGCACCAAGACGGAAAGAAGCTGCCGAGAGGTTACAAATTATGATGGACCTACTCCTTTAAATATGTAAGGAGTCTGTGAAGTCCAATACATTGATAAAATCATGTATAATTTTCTTATTAAACAAATAATCAACAGTTGAAGACATCTAAATCTACACAAGATATTGCTTCTGATCTTTCTTCAGAACACCAATGATTTCTTTCTGATCAAACTGACCATAGGGTGCACATTGGCGTTAGAAACCTATGTTTTTCCGTGCCGCTGTCCTTGCCAATTTGTTACAGATGCCTTTAGATTTCCTGACATCTATGTACCCGAGCAGATTCAAGGGAAAAGGCATAAGTATCCCCCTTAAACTATGATCGAAATCCCAGGGACACACTCTATCTTTACGGGAGTCCTATTACCCCTCTAAATTATTTTAAAGTGTAATAAATACACCCTTAGGTGCTGAGGTGGCACAAAGAGTGTACTCACTCTCTTAGAAACAACAACAACATACCCAGTGTAGTCCCACAGAGTGGGGTTTGGGGAGGGTAGAATGTACGTAGACCATATCTTTACCTCAGATGAAGTAAAGAGGCTGTTTCCGATAGACCCCCGGCTCAAGACAAAAAAGGACCATAAGAGGTCGAAATAAGAGTACAAGAGATGTACACAGTAAATAAGACAACAAGTAATCACAGAAGTATACTATAACAAAATATTACTATACCCGAACCACATGGAACTCTAGAAAGCAGCAAAAACCGAAGAACAAGAAACTACAAGATCAAACCTACAACTACTAACTATTGCAACAAGACACAACAAACCTACCTACTAGTATGACGCCAACCTACCTACTAACCGTCTACCCTAATCCGAGCTCTCCACACCTTCCTATCTAAGGTCATGTCCTCGGTAAGCCGCAACTGCGCCAAATCTTGTCTAATCACCTCTCTCCAATATTTCTTTGGTCTCCCTCTACCTCTCTTGAAATCATCCATAGCCAATCTCTCACACCTCCTCACCAGGGCCTCCATGCATCTCCTGTTCACATGCCTGAATCACCTCAACCTCACTTCTCGCATCTTGTCTTCTACTGTAGACACTCCAATCTTGTCTCGAATATCCTCATTCCTAATCCTATCCCTCCTAGTAAACTTACACATCCAGCGCAACATCCTCATTTTCGCTACCTTCATCTTCTGAGCGTGAGAGTTCTTGACTGGACAACACTCTGCCCCGTACAACATAGCCGGTCTAACTACCACTCGGTAAAACTTGCTTTTCAGTCTAGTAGGCACGTTTCTATCACACAAGACTCTGGATGCGAGCCTCCATTTCATCCACCCTGCACCAATACGATGGGTAACATTCTCGTCAATCTCCCCATCTCCTTGGATAATAGACCCAAGGTACTTGAAGCTACCTCTCCTCTGGATGGCATGCGTATTAAGCCTCACTTCCACGCCGGATTCCTGAGACATGCCGCTAAAATTGCACGCCAAATATTCTGTCTTCGTCCTACTCAACCTGAACCCTTTAGACTCCAGAGTTTGTCTCCAAACCTCCAACTTGGCATTAACTCCCTCACGAGTCTCGTCAATCAAACAATATCGTCCGCAAACAACATACACCATGGCACTTCACCTTGGATTTGTCGTGTCAAAACATCCATTACCAAGGCAAAAAGAAACGGGCTAAGGGACGATCCTTGGTGCAATCCCATCATCACGGGGAATTGCTCCGAATCTCCTCCCACAGTTCTGACTCGAGTCTTCGCACCATCGTACATGTCCTTAATCGACCGAGTGTACGCCACCGATGCCCCTCTAACCTCCAAGCACCTCCAAAGAACCTCCCTAGGAACTTTGTCGTAAGCCTTCTCTAGGTCGATAAATACCATGTGCAAGTCTTTCTTCCTCTCCCTATACTGCTCCACCATCCTCCTCACTAGGTGAATAGCCTCGATAGTCGAGCGTCCAGGCATGAAGCCGAACTGATTCTCGGAAATAGTCACAATCTTCCTTAGCCTTAACTCCACCACCCTCTCCCAAACCTTCATGGTGTGGCTCAACAACTTAATACCCCTATAGTTGTTGAAATTCTGAATGTCACCCTTATTCTTGTACAAAGGGATCATGGTACTCCATCTCCAAGCTTCAGGCATCTTCGCCGTCCTAAAAATGACATTAAACAGCCCTGTCAACCACTTCAAACCTGCCCCTCCTATGCACTTCCAAAAATCCACCGGAATCTCGTCTGGCCCCGTCGCTTTACCCCTATGCATCCTACCAATAGCCTTTATAACCTCTTCAACCTTTATACGCCTACAATAACCATAATCACGCTACCTCTCCGAATGCGCCAAATCTCCCAACACAATGCTTTTATCCCTTTCTTCGTTCAAAAGTTTATGGAAGTATGACTGCCACCTCTTCCTAATGAGAACCTCCTCCACCAATACTTTACCATCTTCGTCCTTGATACACTTCACTTGGTCAAGGTCTCGAGCCCTCCTCTCTCTTACCTTGGCTAGCCTATACAACTTCTTATCCCCACCCTTTTTTTCTAAAGTTGCATATAAGCTCTCAAAAGCTGCTGTCTTAGCCGCCGTAACCGCCAACTTAGCCTCCCTCCTAGCTACCTTATACACCTCCCTATTCGTCTGCTTTTCCTCATCATCCTTACTCTCGACCAACCTCACGTAAGCCCCCTTCTTTACCTCCACCTTCCCTTTCACTTCTTCATTCCACCACCAGTCCCCGCGATGCCTGCCAGAGCGGCCTTTCGCGGAACCCAACACCTCTCTAGCCGACTCCCTGATGCAACTAGAAGTCGTTTCCCACATACTATCTGCATCCCCCATACTCTCCCAAGCCCTCGAAGTCTTCAACTTCTCCCCTAACTCCAAGGCCCTGGCTGAGGTCAAGCTTCCCCATTTAATCCTCGGTCGGTCAACCACCCTCCTCTTCCGTCTCACCTTCTTAATCTCCAAGTCCATCACCAAGAGCTTATGGTGGGTCGAGAGGTTCTCACTAGGTATCACCTTACAATCTCGACAAAAACCTCTATCACCCTTCCTAAGGAGTAAAAAGTCTATCTGCGTCTTGGCCACTGAACTACGGAAAGTAACTAAGTGTTCCTCCTTTTTCGGGAAGCTCGAGTTCGCTACCATCAATCCAAAAGCTCTAGCAAAATCCAATAGTGAGGCTCCTCCATTGTTCCGCTTGCTGAAACCAAAGCCCCCATGCACATTATCATATCCCCCCGAGGAAGAACCGATGTGCCCGATAGGCGCAGGCAAGCGTAGCGAATCACATAGATAAGCCCCTACCTGCCAGCGCGCGGATGGATAGGGCGGGCGAAGCGCGAAGGGGATGGATGCATTGAAATCACCTCCTGCGAAAAGTTTCTCGATGCTTGGAACCCCTCCCACCACCTCGTCCAAAGCCTCCCAAAAGCTCACCTTCTCCTCCTCGTCCAAACCCAGATGTGGCGCGTAAGCACTAATGATGTTCCAAGTAGACCTTTCCATGACTAACTTAAGCAAAATCATCCTATCGTTAACCCTCCTAACCTCTACCACATGCTCTCGGAGCTCCTCATCTACTAAGATGCCTACTCCATTTCTATTCCTCACGCAACCAGAGTACCACAACTTAAACCCGTCCACTTCCCGAGCCTTAGTACCAATCCATTTGGTCTGCTGGACACAAACGACATTGATCCTCCTCTTCCTAAGAATCTTAACAAGCAAGGCGAAAAAAATGAAAAAGAACTGATCAATATTTGCCACATGTCCTTTTTTAATTGGATACTTTACAATTAATTAGTACACATAATTATTAACATTAAAACTTATATATTTTTAATTATTTTGTTTCTTTGTTTGTGAAATATTATTTTGGATTTTGCTAGAGCCTTTGAGTTGGTGATTGCTAACTCGTGCTTTCCAAAGAGGGAGAACCACTTGGTCACCTTTCGAAGCATGGTAGCTAAGACTCAAATAGATTACATACTCTTAAGGAAGGGTGATAGAGGCCTTTGCAAGAACTGCAAGGTTATCTCGAGTGAGAATCTTACTACCCAACACAAGCTTTTGGTGATGGACTTGGAGATTAACAAGGATAGGAGGAAGAAGACCCTATATGACCGACCGAGGATTAAATGGGTGGTTTGACCCCTGCCCTTTCTCGTGAGATGGGGGAGAAGTTGATTGGTATGGGGGCCTGGAGTAGTAGTGGGGATGCGAAGAACATGTGTAATAAGACAGCTAGTTGCATTAGGGAAGCAGCTCGAGAGATGCTAGGGGTATCTAGGGGTAACTTTGGTGGTCGTCGAGGTGATTGGTGGAATGGCGAAGTCCAAGACAAAGTGGAAGCTAAGAAGGTTGAATATACGAAGTGGGTGGAGTGCGTGGACGAGGAGGAGAAACGGACGCTTAAGGGAGTTTATAGGGCGGCAAAGACGGCAACTAAGTTAGAGGTTACGATAGCTACGACGACAGCTTTCGAACGCCTGTATGTCGAGCTAGGGGACAAAGGCGGGGATAAGAAATTATATAGGCTTGCCAAAGCTAGAGAGAGGAAGGCTAGCGACTTGGATCGAGTGAAGTGCATCAAAGATGAGTAGGGCAAGGTGTTAGTGGAAGAGACCCTCATCAAGCAAGTGTGACAGACTTATTTTCACAAACTCTTGAACGAAAAAGGGAACGGAGACATTGTGTTGGGGGATTTGGACCACTCTGAAAGTCTTCGGGACTTTGGGTACTGTAGGTGTATTAGGGTTGAGGAGGTTAAACGTGCTATTAGTAGGATGAGTAGGGGAAGAGCGACCGGTCCAGATGAGATTTCAGTGGAATTTTGGAAAAGCACAGACAAGGCCGGTATGGAGTGGTTGAATGAGGTGTTTAACGTTATTTTTAAGACGACAAGAATGCCCGATGAATGGAGGCGGAGTACTATGGTTCCATTGTTAAAGAACAAGGGAGATATCTAAAATTGTGGCAATTACAAGGGTATCAAGTTGCTAAGCCACACTATGAAGGTTTGGGAGAGAGTTGTGGGGATGAGGGTGAGGAAAGGGGTGTCCATTTTCGAGAACCAATTTGGATTCATGCCGGGTCGATCGACTACTGAAGCCATCCATATTGCGGAGGCTGGTGGAGAAATATAGGGAAAGGAAGAGGGACTTACATATGGTGTTCATTGACCTTGAAAAGGCCTATGACAAAGTCCCGAGGGATGTCCTCGGGAGGTGCCTGGAGTCTAGAGGTGTACCGGTGGCTTACATTAGGGCGATCAGGGACATGTATTATGGGGCCAAGATTCGGGTTAGAAGGTTGGAGGAGACTCGGAGCACTTCCCAGTTGAGATGGGCTTGCACCAGGGATCAGTTCTTAGCCCTTTCCTATTTGCCTTGGTGATGGATAAGTTGACGCGGTCTATTCAGGATGAGGTGCCTTAGTATATGTTATTTGCGGATGACATAGTATTGATTGATGAGACTCGGGACAAAGTTAATGCTCGATTGGAGGTTTGGAGACATACGCTGAAGTTAAAGGGTTTAGGTTGAGCAGAACCAAAACGAAATATTTGGAGTGCAAATTCAGTGATGCGATGCATGAGGCAGGTGTGAAAGTGAGGCTTGATACAAAACCTATCCCCAAGGTAGAGAGTTTTAAGTATCTCGGGTCTGTGATTCAGGGAAGTGGGGACATCGACGATGATGTCACACATCGCATTGGTGCGGCATGGATGAAGTGGAGGCTTGCCTCCGGAGTCTTGTGTGATAAAAATATACCACCTAAGCTTGAAGGTTAGTTCTACAGAATGGTGGTTAGACTGTCTTTGTTGTATGGGGTGGAGTGCTGACTAGTTAAGAACTCCCATGTTTAGAAGATGCACGTTGCAGAGATGAGGATGCTGCGATAGATGTGTGGGCATACTAGGAGTGACAAAATTAGGAATGAGGTTATCCGGGGAAAGGTGGGAGTGGCCTCTATGGCGGACAAGATGAGGGAAGCGAGACTGAGATGGTTTGGACATGTGAAGAGGAGGTGTGCAGACGCCCCAATAAGGATGTGTGAGAGGTTGGTTATAGCGGGTACGCGAAGAGGTAGAGGTAGACCTAAGAAGTATTGGGGAGAGGTGATTAGACAGGATATGACGCAACTTCGTATTACCGAAGACATGACTTTAGATAGAAAGGAATGGAGGTCGCGTATTAGGGGTAGAGTGTTGTGTTACCTTTAGAACGTTTAGGGTTGTTGGTGTCTGTCGTAGTATTGGCCGTTCCCTTGCATTGAATATCTATCGTCATATGTTGTTTATTGTGTTTTGATCACCATATTAGTTTGATGTTGTTATTGTTTTCTTTCGTGTAGACTATGCACTGTTTTCTTTATTAACTGCTATGCTTTCTTCACTATTTTATCCTGTTGGTACTTGGATTTGTTGCACTTGGGTCGAGGGTCTCATGGAAACAGCCTCTCTACCTCCACGAGGTAGTGGTAAGGTCTGCGTAGAATCTATCCTCCCCAGACCCCACTTGTGGGAAATCAGTGGGTATGTTGTTGTTATTTTCCTCCTCACTTTTAACTTTTTATTTTCTTTTTTTCTTTCATCAATTTTTTGTCTTACCTTTAAATTAATTTGAAAATATGATGTGTAGTTCTTTTAAAAGAATAATTAAAAAAAGTGCCTTTTACTTTTAACTTATTGATGTTTTTATTTTTTATTTGATTTTCTTCACTTTCTTTGGTATCCATTCAAAATTAACTTATTTTAAATACAAGACATTGAAATTAAATTCACAGATAAGACAAAGAAAATAAGAAGAATAAAAAAAGCAATAGAAAAAAAAACAATGAGAAAAGGTAAAAAAATAAATAAGAAAAAAGAAAAATAAAAAATAAACTTTTTTGTGTATTTGAGAAAATGTTAAATACAATGTAAATAAAATAATTTTTTTTTATGTGTATTAACTAATTTTAAATACAAGGCAAAGAAAATGAGAAGAAAAGACAAAAAATAAGAAAAATCAAAAAATATATATTTATACACGTGGCGGCGCATATAGCACCGCAACTAATAGAATTGGGTTGGGGCTCCACGTCAGCAAGTAAGGTGCAAAGAAATACAGGAAAAAATAGTTTGGGGGGGGGGGGGTAATAGGACCCCTGTAAAGATAGAGTGTGTTGCTGGGATTTCGGTCATAGTTCAAGGGGGTACTTATGCCTTTTCCCCAGATTCGAATATTGAAGATACTATTTAATGGACCGTCAATCATTGAATTGTTTGCAAAATTGATAAGCATCGCGTTACTTGAAAGAAAAACAAGAAAATAATGCGGAAGCAAGAGTACAAAGCTTAAAGACAAGTGAAATTTAAGAATAAAATCCCCAAACTTTGAAATCAAGTGCTAAGAACCCTAATTGAACTTAGTAATCAAAATTAGTGGATTAAACCTGATTATGTTACTAATAGAATCAATTCAAGAACTTAGATAACAAAGTGATCTCGACTCTTTAGTTCGAAGAAATTAGAGACAATAATTAGAATAATACTAATTACCTTCTTTAATTTACCAATAACAATCAAAGATATCAAGTTAAAGAATTAATCTTTCCTTGTAGAAGAATCATCTTAAAAGGTTGTAAATCCCTAGTAGCCCACACACAAAAGTGTAAAAAGAGAAACTCTCAAATAAGAATAATGTTTTTATGAAAAATAACAAAATCCACCCCCTATATATAGAGAAAACTTATCCCGAATAGCATGAGATTCGAATCTTACTTTTATGGAAATAATAAATGCTAAAACCTATCTAGGTAAACATGTAAAATAATGCCAAACTTCTTCCCTAACAAAATAAGGAAAAAGTGACAAAATATGCACCAAAACTTGCACTCAATTTGGGTGTGAATCATCCCCTGTTTTTGGGAGGAGAGATTTCAGCTCCTTTGTGCATGCAAATAATCCCCTTTTGGGCTCCAATCTTCCTCCTCTTGGGCTCGGACTTGGACCATGAAATATATGTAGCAGTTAGCCCACTCTTCAATACAATTCTTGGGCTCTTCTTCCGCAACAAACATCTTCTTGATTCCCATTGTAGCACAACAGCCTTGGCTTGCAACTCCTTAGTTTGAAACCTTAACGACGGTCTTCCTAGGGCTTTTATAGCTTCATCCTTTCCCATGGAGCTATCGCCCCCACTTCTTGAAAAGAATTCATCCTCGAATTTACCACATCAAACAAGGACAAATCAGCAACATTGGAAGTAGCACTTGATACTCACCAGGAAACATCCAATTTGTAAGCATTGTCTCCAATTCGCTCAAGAACTTTAAAGGGTCCATTGCCTCTAGGATGCAATTTTAGACTTCCTTTTGTGAGGAGACCTTTCTTTCCTCATGTGAACCCAAACTAAGTCCCCAGACTCAAAGATGCCTTGTTTTCGCCCTTTGTTTCTTCTCAAATCAACTTGCTCATTTCTTCTATCAATGACCAGTCTAGTTTGCTCGTGTATCTTCCTCATAATCCCAACTTTATTCTTTCCATCAAGGCTAGCAACATCATTAGTAGGCAATGACACTAAACCAAGGGAAGTAAGGGGATTAAAATCCTAACAACTCAAAAGGAGAAAACCAAGTAGAAGAATGAATAGTTCCTATTATAAGAATGAATAGTTCTATTATAAGCAAATTCCACCAAGGGCAAGCGATCCTCCCAAAAAGTTAATTTACCTTTTAAAACAACCCTCAACATGTTACCTAAAGTTCTATTCATCATCTCAATTTTCCCATCAGTGTGTGAGTGACAAGTAGAAAACAACAATTTGGTCCCTAACCTTCCCCAAAGAACACGCCAAAAGTGGCTCAAATACTTTAACATCCCTATCACTAACAATTAACCTAGGTATACCATGTAATTACGGAACCTCTTTTAACAAAAAAATCAGCCACATGAGAAACATCATTAGTTTTGAAGCATGGAATGAAACGAGTCATCTTAGAGAATCTACCCACCACAAAAAAGACACTATCCTTACCATACTTCATTTTCGGCAAACCTAAGGCAAAATCCATAGAAATATCCAAGGTGAAATCGGATTAGGTAAAGGCCTGTACAACCCTTGTGATAAAACCCTAGGATTAACATGTTTACATTCTAAACATTGTGCACAAATTTCTACATCCTTGCGGATTCCAGGCCAAAAGAAATTTTTAGCAAGTATATCTAAGGTTTTTGGCACTCCAAAGTGTCTCATATGATCCACATTATGTGCTTCTCTTACAAAAACTTCATGTGATGAACATATTGGCACACACAAACATACTTTCCTTGAAAAGAAGCAATCACGCAAAATGAACTTCTCAAAGGGTCCCTTCAGACATGCAACATAAGCAACTCCAAAATCTGAATCATCAATATACAAACCCTTAATGTGATCAAATCCCAATATCTTAGAAGTAAGAACAAAGACAAAAACGTACCTTCGGGAGAATGCATCAGCCACCACGTTGTCCTTACTTTGCTTGTATGAAATCACATAAGGAAACATCTCAATGAACTCCACCCACGTGACATGTCGCCTACTCAACTTAGCTTGACTTTTCAAGTACCTAATGCCTCAATGACTCATGGTAAGTCTTTATTATAAACTCATGCCGCCACAAATAATGTTGCCAGACAGCCAAAACCTTTACCGAGGCGTATATCTCATGATCATCAGTAGAATAATTCGATGTAGCTCCACTTAATTTCTCACTAATGGCTAATGCAGTCGGCTTAGGATCTTGCATTGAAACATCCCTATACCTTTTAAGACATTAAGTGCATGCTCTTGTTCTTTTCCCCAATTAAAAGCCTTATTCTTTTTAATGATTTCAGTTAATGGTGCAACAATTGTTCTAAAGTCCCTTTCAAATTCTCCTATGGAACAAATTACACCTCTTTTATGAAGTATAAAACGGTTGTTGTCAAATGTAGAACCTAAGTGAGGTTAGGGTCGATCCCACGAGGAATATGAAAGAAATATGTCAGTAGTGAATATTTAATCGTTCGTCTTTATTTCAAGGGGGGTTTATGTATTAAAAGTAAAGATAGGAATTATTAACAATTTAATATTTAATTGTGTTCAGATAATTAAAATAACTAGGACTGTGTTCACCATGATTTCATAACTTAGCAGGTATACGCAATTAATGATTTATTCTGGTGCTTAACATGCAAGATTGGTAAGTTAAGTTCAACTAAATGGTTGGTCCCTAGATAGAAGAATTTCATCACGCAACTTAGTCCGTCTACGGGTGTATGCTTTACTAACTCTTACCTTTGATCCCAAATTAGCTATTCCCGGACAAGGTCAAGCTATTAGATGAGGGTTGATAGCCTCAAATCTCCGTTGTAACATCCCTTTTCCCATTCATTACTCCCTTGGTCCGGCAAGTAAAAATAAGACGAGTTATAATATTGCGCACCGTTAAAAAGCAATCAAAGCGAAGGGAAGAACAATACATGCATAAACACCTTCCTAGAATCATTAATTGTTTAGCCTACGTTTGTTAATTCATCATGGTTCCCACAACCCTAGTTATGGTATTTAGCTACTCATGCTTGCAAGAACCATAGAATAATACATAATAAAAGACTTACCTGTATTAACCATGAAAATTACTTCAAAGTAGCAAAATAATCCAAGAACACAAATAAATAATAAAGGTGAAGAAAAAAATAAACTAAAATTCTTCGGCCTCCACGGCGGTTCTTAGCTCTTCCTAGCTTACAAAGTTAAAAGTGGGGTTTTCCCCTAAAAATTATTCTTATGGATTATTTATAGATGTAGGAAAAAACCTCAAATAAAATAACTGAGTCCAAAATGAATTGAGAAACCAAAACCAAATTAAATTGGGTTTGCACTGTGCCGCATCATTCTTTTTTTTAGAAATAACAGTGCACGCCACCTCCAATTGTGCAACGGTCTTCAGAGTGTGACACGTGGCAGGTAAGAATTGAACTTCAATTTCAATTTGTAATTTGCTGCTCTTATATGAATTTGAATATAATAATACATTTAATCCATTAAGCTGCCTGCTTGATTTCCTTATATGATTTCCCTTTTTTAGTTCGTTTCTTCTCCTAATTTCTTCAACTTTCCACCATTTTAATCCTACACATACAAATACCCAACATAAGAATAATTTATAAAATTAATGCTCAAAAACAATAACAAAAAAGACTACATGTGAGACAAATAATGTCTAAATATATGTATATTTGGCCTCACATCACAAGTCCATGAAAACTCCTAAATTTTGTCACGCTCTTAGGTGTAGGCCATTCTTTAATTTCTTTAATTTTATCTTGAACACCAGTTGAGTTTACAACAAAACCATGAAAGATTACCTTATCAACACAAAACGTGCACTTTGATAGATTTGCATACAATTGTTTCTCCCTAAGCACATCAAAAACTAACCTCTACTGCTCCACCGGTTCTTCAGGGGAGGTTGAAAAGATTAGAATATCATCAAAATAGACTACGACAAAATTTCCATGAAAATCTTTGAAGATATGGTTCATTAGCCTCGTGAAAGTAGTAGGTGCATTAATTAGGCCAAACAACATCTCTAACCACTCATACAAACCATCCTTAGTTTTGAAAGCAGTTTTCCACTAATATCTGGGATTCATTCGAATTTGGTCGTATTCACATTTTGAATCAATTTTAGAAAATATTCGATAGTCATGCAATTGGTCAAGCATATCATCTAAACGGGGAATAGGTTGGCGTTACTCTACCGTTAATTATTTGGTGATACGACAATCCACACACATCCTCCAAGTCCCATTTTTTTTTGGTACCATGAGAGCACGGGCTTTGAGCATGGACTCATGCTTTCTCTCACAAATCCTTTTTCAAGCAACTCTTTTACTTGCCTTTGTAGTTCCCTTGTCGTCTTATCAGGATTGCTTCTATAAGCAGGCGTATTCGTTAGTTGAGATCCAGGCACAAAGTCAATTTGATGTTTTATTCCTCAAGGAGGTAACCCCTTGGGGATATTCTTTGGAAAAACATCGCCAAAATCCTGCAAAAGTTTTGAAACAACACTCGGCAAAGGAGGAATTACATCATTACTATTAATCATAACTTTCCTATAATGATAAGATCTCGATTAGGGAGACTAATCAAAATCCAAATGCGAAAATTAAATAAACAAAAGATATGTGGATTAAAGCCAATTAACCAAGTTAATGGGCAACAAAGGACTTTATACATTCACCTCCCAATTGAACTTGTTCAACAAACAATAATCCCTCAATCAAACAAAGAGACGACCAAATTAATCCACAAATGGACGACTCTATGATTAATTAAGCAAATAAGTTAACAAGCAATCAAAGGCATCCACCCCTAATCACTCAACTAACTATTAGGAATCCACCTAATATTCTATTAGGAATTCACCCAATAGATTTCTACAACTAATTAGCTAATTGGGAAATTCACCCAATGACTACAAGCTAGAATAGCAACTACAAGCTTTCAAAAGCAACATTCAATATTCATCAAAATCTAAGGAATGTAAATGACTAAGGCATGTATTTATAGTGTTTGCCTTGTACAATTAAAGGCCCAAAAGTGACCTTAGAAGACTCTAAACTTGGCCCATGACGGGCCATGTGCGGAGGCTGATGCCAAACACACCAAGCATTGTGCCCAACGCACACCATGTGCGAAGTTGCTAGTGCGAAACGCACCAAGCATTGTGCGTGTTGCCCCATTGGTCGCACCACTAAGCAGAATAGCTGGCAGCCTCTTCTTCCCACGCGATCATCCATAAGTTGTAGATCCTTGATCGACGCTCCTCGATGGTCTCTAAAGCCTCCTTCTTCATGAATAGAGCTTGTAAGGCTTGGAGTTCTTTAGCTTGGCTCCTAGTGAATGGCCTCGTTGGGGTTGTGCCTAGTGATATCGTATCATCCTCCCCTTCTTGAAAAGGATTCGTCCTCGAATCCATAGCTTCACCTACAACATAAGAAGATAGATCACTTACATTGAAAACATTGTGAACATTGTACTCACATGGTAGATCGATCTTGTAGGCATTATCGTTGATCCTTTCAAGCACTTGGTATGGGCCATCACCCCTCAGATTCAACTTCCCTTTGCGGAGTTGTGGGAATCTTTCCTTCCGAAACTGAACCCAAACCCAATCATTGGGTTGAAAGATCACTTTCTTTCTTCCATGATTTTGCTGGAAAGCCACCTTGGTGTTGTTCTTTACAATGGCCTCCCACACCTTTGTGTGAATCTTCACCATCTCCTTTGCCCTTCGCTTTGCATCTAAGCTCACAACAATATCACTAGACAAAGGGGTTAAGGATAATGGAATCAATGGGTTGAGCCCATAACATACTTCAAATGGAGTCATGCCAATAGAGGAGTGAAGAGACCGATTGTAAGCAAATTCAATCAAAGGTAAATGGTCCTCCCAAGAAGTTGGGGATCCTCTAATCATGCAACGAAGCATGCTCCAAAGAGTCCTATTGACTACTTCGGTTTGACCATCCGTTTGAGGATGACAAGAAGTAGAGAACATGAGTTTGGTACCAAGTGTACCCCATAGACTCTTCCAAAAATGGCTAAGAAACTTGGAGTCCTTATCACTAACAATAGTGCGAAGTACTCCATGCAATTTAAGCACATGGATCACAAACAAAGATGCAACATGGGATGCATCATCACATTTATGGCATGGAATAATTTACCATTTTATACCTATTTTATTTTTTATTAAGTACTCCCTTCGTTTCAATTTGTTTGGCCTACTTTCTTTTTTAGTACGTTTTAAAAAGAATGCCTCTTTCTTTTTTTAGCAACTCTTCAATTTCAACTTTCCACATGACATGTTTAAGACCACAAGATTAAACGGTATTTTGGTACATTTGACATATCTTTAATTTTTAACCACAAGATTTAAAAGTCTTCTTTACTTTCTTAAACTCCGTGCCAAGTCAAAATAAGCCAAACCAATTGAAACAAAGGGAGTACTATTTATTTCTCGATGTATTTTTTAAAATATTAATTTTATTATATTTAAAGGGTGATATAGTAAACTTATCATTTTATTAATTATTTTTTAAAGAGTGTCAAGTGAACAAGTAAAAATGGACAAGGGAGTATCTTTTATTTTTTTTCCCTTTTATCTCATACATCCAAGGAAGGATAAAAGCAGCATTATCTCGACAAGGGGGTATCTAATTTGAAGGGTTCTAGAGAACAAGGGTATGTAACCATTGAAGGTGTGAAACTATTTATATGGTTAATGTTTTAATTACTAAATCATACTTAAGTGAGGTGCCATGGTGTATGTTATTTGCGGATGACGTAGTTTTGATTGACGAGACCCGCGGAGGAGTGAGAGGCTGGCTATGGATGATTTCAGGTGAGGTGGAGGTAGACCGAAGAAGTATTGGAGAGAGGTGATTAGACATGACATGGAGCAGTTACAACATACCGAGGACATGACCCTAGATAGGAAAGTGTGGAGGGCGTGAATTAGGGTAGACGGTTAGTAGGTAAGAGTGCGTCTATGCTAGTAGGTAGGAGTGCTTTGTTTTGTTGGCCGTGCTCGTAGTCGTAGTGCTACGCTTGTAATGTCTTATTCTTGGAGTTTTGATGATGTTTGTGGTCTCAGGTAGATCAATTGTAGTATTATTCTGTGGTAATCTTGTTTCTATTACTATCTGTTGTTCTGTTACTACATATTGTTGCTTGTTCTAATCTTGTGTCTCTATCTTGAGCCGAGGGTCTATCGAAAACAACCTCTCCACCTCACCTCTGAGGTAGTGGTACGGACTGCGTACTCTCTACCCTCCCCAGATCCCATTTTGTGGGAATATACTGGGTATGTTGTTGGTTTTACAATATTTTATATACTATCAGTGGATAAAACTTTAAATTGATATATATGTGAATTTCGTTTTAGTTACTATTTTATATGCAACTTGTTATGCACCGATTTTTCATAGCTAGCTAGCAATCCACCCTTATACTATATATATATAAATGATTACATGTATTTAACCTTTAGTTAATCTTGATAGTGTAAAAAAAATTGTTACTCTTTAGTGTATAAAAACTTATACCAACTCTTTCTATATACATTTATTCAAGCACTTCATCATATAATATCGGGTCTATGATGGATTGGGTCCTTAATAAATTTTAATATTTAACTTTTTTTTTTAATTTTTTTTTACGGAGGTCATGCCTTAAATAGGTATGAAAATTATATTTACCCCTAAAATGACTATGGAAGCTAATTAGGCAAAGTTGAATGACTTTTGGAAGACAAACAAAGTGACCATGGTGGCCAATTACTCAAAGTTGAGTGACTTTTGAAAGACAACAAAGTTGAGTGACTATGGTGACCAATTACTCAAAGTTGAGTGACTTTTGAAAGACAACAAAGTTGAGTGACTATGGTGACCAATTACTCAAAGTTGAGTGACCATCTAAGCTTCTAACTCTGAAATTCTCCCCTCGATCACAAACTTCCACCTCTATCAAAATCATGAATTTTATCAAAAGAAATAATTAGTGAATCATAAAATTCATGTTCATCCTCATCAAACCATAGTGGGATGTCATAATAAGAGTCTTCATAAGCATCAACATTAGATTGAAAATTACTAGGCATGGAACGCAAATAAGAAAGTAAATCACAGCCTTCCTCCAATGGTGGTTCGTCCATTTGTGCATTTCCAAGATTCCTACACAAGAAACAAAACAACTAGGGAAAGAAGGATTAGAAAGATTGGAGTTAGAATAGGAAAGTATCTCATCACTCAAACTCTTTTTTTTTTCATTGCTCTCAACTTCCTTTATTTCACTCACTTCATTCTTTTCTTCGTCGTTCAATCCCCTCTTTTCCAGTGACAACATGCTCATTTCTCTCTTCTCTAAGAATCCTTTTACCACTCGAGTTATCACTTTGCACTCCCTTGCTCTTTTTTTTTGATAAGGTAACATTTTGTATTAATTCCAATGAAACCATGAAGGTTATAATTACAAGCTATGTCTAGGCTAGGTTAGAAAAAGTAATGTTCTATAGGGACTCTAAAAACTGTGCCTGTGTCCCTGTATCTACTATAAACATTCCATAACACCAAAAATGCAAAAGTTGAATACAATTATGCTTTATCTTCCGGATGGAGTTGCTAATGTTTTTAAAACCTCTTGAGTTCCTTTCCTTCCAGATGGTCCACCATATGCATGTTGGAATCATTTTCCAGATCTTCTTTTGGGCTCTACTTCCTCCTCTCCTGCTCCAACTGTTGAGTACATCCAGTGTGTTGGGGGTGGGGGGGTGGGGGGTGGAGGCTTGTCCAGTTTAAACCAAAGAGATGGCTGTTTGTTTCTGCATATTCCCCACATAGTAGGTAGAAGAGCGTAGGTGTATTCCCCTTCTTTACAACCTGTCTTGAGTCAAGCAAGCCCTGTTAACCACTAACCATACAAAGCATGCTACTTTATATGGTATGTTTGCCTTCCTACCTCCAAGGTCATTGTGAGTGCATGTTGTTGTTGTAATTTCTTCACAAATATGCTGATCTTACTGAATATAATCCCGTTCTGTCTCCTAACCAGCATAATTTGTCCTTCTCCATTGTCAGACCACCAAATAAATTGAGATTATTGAGAAACTCAATGATCTGTCCAGCTCCCAGTCATTTAGGTGTCTCCTAAATGTGAGGTTCCAACCTTGGTTATTCCATACCTCACTGACATTAGCCCTTTGCTGTTGGTTCAAAATAAATACATCAGGATACAACTGCTTTAGAGGGCCATTGCCTAGTCAATTGTCTTCCCAAAAAGAGATTTTCTGCCCATTTTCTAACTTGTAACTGATGTTGATGCTAAAAATTTCCCATAAGTTTCTGATGGGCTTCCAAACACTAACTCCATACAGAGTGTTCACAGTTCTGGTTTTCCAGGCATCCTCTTCCCCATATTTTTCTCTAATCACAAATTTCCACAGTGCTTGGTCTTCAACAGTGTATCTCCATACCCACTTCATGAGAAGGCTTTGGTTCTGCTTTCTCAAGTTCCTTATGCCTAACCCTCCGTGTTTCTTGCTGAGTGTTGAAATTTTTCATTTGACAAGATGTATACCTTCTTCTCCTTGTTTCCTTTCCCTAAGAAGTTGCTTCTTAGAACCTGTTTGGATTTGCTTAAAAAAAGTAGCTTTTAAGTAGATGTGATTAAAAGCTGAAAATAAGTGCTTATGAATAAGCAGATAAGTGTTTGGATAAAAAATGCTGAAACTGAAAAAAAAAGTTGTTAATGTGTTTGGTAAACAAGTGTTGTTAAGCACCTTTTTATGTAGGAGAAAGGAAAGATGGAGAAGCGGGGTGAGAATGAGAGAAAAGAGAGTACTTCTATACATTTTAGGGCTGAAAAGCATTGGTAGTGTTGGAATCAAGGAAAAATATAAGGGATAAAAGGGTAAATATATTAAGCAAAAAGCTGGGGGGTCCAGCTTTTAGCTTTTAGCTTTCTTTAATCAATTTTTAGCTTTTTTTAATTGCTTTTTTGCTTTACCAAACCCTAAAAAAGCTAAAAAAGAGATTAAAAGTTGGTTTGGCCAGATTTTAATCCTATCCAAACAGGCTCTTAGTGTGTCCATCCTTTTTTCAACCTGTGCTGGCATGGGAAAAAGTGACATCATATAAGTGGGGAGAGCATCTAGTACACTGTTAATGAGGACTAGTCTGCCACCTAGAGAGAGGTACTGACTCTTTCATTTAGTGAGCTTTTTCTCACATCTTTCAAGCACTTTATTCCATATATTTATTGATCTACAGTGAGCCCCGGGGTCATCCCAATATAGGTTGTAGGCAAGGTACCTACTTCCCCACCTAAGATGACCACACAAAGTTGAAATTTTGAGGGTCATTGACTGGGAACATGAAACTCTTTCTCCAGTTCACATGAAGGCCAGAGACCCCTTCAAACATAGTCAAAATAACCCTGAAGATCTTCATCTGTTCAATCTCAGGATCACATAGGATAATTGCATCATCTGCATAAAGCAAATGGGTGATTTCCAAATTATCCCCTTGTTTGTTGCTTACTTTAAAACCTTTGAGCCAACTGTTCCTGTGAGCTGTGATCAACATATTATTTAGACCCTCCATGACAATCAGATTAGGGAAATGTGAGAGTGGATCACCTTGCCTTAATCCTCTACTTGAAGTGAAAAAGCCTTCCGGTGTTCCATTGATCAGGACAGAGAACTTAACTGTGCTGATAAAAAATTGAATCCACTTCAACCATTTATTGCCAAAACCCATTCTCTCATCATGTTAAGTAGAAATCTCCAGTTCACATGGTCAAATGCTTTTTCAATAGCTAGTTTACACAGAATGCCAGCTTTACCCTCTTTCATTCTTGAGTCTAAACATTCATTAGCAATCAAGGAAGCATTCATTATCTGCCTACCCTTGAAGGCCATCTGATGTGTGTCTACAAGTTTGTGCATTACTGTCTTCAGTCTTTCTGTGAGTAGCTTAGAGATGATCTTATAGACACTACCTATCAGGCTGATATGTCTAGAATCTCTTAGCTTCTTTGCATCACTCTTTTTGGGAATTAATGCTATGTATGTGGCATTGAGTCTTTTATCAAAAAACTCCTGGTTGTGAAATTTGTGAATTGTCAGCATGACATCTTCTTTAATTATATTCCAGCAATGAGTGTAAAAACCCATATTAAAGCCATGTGGTCCCGGAGGTTTGTCTACAACACAAAGTTTAATGCAACCAAACACCTCCTCTTCTTCAAAGCACCTTTGCATCCACTCCTTTTCTTGCTCAGATATCACAGGGCCTGCAATTTGGTTGAATTTTGGTCTCCAATTTTCTGTTTCTGTATAGAGCCGCTCATAGAAGTTGATGATTTCTTCTTTGATCACCCTTGTCTCTTTTGTTTCAACTCCTCCCACCATTAGATGATCAATGTTATTGTACCTTTTGTGGGCATTTGTTGATCTCTGGAAAAATTTAGTGTTCTTGTACCCCTGTTTCAGCCATTGAACTCTTCACCTTTGCCTCCAGTGTATTTCCTCCCTTGTAGCTATTTCTTCAAACTTAGTGCTCAAATTGGCCTTTAAAGCTGTTTCAATACTGTCTAAACTCCTCAGCTGTTGTATCTTGTCCAAGTCTGAAATCTGGTTAAGGATATGAAGCTTTTCCATCCTTAGATTACCATTGGTAGTTATATTCCATTCTTTGAGCTTGGATTTCAATGCTTTCAGCTTTACAACCAATATGTGGTCAGGTCTGCCTGTCACTGTAAAGGAATCCCACCACAACTTCACCTTATCTTTGAAATCATCTACTCTCATCCACCAGTTTTCAAACTTGAAGTAGGACTTTGAGGTGCTCCAATTCCCACATTTCAGTGATAGTGGCCAATAATCTGAGATGACCTTAGGTAGAATTGATTGGCTTAAGCTTGTAAATTCCTCATCCCATTTGGAGGTAAGAGGAATCTGTCTATTCTTGAATAAGAGTCTTGAGTGCCACCTCTAGCCCAAGTGAAGGTACTTCCACTTAGAGGAGGGTCTGCCAATTCTGTATCTTCAATGAACCTTGCGAAGTCTTTCATGCTCCTGGACAGAGTTGTTGCATTCTTTTTCTCTGAAATGAATCTGGTTGTGTTGAAATCCCCACAAGCCACCCACAGTTCATAACAAAGACCTTTTACTCCACTTTTTTCCTCCCGTAACTCTTAACCTTTCTCTTCTAGTATTTGGTCCATAGACACCAGTCAAACACCACTTAAAATTTTGATTCACTGCCTTAAATCTGCAGGATATAGAGTATACCCCAGTGCAAATGAGTTCCCCTTCGGCCCTTCCCATGTTCTAGTGTCCCACATAATTAATATTCCCCCTTTAGTGCCATTTGCTTGTAGACTCACGTATTTGACCCATCTGTTAGCCCAATTTCTTCAACAAAAGCTGAGATATCTCCTCCAACTTTTGTCTCCTGTAGACAGTAGATGTCTGCTCCCCATTGGTGTATTGGGCTCTTTAGTACTTTTCTCTTTCCCCCATCATTGATACCCCTCACATTCCATGAGATGATATTCAGCTTCATGATCCCTCTTCTATCTCCAATCTCCCTCTGGGCCTGTTTCCATTACTCTTGAATTTCATATCAAATACTAAGCCTTTGAGCTCCTGGATTTCTTTCCACCTGGTTGGTCCACAACTTTTTTGAACTTGAGGGAATTTTTGTTCGGTTTCAACCTGTCAATTTTTGCAAACAAATCTCGAGTCTCCCGTTCGCAATCTTTGTAATTTACCCCAAATTGCTTACAAATTCTGCTGATGTTTTTGAACATTCCCAGAGAAACATCCATGATATTCTGGTATCCTAGGCGTAGAGGAACCACACCAATCCATCTCGAACTTGGTGGTTGAACTCTACTGCGGTGACTATACTGTAGGGGAGGTCCTGCGAAAAAATATCTTGACGCCAGGATGATAAAAAGCTTAACACCTCTCATTCTTATTACTTTTTCAATATGAAAACGGAAAAAAATGAAAAATCAAAAGGTCATTTTATTCAAAACCCCAGTTGTGACATCCCTTCTCTCCCGCTTCACACTTCGAAACGCACCCTTCTTGTAGAGATAAACACGCTTTCACATCTTTTTAACCCGAAATGTTGGGGAGATGAAAGGTTCCTTTTTTTGAGGGTACTCCCGGGAACAAATCCAGTGGAGATGGGGTGGGGCCTGTAGCTCAGAGGATTAGAGCACGTGGCTACAAACCACGGTGTCGTGGGTTCGAATCCCTCCTCGCCCACAACCGGCCCAAAAGGGAAGTACCTTTCCCTCTTGGGGTAGGAAAATCATGATCGGGATAGCGAACCAAAAGCTATGGAACTTGGGTGTGGGTCTTTTATCAAATGGAATGGCTTTTCTTTTTATCTTTTTATTTATTATTTATCTCCATTCCATGCACTGGTGAATTTGTGTCTTCTAACAGTAAAGGAGCTTCTTTACATACCTCTAGAGGTTGCAAGTTAAAAATTGGAGGAGATGAACTGCTGGTCTAAAATTTCATCTGCGCAATCAATTTCTCTCCCCAAATCATGTGTTTCCATTTCAATCGTGTCACTGCTTCTCTTCTCCTCTTGGTTTCCGTTGTTTTTAACTGTCACCGCTTGCGTGCAATTCTCCAAAGTTAGACAGACTTGCCCTTCAGTTAACATTGGGTCATAATGTGATGGATTAGGCCTGTTGTCAATTTTCTTTATCAGCTGAATTGGGTCAAGGCCCAATTTTTTCCTTTGGCCCAGACTTCTCCTTTGAGAAGGAGTGGAAGAATTAATAGTTGGCAGAAACCCCTCGTGACTATCACGTGCAAGTTTTTTAAAATTTTCAACTTCAATCGAGGAGCCTACGTGACCCCAGACTTCTTTTGCAGATAGGTCAGTGGATAAAAGGGTAAGACCCTGGTTATTATCCAAAGGATTTAGAGATTGATTTCAAGCCATCTTCCTCTTCTTCACCGTCGCCAGAATCTTACACCAAATGGGCATATTGAAGATGTAGCCATCACTTTCCATCTCAATATCTCTTGGAACTTCTTTCCCGTCACCCTTGACTTTGATTCCAGCCCAATCGCAAATGGTTTTTGAGTATCTTTTCTTCCTCCATTTCAATTTATCCGCCACAGACATCTCCTATCTGCCGAATAACTAAGTTGCGCGGACTCTTCACTTTCGATGCCGCACCCGTGTCGGATTCTCCAAAAACACACTACTTTTGGAGAATCCGACATGCACCCGTCGACATTTTTGAAGAGTCCGAGCAACATAGCCGGAAAATGGATTGTGACCAGAGGCTCAAAGGAAACCCATAGATGTGAATCCATACCCAGCTTCGTGGTTCCTCTTCCGGCCAGCATCCTGCTGTTGGAGTCCACCAGTCCAGACTCAGAATGGACCTCTTCCACCTCCACTCACGTTTCAAGATATGTTCTGCTTCCTTCCTAGTTGGAAGTTCGAAGAGGAATTGAGAGTCATTCATCACATACACATTGGTTCCATGGACTGAGTTCCATACGCTGCTCACCCATCTTCTTGCATCGTTTAGAGTTGGGATTTCATGGTTTGGGGACATGAATTTTCCCACGATGCATCTACCAAGTACATCGTCTTCTGAAACCTCTGAGACTCCAATAACTTTGATTCTGGAATTGGATATTTGAGGTGTCGCTTCTTTAATTGCTTCTGGTGACCATTTATTGCTTCTGATGGCCTCTGCAAAGGAGGACTTTTGATGCTGATGCTGATGATTGATTGTAGATGGATCCTTTCTGGTTGGGGTCACAATAAATTTTTCAATCTTCTGAGCTATTGCTGCCCAACCAGCATTTAATGCGATTTCTGGAGATATAATCACTGATCTGTTCCCCCCTTGTACTTCAATAAAGCTTATGTACCTATCATGTTCGTTGTATTTAAGGTTGCAATAGAACTCAGCAAAAAGGTCTCTTGTTTTCCATCTCTTTGTTGACATTCTCTGCTCCTTCGGTGCATCATTAAATACATGAACTAACCATTTCATAACTTTGAGGCTTAAAGATACTTTTCTCATCAAATTTCTGCTGCGTTCAGTCCACTCAAACCAAGCTTCATACTTTGATGTGGTTTTAACAATATCAAAGGATTTAAAACCAGCATGATAATAAATCCTATCTTCCCCCATGAGAAATAATAATAAGAAAGAACAGGTTAAAGAGATGATAGCACAGAATGTGTTACCAATGGATGAAAAAGAAAGAAAGGGCTATTTCCGGCGTAGAAGACCACCGGAAAAGGGTTGTTCTCTCCCCTAGCAAGTAGGAGAGAGAGGGTTCGCGTAAAACGTGCCTGGGAGCATTTTACTTTTTAACTTGCCAGACGTTTCGTCGCAACTGGAATGCACTCCCTTGCTCTTCTGAATCTTTTACCTCCCATCCTCACTTTTTTTCTCGGTCTCCCCAATTTTAGGATTATCAACAAGAGAATAACCATCAACGAACTCACAAATATGATCTTCAATCACTTCACATGCACTACTAGATCCTCCTTTCACACGTTTTTGTTTCGCGCACAAGATGATTTAACATGGCCCACTTTATGACACTCAGAACATTATAGTTCTTTATAGCGAAATCAAGAACATGGTACAACCATGTAAACATCTTTAAAAGGAAGAATAACAAGGTAGTATGAAAAGAACCTTACTTCTCTGCCGTTTTTAACTCAAAGCAACTCTTGATTGGTAACTTTTAGATTTATAAATAAACCTAACTCACAATCTCAAGGGATAAGTTTAAGGAGTTAGAAAAGGAAAAGGAAAGGTCAACCTAGAAATAATAGGATTGGTTAGTAGAAGCAAAAAGAAAAGAAAGAACTTAAAAACCCAAACCCCAAGGAATAAGGAAAGAGATGTCACCTTAACCTTCAAGATCTTGGATTCCCCCTCTTCTTGTTTCCTTCTTGACTTGGAAACTAATTTAATTTCTTGGGGAAAAGGAAACAAAATTTCTCTTTTCTTTCTTATTTGTATGACTAGATTTTGTTTTTTTAACTTTTTTTTTAATTTTTTATTTGTTTAGAAATCCCCAAGATAATTAAGAAGGGAATATTGATTGAACTCACTCTAATACCACTGGATAAGAATCGGGTTACTTAAGTGGAAAAACAAGAAGATAATGCGGAGCAAAAGTACGACGATTAAAGACAGGAAATTAAAGATGCACGAAATTTCAAAATAAAATTCTCAAAATTCGATATCAAGTGCAACACTAATTGAACTTAGTAATTAAAATTAGTGGGTTAAAACTAATTATGTTACTAGTAGAATCAATCAAGAATTTAGTTAACAAAGTGATCTAGACCCCTATTTTGAAGAAATTAGAGACAATAATTAGTACAAGACTAATTACTTTCCTTAATTTACAAATAAGAACCAAAGAAGTCAAGTTAAATAATTAATCTTACCTCTTAGAAGAATTGTTCTTATAATGTTGTAAGATGAATCCCAAGTAGCCAATACGCAATGGTGTAAAAAGAGAAACTCTTAAATAATAATAATGTTGTGAAAAATAACAAAATCCACCCCTATATATAGGGGACATCTATCCCAAATAGTATGAGATTCGAGTCCTACTTTTATGAAAATAATAAATATTAAAACCCGATTAGGAAAGCAGGTAAAATAATGCCAAACTTCTTCCCTAACAAAATAAGAAAAAGTGACAAAATATGCACCAAAACTTGCACTCAATTTGGGCATGAATCAGCTCCTGTTTTTGGGCACGATTTCAGCCTTTTTGGGCTCTAATTTTCAGCTCCTTTGTGCATGCAAAGATAGGCCCCCTTGGGCTCCATGTGAGCCCCAATCTTCCTCCTCTTGGCTTGGATTCGGACCATGAAATATGTGTAGCACTTAGCCCACTCTTCGGTATAATTCTTGGGCCCTTCTTCCGCGACAAACATCTTCTTGATTTCCCATTGAACCCCAACAACCTTGGCTTGCAACTCCTTAGCTTGAGACATTGACGATGATCTTCTTAGGGCTTCTATAGCTTCATCCCTACCCATGGAGCTATCAAAAATGCTTTCGTGTCAAGTATTATTAGGATTTTAAGAACTTAATTGTTTAATGTTCTACATTGGTAGAGGTGAGTATTCTTTTAACTCTTTCCCTTGAGCTAAACCAAAAGGTATTAAGAACAAGATACTATTATGATTTATCTATCATAAACACTAAAAGCACTCGAAATGAAAAGGACTAATTGTTAAGCTCTTAAGATTTTCGGTCCCCAAGATTGTGGTTCCACTACGAGTGTATGTTCGCTCGACTTATTCACATGCCTGCATGCAGAAGAAATGACTGATAATCTCTTAGCTAGTTTCAGAATACAAAACCTGCTGCACAAGTTAAAGCTCCTCTTCAAATAAATTTGTTTCTATTTAGTTCCCTCTGGATTTATCTAATTGCTACCTTCCTTTTAGAATGGCATTGACTAGTTTTTAGACTCGAGAAGTATTTTCTTGATTTTGCAGTCTGTATCATGCTTCAAGAGTTCTGACATCTAGCACTGCTGCACAGGAAGCTGAGCTTCTTATTTTCCATTTTCTAGCACATGCCAGTTTGAACCTGAAATTATAATGCTCGTCTCAGGTATGAAGGCCTTTCAGAAAAGTTTTTGTCATCTCCCATGCCAAAGATATTGCTTTTAGCTGGGACAGACAGACTTGACAGGTTGTGTACTTTTAACTGTATCAACGGTTGTGTGGAATTCTATATTGCATATGCATTCTAGCATGCGTGTGAAGCTTCAACACTGTGTGGTTATGCACGTCTGTATATTCCTTTTCTGATATGTGGTTTAAGTATATCAGATGGTTCCTTATATTCCTTTTCTGATCCAACTTAATAATGAGTCATGTCGGAAGAATTTATGTGCATGGCTTTCCTAAACAATATAATGCTTGCAGTCTCACTTGTAATGGGGAATTGCATGGCCATTCCCTCTCGAAAAGTATCTCTAAATGACTGCCAATTTTATCCCACTTAACTATTTAGTGGTTGGAAATGTGTATAATCCTAAACAGAAAGTAGAATTGCCAAAGTCTGCTTAGAATCTCTGGAGACTTGTCATTGTTCAGTATATGAAAAAACGAGCAGCAAACAGCGGACATATCAATGGAAGCATTAGAAGACTGCCATTTATCTATCAATTACAAAGAGGGCTACCTTTTCTGGCATTGTCATTACATGTCCATGAACTAAGAATAGAGTCTTGTAAAAGCAATAGTAATGTCATTTGTTTTCAGAAAAGTGTATTATCCTTTAGCGCACTCCTTACTACCTCTAATGTAACTGAAACAGACATACAAATATATTAGAGAAATAAGTATGTTTATGCTTAACACTGTATAACCCTTTTATATAGGGTTCTCCAACCATATCTAATGTAAACAATCAACTTTGAGGACATGTAAGCGGAAACTACCTAGTTTCCAAGTAAATAGATGTCACTATCATTTTTATTGGGTAACTACCTTACTTTCTCTCACACAAAAAAATTCTTCATTGTAGAGCTTCGATATATTAATACCATTGGATTTGCTACAGTTGAGTTTGTTTATAATGTACTTTTTCAGAGGACCTTTCAAGATATCTTTTCCAGATATAATGTACTTTGCAACCCAATGTCTTAATGAGATGCTACGAAATGGAAACTCTATCCGGATAGCAGTTAAGATTTTATTTTGTTCCGGTGAAAGATTCTAAAAGCTTATTTCACAACAATTGGGGGATGTTTAAAGCTAGAAGCATAAACTACATTGCTCTAGCTTATGTTTTGATAAATCATGAGACCAATTTGTCGACAGTTTCTCTTTATTGCCACAGAGCCCTCACAATAGGTCAAATGCAAGGGAAGTTCCAAATGGTGGTCGTCAGACACACTGGCCATGCTATACAGGTCCATTTTGGTTTTCTTAAGATGCCAATTGGTTTAAATTTGGAATTGCACTTCTGGATATTTGCTTGTCCTTTGAATACTGCAGGAAGATGTGCCTGATGAATTTGTCACTTTGATACTCAATTTCATTTCCCATAATCGAATAGGACCACATGGAATTGAGGTTAGTTTGTGGAACTTTACTTTTTAAGTGTCTAGCATGATATTTTTAAATCCACAGTTTTTTTTTGGTCTTAAATCCACATTTTTTTTGGTTTTCATGGCCAAACGGGGAGTTAATCTTTTTCGGGTATCACTTCTAGAAATAAAGGTTTTTCTCACCGCGAATCAGTGAAAAATTTGTGCTATAGAACATGATTTTTCCACTCATTTTCCACCAAACCAGCTCACTGGAAAAATGCATGGTTGGAAACAAATTCTCACTGAAATAGTGGGAAATTTTCTAATTTTTCCATATGAAAACATTACTATTTTTATTCCATATGAAAATATTACTATTTTTTTCTTTTCCCACCGATTCAATCAAAATATTTATGGAAATAACCATTGATCATTTTTCAGTGGAAAATTTTAGTCGGAAAATAGTGATTTGTTTGTAGTATCAAAAGAGACTTTTTGAACACTATATACCAAAAGGGACGCTCCCTAAAATTTCATACCAAAACGGACAGTTCGCCAACTTTCTCCAATTTTGTTAACTTTGGTCGTTTGAAACAAAAAAAAATAAAAAATTAGAGGGGTTCGCCCATTTCCAAATATATTTTTTTATGCCACTAAGGGGCGAACTACATTTCATTATGGTATATAGTATATACTTACTATTTGATTGTTTTGTGCCTTATAGGATAATATCCGAGTATAATAAGACTACGAAAAGGACGAAAATTAATACACCCATGTATATGATAATTGGGTTTCTCTCGTAAGGAATCTGCTTATGTCAACTTTTGTATTTTTATTTAGTCATACGTAATAAGTTGTACACAAATTCTTGGCTTGGAATTTCTTTTAAAACTAAAAATTAAGGACATAAAAATTGGAGGTGTTAGAAAATGTTTATGTTAATCTCTCGTCAATCTCTCTATTACCTTGGAAAACAGACCCAAGATACTTAAAACTACCTCTCGTTATAAAGTTTTATAAATCAATTCTCTGGTATGACCCAATTTTAACAGTTTGCGTGTTCATAATAACAATAACATATCTAGTGTAATCCCATAAATGAAGTCCGGAGAAGGTAGGAAGTACACAATTAAACCTTATTCTTGCCTTTGTGGGGTAGAGAAATATTTTCAGTAGATCCTTGACTCATCGAAAGAAATTAATCAAAGCAGGATTGTAGGAAAAATAACAATAACAAAATATCAAGCCGAACAAAGCAGATGAAGTAGCTTGTGCGTTGACATTCAAATGAAATTTTATGTCCTTAATTTTTAGTTTTAAAAGAAATTCCAAGCCAATAATTTGTGTACAACTTACTATAACTAAATAAAAATACAAAATCTGACATAAGCAGATGAAATGTAGTTCGCCCCTTAGTGGGTAAACCATAAAAAAAATATTATGGAAATGGGGGTTCGCCGGGTACTGGGCGAACCCCTCTAATTTATTTATTTTTGTTTCAAACGGCCAAAGTTAACAAAGTTGGGGAACTGTTCGTTTTGGTATGAAATTTTAGGGAGTGTCCCTTTTGGTATATAGTGTTCAAAAAGTCTCTTTTGATGCCGGACTTCTCCAGACCCTATGTAGCCACTGATGACTCAAAACCTTGACTTTACTTTTTAGAGGTAGAGGGTCTCTATGACTAGGCTATCCCTGGTCGAAATCGAAACACGTTCTTCGATATATCATGGTTTCCTTTTGGAATAAAACTGTATTTTTGAAATGTCATACATTTTCTTAAAACTTTAGTGAAAATTCATTTTATGGTGATTTTGTTTGCAGATACCTGGACTTCATCGAGCCCCTCAGCCAAAACCTTGAATATTGGAGTGTTGCAAAATAAGATTTCTAGGATCTCGAGTCAAAGCTTTGGAGATGTTTTTATATATGGGTATTGTACATAGAGGTTGTCAGCTGTAATAATTGGTTTATTTGGAAAACAAGACTATTTAGAATAGTTTAACCTTTTCTACTTATTAATGCAAGGATTAAAAACACATGCTCTTCCACGATTCAACAACATTATGGAGAAATGCTTTTTACTAGCTGTCTATAAAATAATAACCGTACCCCTCTTGTCGATTCATGGTTAAAAAACAAAGATACGGAAGATGATAAAAAATGCTCTTTAACAAATATCTTCCTCCTACCTATTGGATTAAATTTGTCCTTTCTTCGACCTATTTGATTTAAAAAATGTCCTTGGGATCGTTTGGTACTATGTATTAGGCTAAATAATACATGTATTAAGTGTGGTATTATTTAACACATTGTTTGGTAGGAATTTTGTGACTATGTATAACTAATACATATATTAGTTATACACCCTATTTGGTATTATAGGGTGTATAACTAATACCTTCCATTTGGTATTAAAAAAATAAATATTTGAGGGCACTCAATAAAATTTCAATTATAATGATGCCACAAAATTTTCTCTTAGGTCTAAAATAATTGCCGGCAATGAAATTTTCTATTTCTAAAAATGTCTTCTTAATGCATGATAAGAAAACATGCATTTGATCCTTTTACTAACATGTAGCTAAGTTTCATTCGAATAGGTCTAAAACAATTACAAGTTATAATGACTACAATTTTTTTCTTCATATATATACATTCACGATCATTTTTTTAGTCTACTTGATCATCATTTATTATTAAATTTTTCAAACTTTAGAAAAGAAACTTAACGATTCAACCTACTTTAATCACCGTATAATGTATAAGGTTAGAAAACTATCACTATAAAAAATAATCTTAATAAATTAACCATGACTCAAAAAAGATTAATTTTCATTTGAAAACGTCAAAAATACAAATCGGGAGCTCAATAATAAAAATTTATGAATAACTTATTTTCAATTTATCAATATGAAAATTTCCTCCAGATAATTTAAGTGAGAGTACCAAAAAAAAATTATTTCTTATTTTTAAGAATGAGTTATAACGTTTTGTAAAGAATGTACACAAAGCTATAAAATATGAAGGGTATTTTTGTAAACGAATAATATCTTCTTATAAATATAGTAATGCAAGTCATTTTTAATACATCAAACCAAACAATGGATAAGAAATGACCTCAGCATAACTAATCTCAACACTACTAATCCCAGCATTGCTAATTCCAGCATTACTAATACACCCTATTCAGTACTATTCTTATACACTCTACCAAACGACCCCTTAATGTATTAGAAATGGTTCAAAAATTGTTCTCCTTCCACCTATTGAATCAAATTTGTCCTTAACATTATTTTTAGGCTTAAAATTGTCCCTCCATTAACGTCGCAATTATATGACATTTAATTAATATTAATTAGACATATGGCCTTTATTTGTTGATCCATATAAAATTTTGACTTGACTCATTTGTGATCCAACTCAACACACTTCATTTTAAATTAATGCAAATAAGCAATAAAAACATTTTCACCTTACATTTTCAATTAATTTCTAGATCTAATAGGTGGAAGTTGGGCCAAAATATTGGGACATAGATTATTATTTTTGTTTCCAAATTTTGTATGACCTTTGTTATACATTTTTGACTTCAATGAATTTTCAAGTTTTGCACGAGAATCAAGCTTTTGGGAGAAGACCTCCAGCTCCTTTATGAAATCGGGAGATAAAATAGATATTATTTTTTGTGTTTTAATACAGCAATCGTGGATTATTTACACAAGAATGATTTATTTTTGTAATTGTTGAAGTGTTAATATATGATATTTCTGTGCATATTAGTTTCTCTAGATTGTTATGACTATATAAGATTGTGTTTAGTCCTTCTGAATATTTCCTTATAAATTTGTGGAGCGGACAATGAGTAATATCAGTAGTTAGTTACCAAGAAAAATGCAAAAATTATCTACGAAAGGCTGTGAATCTCATGTCAGGTAAGGATTAAAACTTTAGTTACTATTTTTATAAAAAGAGTATCAGAGTAATTTGAAGACGCTTAGTTCTTATATGTGTATGCATTAGTTATTAGTTGTATACTGAGTGTAGATTTTATTGAAAATAGGAGGTGAAAAAAATATAAAGCAAGTTAATGGAAGAGCAAGTTTAAATTTGAAAATAATGTTAGGGGCAAATTTGATCCAATAGGTGAAATGAGGACATTTTTGAGTCATTTTTAATACATTAAGAGTATTTTTGAATCAAATAGGTTAAAAAAGGGGCAAATCTAATCCAATATGTGAAAGAACATTGTAAAATAATTTTTAATACATTAATAGCATTTTGATCCTTTTCTGTTAAAATATACATAGAGAAAAGAGGATGCTTGGTTGTCACTTTGACTCATAATAATGAGTCAGAGCCTAAAGGACTTTTTTTCCAAGAAAATCAACCAAAATGGGTTGTTAAAATTGAGACAAACTTAAAGGGGTTTGTCTCACTACAATTACGACTAGCAAATTTTTGAGACGGCCCACACCAAACAAATGTTTAGTTTGTTGGCCCCACAATTTTTTATAAAAAAATTGCATGTCGTGTGGCATTTCACGACTTGCAATATTATTTTAAAAAAAAAAAATTATGAGCCGGGTGGCAATTCACGACTCATCTTTATTTTTTTTTAATTTTTTTGCGTGTCATTAATATTTTCTTGATCTTATGTATGGGGTCTTATAATTGTGTTTGAATTTTGAATGCCTTGAATTTTTTTTCTATTTTTGTAGGTGTAATGATATTTTGAATTACTTGCTAGACTCCGCTTGGGAGATGGTTATCTAATGTTAATTACGATGGATTTGGGGCGTGTTAGGGATATCATGCTTGTAGTTGTGATGAATTTTTGACGGGATATCATTAATTATGCACGCCGAAGGAAAATAGTTTCGGCGAGTTTAAATCATGCATGTCGAGGGGAAATAGTTTCGGTAAGGACATATTTACACTCTTTTTTGTCATGCTTTTCTCATGTTTATGCTTTATTTTGAGGATAATCTAGCTTAATACTCTTATTTATACTCATTTACATGTTTTGGAGCTATGTAACGTGTTTTGTGCATTGTAGGTGAAAATATCAAGAATTTAACTAAGTATGAGATGAAAAGAGCAAGACCTCGATGAGTCAAGCTCAAGGCAAAGCCCGGAGAGTTGCGAAACGAGTCCCAAGGAAAATGGGGAGAGGGGTCGGATTTCACCCCCTTTGAAGGTATGCACCCTGCAGGAGGTCCCACAAGGCGAAGCAGAAGAGTTTGCGGCGTGAAGGCTAGGGTGAAGCTGCCTACCTCGCACCGCGAGGTGACATAAACATGGAAATTTTTTTTCCTAGTCCAACTTGGTGGAACTTTTTAGGTGTTTTTAAATATTATAGATATCCATCATTTGTAGTTTTAGAGGAGGACAAACATTGTAAAAGTACAGAGCAAGAGTGGAGGCTAAATTCTTCTAAGGTCACTTCTTCATCTTTTTACCTAGCATTATTTCTTATTTTTACATGAATTATATCCTTTATAATTATATTATGAGTGGCTAAAAGGACTCTATCTAGTGTTATAGTCATAGTATGAACATCGTATTCTAACAAGTAGTTGTTATTGTGAATTTCTACCATCAAAATTTTATTCTTTTAATCTTATACTTACTATTATGTTGATTCGCAACCAATAGGATAAACAGATAATTGCTAGTGAAACTCGATGGAGTAAAGCTAGGAATAGAACGTAGGTTAAGAAACTAGGATGCGTCTGCAGAACGGACTTGCCGCACGGATAAAAATCATATCTAAATGGCCCTACTTGGCTCATGTACATGAAGATATATAAATGCATTTGGATTAGTTATGAACATAATCATTTAACAATATAGGTATTAGGCTAACCTGGGTAGACAGTTAGAGATTCGAAGAATCATGACCATAATAAACCCCGTGAGTCAGCAAAATGGTAGTTAACGTAAATAAGCTTATCAACTGTATATTTAGATACGATAGAATTACACAAGCGCCATAGCCCTAGGCTCTATCTTCTCTGTGAAGAACTCCAGCAATATTAATCACTTTTACAATTCTTGCTTAGTATAATTAGTAGAGTAAATAACCAAACCAACCAACAAACTCTCTTGAATTGGACAACACTTGTTATTTGAATTATAATAGATTAAATAAATTGCTTGTTAGCTCTACGTTCCCGTGGGATTGGATAACTCAATTGCTTAGAATCACTTTATTACTTGATAAACTCTTTCACTTGTGTGTGTATCGAGAGACAATAATTTTTTAGCGCTATTGCTGGTGACTTAAAGTATTGACAAGTTTTAGATTTTTTCTATTAATTTTGGATATACAAGTGTTAACGACTTGATTTATGTTGTTATCATTACAGGTGATAGGTTTATGCAAAACTCTGAAGATGAGGATGACCTTACCAAAGCTAAAGGAAACCTAACTCCATTCCAACCGGAACGAGAAAGGTTCCTTCATTAAAGGTTAAGGAAGAAAGCCTTGTTGCAAGCATAGCATAACCAACCACCGGTACTAATGGCAAACCAACCACCAGCCCCAGTAGCAGTGTGCAAAGTGACAGTCCCCACTTACAGAAAATGTACACTCTAGTATTGTAAAACCTACCATTACTAGAAGATGCAAGCTGAAGAAAAATATGGTGAAACTCTGCGGGCAGTATACAGGTTTACTATACAAGGACCCGCAAGTTCATCCCTAAAATTTCTTAGAGATTGAAGATACACATACATCACACATGGTGTCTAATCAGACTATCTGAGACTTACCCTATTTCCGTTCTCACTATTAAGGGAAGCCAAAAGGTGGCTTAAACCTGAACCTCCCAACTCGATCTCTTCATGGGATGATTTGGCAAAAAAAGTTAATAGCAAGGTTCTTTCCATCTTGAAAGATGAAAAAATTGAGAATTGAGATATTGAGATTCAGGAAGAAGGAAGGCGAAGGCTTGCCCCAAGCTTGGAGAGATTTGAAATTTTATTGATAATTTGTCCCCATCATCATTAGACACAGAATTTTCTAGCAAGTACATTTATTGAAATTTTAGATATTTACTCTAAGCTATTTCTAGATTCAACAGAAAGTGGACAAGCACTAGAGAAGATATATGCTGAGCTGGTTCTCTTATTGAATAGGTTAGCAGCCAATAATCTAGAGTGGATGGTGAATCCAATAGAGGTGCAGTGAAGAAAGTAGTTGGGATGATTGAGGTTGATGGAATGACAAGAATACAAGCACAAATCACAACAATGAACAAAATCTTTAGTCACCGAAACAAATTTCTTATGGGGCAGGCGCAGGTACAAGCTCAAGTTCATCCAGTTCATGAAGCTCAGTTGTTCAATGAGGTTCGTGTAGGTAATCATACAAAATATATGTGCTAAGCTAACATTTTGTGGGCAATGCAGGTAAAGGCACAAGAAATCAGAGTTCCAAAAGTACTTATAACCTGAATTGGTGGAACCACTCAAATTTCTCTTGGGGTGAAAACCAGAGCTAAAACCATTATAAACCACTGGGTCAGAAACAGGGCTATCAATAAAATCATAACAACTCTATTTAGATCTAGTTAGATGAGATCAAAGAGGTGCTAAAAAAATAAGTGGATGGGCAGTAGAAGCATGAAGCTACTGTGAAAACCATGAGTTAGCAATCTGAAGTTTAGAAAGACAGATGGATAAAATTACGGGAGCTTAAAATACCATGCCTTAGAGAGGTCTTCTTGGTGATCTTTATCCGAATCTTAAGCAGGTTAATGTTGTGACTATGAGAAGTGGCGAGGAGTTGGGCAAAAGAGTGCCAAAAAATAGTTGACGGGGAGATCGAAAAAGAAAGTGTTGAGGTGCAAAAAGAGAAAGTTGTGAAGCAGCTTACACCGTTTGCTTCAAGACCTCCTCCTATATTCCCTGAGAAGTTGAAAAAGTAGAAAGAGGAGGCAACATTCTGAAAGTTCTTCGATTTACTGAAGCAGCTAAATATTAATGTACCTCTTATTGATATGTTGCAAGGTTCCCTAATATGCAAGATATATAAGAGATATAGTGACCAATATAAGGAGGTTATAAGAATATGCTACTGTATCTATGACCGAGAAGTGCTCATCTTATATTCAGAATAGATTACCAACAAAGTTGAATGATCCAGGAAGTTTCAATATTAAAATTTCCACTGGGAAACAGGTAAAAGCAAAAGCACTATGTGATTTGAGAGCTAGCATTAATCTGATGCACTCATCACTATTTAAAAATATGGGGTTTGGCAATCCCTGGCCCATTATTATTGTTTTGCACCTAGCTGATAGGTCCTTACCCAGATGATGTGGGTCTGAGATACATATTTTTTCACTATTTTTTACCCACATCTAAGCTTTTTATAGTATAATTTTGCCTAAAACTAATGATTTATGCTTTATTTCATGATATATCACTTATGTAAGATATTTTGTGCAGTTTTTATGATAAAAGCCAAAAGAAGACCAAAATAGAGCTCAAAAAGCCAAATTTTGCAAAGTAACATCCAGAGTGAAGCCAGAAGGTCGCGAAGCAATGTCCAACTCAAAAGGGGGGAGGAGGGGGTCAGAAATACAACCCCTCTTAAGTTTACACCTTGAAAGTGAATTTCCCGGGCGAGCTCAAGGACCTCACAGCGTGAGCTCTAGGGCAAGCAAGGGAGACTCGCAAAGTGAGCTAACCGTGGCAAAGGGAAATTTTTCCCCATGTCCTATTCAACCTGGGATGAGGTCTTTTAGATATTTTTAGATATTATAATTACTCCATCCCTAGATGTTTTGAGGAGAGGACAATTATTGTTTATACAAGTATTGTGGAGGCACAAAGCAAAGGCTAAGGTCATATTATCTAGGGTTACTTCTTTACCTCTTTACATTATTGTTCATACATATATTATAGATTTGTAATCAGAGATTGAGTAAATAGAATTCATGTTTCTAGGGTTATAACTATAGTATGAACATCGTATTCTTATTATAAATTGTGATTGCAAATTCTACCATTACCTATATTGCAAGTACATCAACGTGTCATACTAAATGCTCTGTCATAAGATAAACCTAGGAGAAATATAATAGTAAGCATAAGATAAAGAAAACAAAATGTAATGGTAGAATTTGCAATAATAATCTATAATTAGATTACGACGTTCATATTATAGTCATAACCCTAGAAACAAGGATTCAATTTACTCAATCTCCTATTACAAATATATAATGTATGTATGAACAATAATGTAAACAGGTAAAGAAGTAACCCTAGATAATGTGATCTTAGCCCTTGATTCGTGCCTCCATAATGCTTGTTTAAACAATAACTATTATCTCCTCAAAATGTCTGGGGATAGAGTATTTATAATATTTAAAAACACCTAAAAGACCCCTCCAAGTAGGAATGGGAGAAGGGAAAAGTGTTGCCCCTTCCATCCTTACCTCGCACGGCGAGCTACTTCTATTTACCCTGTTGCTCGCCATGGAATTATTTACTTTAGGGCATATAATTAAGAGGGTGTGTATTTTTTTATCTCCATTCGCTCTAGAGCTCGCCTTGCGACCTTCTGGCTTTTCCCTTGACACCAATTTAAGAGTTTAGCTTTCTGACCTCCGTTTTGGTCTCCTTTTGACCCTTTTCATAAAAAATGCACACAACACCTTGAATAAGGAATAATTCATAAAATGAAGCATAAACCATAAGTATTAAGCTAAATTATCCTCAAAACAAAGCTTAGATGTGGGCAAAAAGTAGTAAAAATGAGTGTATATTTGATCCATATCACCACCTGATAACGCTCAAAATACGCTCTCTAATGGAGGTGATTGCGATCATCAGAGAAAAACACATTTATCCCCAACGGATGTCGAGGTCGTACCCACAAAGAATAATATAGTCGCGATCAAGCTAATAAAGAATCTAAGCAACTTATTGAAGTTCAATTAACAAAAGGGGAAAGATATCTAAAAGGGGGGTTTTATACTAAATCAAAAGATAAAGAAAATCAAATAAAATATAGGTTTTGATCAATGGATTTCACCTTGCTTTCTCCAAGCAAGGATAACAAGGGAGAATCGGGAATGGGAATTTAATTCACAAGCTTGCACCCGATCAACACATGGGTAGTCTTGGCTAAAGGTGTACTTAACAGTCTTTCGGCCAATCAAGCAACTATTACTATGGGTTCTCTCGAATCATCACGAGTGAGCAATAACCAACAAATTAACTTGGGTGAGTTGGGTTATTTCTAACCCCAACTCTTAGATGGGAGTTTTCGTCAACCAAACTATCTCTAGCCTTGATCTAGAGTGGAAACCCCAAATCCTCACTATTGAACCTTCACAAATTTAGGGTAATCCTCTCTCAAGCAAAAACCCAAATGAGTATGCTAAGTCAATATTTGCAACCATTAACTATAAATTCAAGCATGGAGGATTCAATAGACCCAAATGATAAATCAAGAGAAAGCACAAGATTTAGAATTGAAAACCCAAATAAGTACTATCTCTAACACAAAACTCAAATCGCAATTCAACAATTAAATCCTACATATTAGCAATTAAGAACAAGAGTTGAAGAATGGAATTTAAGATTTTTACAATGTAAAGCATCCAAATCTTCACTCCTATGGTGTAGGTTGATGAACTTGCTCTCCAAGCTTGCCAAGAGTTGTGAGAATAGACAAATATAAGTTTCCAAATGGCTGGGGAGTCTTTTGTATGGATTGGGGTTTCCAATTGTGTGAAATTCCAAAATTGTCCATCTACCTCTGCTTTCCTTCTTCGCCTACGCGGAAGGTCTGCCACGTACGCAAAGTGTCTTTGTCTAGTTGACCTTCACGTACGCGGTCAGTGCATCGTGTTCACGGAGCTATACTTCAATTGACCTTCATGTACACGTGTGGGCACCGCATTTGCGTAGGCATGTGATGCTGCCAGTCACTTTCTTCTCCGAATAGCTTTCTTTTGACTTGTTTTCATCTGAATTCTTCCGTGTCATTTGCACTATTTTCCCACTCAATATTAGCAAAAGTATAAGATTAAGAGTTAAATAAGTAGGTAGAATATCAACTTATCAAACCCCCAAACTTGAACTGTTGCTTGTCCTCAAGCAACTAAAAACTCTATTTCAAGAGGCACACAACAGAAGTGCAAAGACATCACTTTAAGTCAAGGAAAACCCATTTCAATCACCAAGTATGACTTCGGTTGGTACTAATGATTAGTCAATTACATGATAACTTAATCCAAGCATTCCCCTCTATTCAAAACACTATTCAAGGATGCAATGGAACATTAAGAACAACCAAGTGACAACAATCAATCCTCAAGATGTGACTCAAAAACACTAGCTTACCAAAACATGCTCAATTGACTCTTTTTTGGAGTTATCAATGTCACCAACTATCCTAATTCGCATGCCCTCACAAGAATGAAAGTCCCAAAAACATATTATGTACAACGACAATCACAAGGGACAAATACAAACACTCACACTCACAAGGAATTTCAAGTACTAACAAGTATCAACCATAGGCTTGCCCTTATTTTCATTCGCCACTAGCTTAAGAACAATCGGTCAGAGATCTCAAAGGGCTTTTCTAAGCTTGTAATGTAGGTTCGGGGAAGGGTAGGATAAATATTCGGATTCAAGTGACTACATCCTCCTCGAAATCTTCATAACTTTTCCATATTAAAACCCAATCCATTTCTTTTCATTTTCATTCAACACAAGGCACCTATTTCACTTATTTTTCATTCGGGGCCCAAATATTTATCGTTCTACTCACCTTGGAGGATTCATTTCTTTTCTTTCCTTTCCTCTTTTCCTTTCATTTTTCTTTCTTTTTCAAATTCTTCCTTCATTTTGGAAATTCTTTTTTTTAAGCAACAAACCATGATTTACTCATTTAGCACTCCTCCAAGGTACCTTTTATCAACCCCCAAACTTAGGCTTTTAACCTCGATTTCACACTTGTATAGTTCAAGGATGGACGGGTTCAAGAGAAGGATTCATGTTAAAAGATGGTTCAAGGCTTATATCAAGGTTGCCAAAGAAAAGGTATTAGGCCCAAGAGGGGTGACTAATGATTCAATTTAAGTGCAATGGTGGCTTTTAAGGCTAATTGGGATTTGATAATCACAAAGAAGGCCTAAGATCATTTCTCTAATAAAAAGTAATCAAGAATAGCTTTAAAGACTAACCGGGTAAGTTCTAGTTAACACAAGCAAGCACAAGAATTATTCAACTAAACCTCACCACACATGGCATGCAAATCATTCAAGAAGGATCGATTTTAACTTCTTAAACAATAACAAAGAGGAGCCATTCTACATTATCACGGCTAATGAGCTAAGAGTCACAAAAAGATCAAAGGGGTTGTCACAAACATCATTCTTCGCCATGCACTTTTCACAATTTTTTTGGAAGGGTATGTCTATTTCACTTAACATGCAAGACTACTTCATTAGTACCAAACAAGTTAATCGCAACCAAAACCTCAAAAGATGACGATTTTCCCTTAAGAATGATGTCACTCAATCTATCATTGGGCCAATTCATCTATCTAAATTGATATGTCTACTCAAGGCTCATTAACACACCAATTCCATCACAAAGGCCACATGCGATTTACATATGTTAAAGTGCGGGTCGCACGTGCAATGCACAGGCCAGAAGTGGGCATGTGCGAAGCTCGTGTGGTTTGCACAAAGGCATGTGCGATACAGTTCTCTCCGCTCTAGCAAGTTCTAACTAGCTTAACGGGTAGTCAGACTTCCCTTGTCTCCAAAACATCTAACAAGCCTACTATAAAAAGAAATAAAGAAGCTACAAGAAAAGAAACTAACAACCTAAGCCATCAATTTCATCCATAGCAACTCCAAAACACGACAAAGGCATACAACCAAACAAAACAAGCCCGACAAGGGTATCATAATAAGGAGAGTTGGTGTTTATACTTGATGAGTAGAAATTAGCAAAGCAATGGAAGAACTTGATGGAATTTATTTGTGTGCTTAAGGAAGAGGAGAACCTTTGTTTTGAGAAGAAAACGTTTGGGGCCTTTTGATTGTTTTTGAACATTTAAAATTACCTGGAATCTGTTGTTGCCTTCGCATTCCCGGGCAGTCCAGCGCGTACATGATAGCATGATTTTTGATTGGCCTTTGCGTATGCGGCCGGTCCACCACGTTTGCCAAGAAGGCTTGATGGACAAGATTTTTACATTTTCTTCTAACTCACTGTTTATGATGTGCGAAGTGGGGTGCGACGGGCACTTTGTGAGGTGCAAAATGCACCACATTTGCACATGCCAATATTTTTGTTCAGTTCACTGTTTGCTTGTGTGATGGCATGTGCGATGGGCACTATTCTAGGTGCGAAAAGCATGTTTTTCAGAAGTCTTTTTGGTGCTTCTCAATACTTGGTTCCTCTTCTCATTCCTTTGGGCACCTAAAGACAAACTAAAAAGAAACAAAAAGTGAAGTAAAACATAAAAATGATGCGTTGCCTTCCATCAAGAACACAGTTTAATGTCGCGGTGCGACGCAGGATATGTCACCATTCAGATCTCCATTTGGACGATTTGAACCTTCGACCCAAAACTGAATCAAACTTCGATGAAATTGTCGGGGTGAAGGTTTGAACATGAGAAGGCCATTCTCTTGATTTTGCATTTCACTCTTTTTAGCCTTCAAGTGAGAAAGGTCGCTTCGCCTTCTTTCCACGACAAACTCAAAACCGGATAAACCTTCATCTATCCTCCTTCCAAGGTCTTCCAAAAGCTTGATTACTTCAACTTTTGTCTATTCAATCAAATTTAAGGTTGAAAAATGGTTAGAGTGGGATTTGGGCATCTCCACCTTCAAGCTTGACTCATTCATAACATCCTCACTTTCGAATGAACTAGAGTCTTTCAAAATGAAACATTGGACTTTGCCTTGCAACTCTAGTACCATTCACTTAGGTTCGGCACCATGATCCATATTTGGGGTAGTTGGTTGCCACAACACCTTCAATGCATGATCATCCTTTGTGTCCTCCCCTTGTTTAGATTCAAGCACTCCCGCTACAAACTCACTTTTGGGAGATTTCATATTTTGAAAATCTTCTTCATCGTCCCCACGGTGAATTTGCTCGGTCCAAATGTTGGAGGCATGTTCATTGATTGGACTTGGAGGGGTTTCTTCATTAATTTAACCAAGAAGAGTAGACAAATCTTCCATGGATTGATTGACATGATTTATCTCCTTGCCTTCCTTCATCCTCATGTCCACCAAGCCTTGCTTTATAGATCTCACACCCTCCTCTTGGGTTTCTAGCGAAGCCAAGAGGGTTTGGAGCTTGGCACACATGCCTTCTTCGCTTGCTAATTCTTCGTTCCTATTAAGGTCACAAGCACAACTTGTAGTATTGTTAGCACAAGACGAGGGAAGAGGATGGTCATCGTTAGGGCATTCGATCCAATGTCCATCACGACCACCACACAAATAACAATTGTGCCCATCATAGGAGCGAGAAGGTGAATACCTCCCTCTCGTAGGGCTAATTCTACATCTACGCCCAAGGTGGGTTCCTCCACAATAAATACAATAGTCAGAAATATAAACTGGGATGTAACCACCAATATTTCTATCATTTCGAGATTCCATGGAACCAATCAACAAACTAAAACTAAATAAAATAAAAATAACTATTCACAAAATTGAACTAGAGTAAGTAAACTCAAATTCTAAACTAACTCAATACGTCAAATTGTTCCCCGGCAACGACACCATTTTTGATAACGCTCAAAATACACTATCTAATGGAGGTGATTGCGATCGTCAGAGCAAAACACATTTATATTCCCAATGAATGTCGGGGTTATACCCACAGAGAACAATATAGTTGCAATCGAGCTAAAAAAGAATCTAAGCAACTTATTGAAGTTCAATTAACAAAATGGGGAAAATATCTAAAAAATGGGGATTTTAGACTAAATCAAAAGATAAAGAAAATCAAATAAAAGATAGGTTTTGATCAATGACTTTCACCTTGCTTTCGCCAAGCAAGGATAACAATGGAGAATTGGGAATGGAAATTCAATTCATAAGACTTGCACCCGATCAACACATGGATAGTCTTGGCTAAAGGTGTACTTAACCGTCGTTTGACCAATCAAGCAACTATCCCCATGGGTTCTCTTGAATCACCATGAGTGAGCAATAACCAACAAATTAACTTGGGTGAGTTGGATTATTTCTAACCCCAACTCTTAGATGGGAGTTTTCGGCAACCAAATTATCTCTAGCCTTGATCTAGGATGGAAACCCCAAATCCCCACTATTGAACCTTCGCAAATTTAGGGTAATCCTCTCTCAAGCAAAACCCAAATTAGTATACTAAGTCAATATTTGCAACCATTAACTATAAATTCAAGCATGGAGGATTCAATAGACCCAAATGATAAATCAAGAGAAAGCACAAGATTTAGAATTGAAAACCCAAATAAGTATTATCTCTAACAAAAAACCCAAATCTCAATTCAACAATTAAATCCTACAGATTATCAATTAAGAACAAGAGTTGAAGAATGAAATTTAAGATTTTTACAATACAAAGCATCCAAATCTTCACTCCTATGGTGTAGGTTGATGAACTTGCTCTTCAAGCTTTCCAAGAGTTGTGAGAATAGCCAAAGATAGATTTCCAATCGGCTGGGGAGTCTTTTGTATGGATTGGGGTTTCCAAATATGTGAAATTCTAAAACTATCCTGTTGCCTCCATTTTTCTTCTTCACCTACACGAAAGGTCTGCCGCGAACGCAAAGTGTCTTTGTCTGGTTGATCTTCATGTACGCGGTTAGTTTGTCGTGTTCGTGGAGCTATGCTTCAATTGACCTTCACGTACGCGTGTGGGCACCGCATTTGCATAGGCATGTGCTGCTGCCAGTCACTTGCTTTTCCGAATAGCTTCCTTTTGACTTGTTTATATCCGAATTCTTCCCGAACACTTCTAAAACACAGAGACCTACAAAATAGAAGTAATCCGTGTCATTTGCACTATTTTCCCACTTAATATTAGCAAAAGTATAAGATTAAGAGTTAAATAAGTAGGTAGAATACCAACTTATCACCACCCCACACTGATGGATTAAATAAGTGGAAACCATGATGGATTAACAAAAGAGGCATAATACTTAGTAATTCTAGAACGGTGTTCATGCATGTATTGGTCTTTCTTTTGCTTTGATTGCTTTTTAATAGTGGCCAATGTTAGAACTCGCCTTATTCCTAATTGCTTGACTAAAGGGATAACAAATGGGAAAAGAGATTATACATGAATGACCCTTCTGGTCATTCCCACATTACGCTTTCCTTGTGCCGTAGGAGCTGAGTATCAAAACCGTGTAATAGTGATTCGCAATCATGTGACCTTAACCTTCGTCTCATATCCAAGAGTTGCAAGCCTAAATTTGAGAATTTTATTAACATCGCGCGTATTTGAAAATATTTGATTTAAAAAGTTATATTTTTATTACCTTCCTAAAATATTTTAAAGGTTTATGAAAAATACTTTTGTTACGATATATTGTGTATGTATTTATTTTACAAAGAGTTTTCTAAGTTATTAATATTTTGACGGGGATAGTAAACTTAGTTATGTTAAAAATTATTATTATAATATAGTAAGTTTTATTTGAAATAATTTTTTATTAGTTATGATATATTCAAAAAGTTATATATATTTTACCACGAACCTATGCAATATCCAAATTTATACATGTCATGTACTCTAGCTAAAATTAATTAAATGAAGAATTGTGTAGTGGTGACAATACCACCACCACGTGTAGCTATATGGTATGGGCAGCAGGTGCTTACCTATATGTAACCACGTGTGGGGGTGGGGGAGCATAATTCATTATCTTTGATAGGTAGCATTAATAGGATAAATGATCAACATTTCTTTTTAGTTACGGTTATATATGTATTCAACAACTTCTTTCATTATTTTCAATTGCCAAATGCAATTTTGAAGCCTCTTCGATATATACTTACAAATACGTATTCACGTTAGTAAGGAATACTTTTCCTAGTCAAGTTATTCAAGCCCAAGTTCGAGTTTGATTTTATTTTGGAGCTTTTTCGGAGAGGTTCAAACTTGTCATCGGACGATAGGTAGTCTAACTCCTCTAGACTTTACATATATAGGATAAAATTGTATTAATGAGCATCCTTGGGTTGGGTTTATTAGGTTGGTACCACACACCTTGACTGCTTTATTCATGTCCGCCTATTTTGTTCCTCTGATGCTTGTAGTACTTGCCGATACGTTTTATTTACCCTTGTGGTCCTGTGAAGCCTTGTTTACTCTGGAACACAGAAGGTGGGTTATTGAGAATGTCCGCAAGTCCTGGACATAGAAATATCCTTCTAGGCTGGTTATGCTTGTTGAGTAGTTGTAGGCCTGTGCAGGGCCGATAGATTGATTGTGAGCTGTTGGGTGGCTATTTGTGTTAATAATTCATTTCCATGCATATAAAGAGGATTTATCCATGTTTTACTACGGTTTTGGCTTTGGGCCTACTGAAATTGTTTTGTAAACCTTGCATGGCCCCGGGGGCCCGTTTCGATAGGAAATGAACTAAAAATGGTTTGATTTAACTTATGAATCTTCTTGGGGTAAAAGAAGGATAAATTATGATTTCTATCACTAGTTTTACTATTAACGCTAGACTCGGCAGGGCCGGGGTACTAGTTGAGTTTCTTACTAAATCGGGATAATTTTAGTCTCGATCAGATTGAGCATCTGAGATGACTTTCTACTATTTAGACCTAGTTACGCCTGGGCACCCTTGGAGAGGTTTTTTAGATATTTTCCCACAAATTTAGTCCTGGACAGGGTCTGGGCATGCATATTCGAGACTGGGTCTCTATCTTGAACCCGGATTTGCTTCCGGATGACATGTCTTGATACTGAGTTTTAGTATGGGGTCCGGGACCTCCATGGACCTTGTTGTCCAGGACTGGTGATTTGGGTTACGTGTGTTGGAGGGAGGGTATACGGTGGAGTAGAGGTATACGGGCAGTATCCTTCCATGTAACCTACCTACAAGGCCTGATCGGCACCAGAGGAGGTACATACAAAATTTCTATCCCACCCCGAGGTTATCATGCATCATATCATCCAGTGTTTGAGGTTCCACCCTTGTTTGCTATTTGTTGAGTGTACACTCCGGTTATATGGGCGGCCAGAGGTTTTTTTTTCACTTGTTTACGTTCCTCGTTTGTATGGGCGGCCGGGGGACTGTAGGTAGCCTCTTGTTACTTATTCACGATGTTATCCCCTTTTACGGTTATGCTTATAAGATTATGTACGGTTAAATTGCTACTTACACATATGCGGAAGCTAAACCAAACCCCAAAACCTGGTATCATAGTATAAAGCCAGAACTACATATAAGGAGTAAAAATGATCCAAAACAATATATACAGATGTCTCAGAATGGTCATAGAGTACATAAAACAAAAGATAAACTAAAGCTAAGCTCCGGTCGCCAAGAGCTCACCCTCAGTCTAAAATAGTCCCCAAAATATCTACGAGCATGAGTCACAATAATCTAGTGGCAATGGCCCACACTAGGATCTGCACCTGAAGAGGCAGAGTGTAGTATGAGCACCAATTGCAAAGAAACCGGTACCCAATAGGTATCATAGGCCGACTGGTCACATATAAGATAAAAGAGCAGTAACAGACGGAATAGAAGCAAGTAGTCACAGAAATCAATGAAAAGTACACAGGGTATTTCTTGGTGGTTTTTCATGATTTACACTTGGTTTGCTAAGGTAACCATCTCGGGGCTCTTTTATGATCGTTTTAATGAAGTTCTACGGACATTTCGTCAAGTTATGATTCTCTTGGGAAATCTGCCGATTTAAGCCTAATTATGAACAGTTTATAGGTGAGTATAAGCTGCGTATATATTGTGTTTATGAAGCTTAGGACGTAAGGAACAATTTCCATGAAGGAACTATGGGAATTCGGATGTTCGTTGGAAGGTATTTTTGTTTCGGAGCTTTTTCGGAGAGGTTCGAGCTTTTCATCGGACGACAAGTAGGTTACGGCTTAACTCCCTAGACTTCACATATATCGGGTAAAATTGTACTAGTTTGCATCCTTGGGTTGGGTTGTTAGGCTGGTACCACAAACCTTGACCGCTCTTCCGTGATTCATCCCGTTTCTTTCCTCTGTTGTGTGTAGTATTCCAATTTATTGATATTATTACCCTTGTGGTCCCATGGGGGCCTTGTTGACTCTAGAACATAGACGGTGGTATCATTGGGAATGTCCGTGAGTCCCGGACATAGAATTATCCTTCTAGACTGGTTATGCTTGCTGAGTAGCTTTGGAGCCTGTGTAGGGCCGTTCGGTTGATTCTGAGCTACGGGGCGGCTATTGTGTGTATGGTCATACCATTTCTATGCATATAAAGAGGTTTCTTCCATGTTTTACTACTGTTTTGGCTTCGAGCCTACTGGAACTATTTTCTAAACCTTGCATGGTCCGGGGGCCCCATTTTCAACGAAAATGATTTGGAAATGCTTTGACTTATTTTGTGAATCTTCTTGGGGTAAGGAAAGTTCTAAAATATATTTTATCAATAGTTCCACTTTTTCTGGGCTCGACGAGGTCGAGTGCCATGCTTATATACTACAGCTTTCGTGATAATAATAGGCTCGGCAGTGCCGAGGGCTAGACTCGTTTTACTACAACTTTTGTGATAATACTAAGCTCGGCAGGGCCATATGCTAGAACTATTTGATTTACCAATTTAGACCGCGACACCCTCCAGGCAGCTTTACTTGGGGATTTTTGAGATGCGGGGCATCTAGTATGTTGGTCGGGGACCACCATGGACCATGTTGTTCCAGACCCGAGGCTGCGAGCTGCAGGTGCCGGAGAGGGGGTATACGGTGTAGCAGTGGTATACGGGTTAGACCTTCCATGGATCCTGTATTCTGGGCCTTACAGGCCACCAGAAGCGGTTAACATACGGTACTACTATCACTTTTACTTAGCATGGCATCATATCATTCATCTGCGTGAGATACCACCCTTGTCTGCTGCTTGTTGATGGTACGCTCCGATAGTATGGGATGCCGGAGGGTTTGTTTTCACTTGTTTGCGTTCCTCGATTGTATGGACGGCCGAGGGACTATAGGTAGACTCTTATTACATTGCCTTTGTCTTAATTATGAAATTGGTTACAGCGAGGCTGTTTGTTTCTGGAATGAGATTGTCGTGATCAACATGGTTATTGCTTTTTTTTGCTTCCCGAGCATGTCTACCTTTATCGTTCTCTCTCACTCTTACACTTGAGGTTACCGGTATACCGTCCCTTTCTAGAACTTTCTTATATATATATTATTTTTGCGAGGATCCCAGGTGCGTCTTTATTACTTTCACCTGCGCCTGTTGTTTGTATATGTTCTACATGATAGCCTTATGTTGTTTTATGTTGTCTTCCCTCTGGCTAGTTCCTGTGTACTTTTCGTTGATTTCTGTGACTATTTTATTTCTACTATGCCTGCTATTGTTCTTTTACTTTATATGTGCCTAGTCGGCCTATGATACCTATTGGGTACCTTATGCTTCGCATTTGGTTCTCACCCTACACTCTGCATCTTCTGGTGCAGATCCTAAAGTGGACCATCGCCGCTAGCTTGTTGGAGAGTCGTGCTTGGTGATCTTTTGGACTACCCAGACTGAGGGTGAGCTCTTGGCGACCGGAGCTTAGCTTTAGTTTATCTTTTGAATTATGTACTCTATTACCATTCAAAGGCATCTGTATATATTATTTTGGATCGTTTGTACTCCTTATATGTAGTTCTGGCTCTATACTATGATACCAGGTTTTGGGGTTTGGTTTAGCTTCCATATATGTACATTTAAATTCTTGTTATCCCTTTTTCTTTACTTATTTTCCCTTGCTTCCGCATATTTATACTGTTGTCTCGCTTAATTGGTTGATAGTATCCCATTACTCACTGTTCTGGGCTACGGAAATTGGTTCGCCTACTGGGGGGTTGTAGGTGTCATCATGACTGAGAAATCGGGTCGTGACAAAAAGTCTGCGTAAAAGCAGACTGAATATAACCAAAAGGTAGAAATTGTAAGGTGAAACTTGAAGCTTGATGCTTGCTCCAACAAAATTCACCAAACTCCAAATAGCACAAATATTAATAAAATAAAAAAGACTTAGAGTGATTATGGTAGTAAAAGAGAAATGAGAGAGTATAAAAAAGATAGTAGATAATTTGTGAGAAATAGTGAAGGGGTGGGGGGATATTTATAGTGTAGAAGTAGTACTAAAGTGTATTTTATTAAACTTTAGAGTTAAAATAAAGTTAAGGGCAGTAACAAGTGTTTTGGGGGGGAGGCTGAGATGAAGGAGATAATATGAAGAGTAAAAGCGTTAGCTTGCTCTCTCTGTATTCATCTATTTATAAGGGAAAGTTACAAAAAGATAAGTACAAGAATAAATACAAAATAGAGTTCTACTACAATTAGTATATTAAGAAGATAACTCTAACACCCTCCCTCAATCTGAATGGGAAGAATAAACGTGAAGATTGGCAGTAAGCTCACGAAAACGGCCAGAGGGCAAAACTTTGGTGGATAAATCTGCAAGTTGTTCATAGGTATGAACATGAGAAACCACCAAGTCACCATGACTAATCTTTTCACAAAAAAATGATAATCCAAAGCAACATGTTTGGTACGAGAGTGGAAAACTTGATTATGCGCTAGGTGGATGGCTCCAATGTTGTCACACTTTGCGGAGATGGGGGAAGTAAGAGACATACCAAGATCATGAAGAATATATTCGAACCATGTAGCCTCAGCAGTAGAAACAACAAGAGCTCTATACTCAGCTTTAGTACTAGAGCGTGCAACTGTGGGTTATTTTTTAGCGGACCAAGAGATCAGATTTGAGCAAAGAAAAATGTAGAACCCAGTTGTTGACCGTCTTGTGGTAGAGCAACCATCCCAATCGTAGTCATAATAAATAGTAAGCGCAAGAGGAGATTTTTTGAACAACTGCAAGCCCCAATCAATTGTACCACTTGAGTACTTGAAAATGCGCTTTACTGCCTGAAGATGTAATTGCCTCGGCTGGTGAAGAAATTGAGAAGCAAGGTTGACAGAAAATTGAATGGCTGGCCGAGTGAAAGACAAGTATTACAGACTCCCAACTGATAGGTAGAAGGATCTTCAAGCAAGGGAGAAGAAGTGGAATTCCAGTCAAGCTTGCTATGGAGTGGAGTAAGGACGGATTTACACTTCTCTAGCTTAAACCGATGAAGGATAAAAGTAATATAACGATGTTGTACCAATATCAACCCCAAGGAACTACACTTCAATTCAATTCCAAGAAAGTAATGAAGAGGGCCTAAGTCCTTCATTGAGAATTCTGTACTCATAGAAGAGACAAACTGAGATATCAATGACTTTGAAGAGCCAAAAATAGCTATATCATCCACATAAATCAAAAGAATTATGCAGTCACTCCCCGAGTGAAAAATGAACATGCTATGGTTAGATATACATTATTTAAAACCAAGATCAAGAAGAAAATAGGAAAGACGATGGAACCAAGCACGCGGTGATTGTTTAAGACCATATAGAGCACGTTGCAACTTGCATACATAATGAGGATAATTTGGATGTACGGGTTGACGAATATAAATTGTCTTAGATAACTCACCATGTAAGAATGCATTTGACGCGTCAAGTTGATGTATGAACCAGTTACGTTGAAGGCCCAACGATAATACCAAACGAACTGTGCTATGCTTGACAACAGGAGAAAAGGTCTCAAAATAATCCACTCCGGGCTGTTGCAAAAAACCTTGAGCCACTAATCGCGCTTTAAATCTTTCTACAGAGCCATTGGTGCAAAACTTAGTTCGAAACACCCATTTGTTGCCAACAATATTCACATCTGCAGGAGGAGGTACCAAAGTTTAAGTTTTATTTTGGACAAGAGCATCAAATTTGACACTCATTGCTTGCATCCAATGAGGATCTTTAGAAGCTTGATCAAAGGAGGTAGGTTTAGATAAAATGGAACTAGTCAAAGTTGTTAAAGAAGGAATACTACGTGGTTTGAGTGAACCAGTTTGAGAACGAGTAATCATGTGATGAGAAGTTGGCTCTACGGTGGTTGGAGTGGAGTTAAGAACACTAGAATTGCCAGATGAAGATTGAATTTGTGTTGGTTGTGCCAGGGATAAAGCAACACATTCAGAAAAAAATTTCAAGGTATCTGCAGGACATTGATTCAAAGGGGAGTTCACAAGGTGTGAGGGAGAAGCTGAAGAAAATTGATTAGAAGCTTTAAGGCGATAATCACGAGAATCAGGTGACTGAAATATAGAAGTCTGAAGACTTCTACTAGGTGTGAGTTGCTATGTATTTTTGGGGGTAGGAGGTGTTAAATTAACAGAATTAGTATTATTTGCATTGGATAAACATGACGAAGACTGAGCAGCGGGGAATCCCGTTTAGAACAAATTAGGTGAAGCTCCTCCAGAACGTGTGATTGGGAAGTGATAAAACTTAGAGGAGTTGTCTAAAATCGTTGGCGATGAGGTAGATTTGGGTGAGATTGGTGGATGAGTAGAAAAGAAGGCCTGAAAGGGGAAAGGGTCTTCCACAAAATGAACATGCCAAGAGATGATAACTCTATTAGAACTGGGATCCAAACACTTAAAGCCTTTGTGTTTATCAGATGACCCAAGGAATAAACAAGGCTTTGAACGAGGTAGAAACTTGGATCAAGAACCAACTTCCAGAAAGGGATAACAGAGACATCCAAACACACGAATCAAATTATAATCTGCCACACGACCATAAAGTTGTTCAAATAGAGATTTAAAACACAGCACTGGAAGGGGAGTAACATTAATAAGGAAGACAGCATACAAACAAGCATCAGCCCAAAAATTAAAAGGCATAGATGCTTGAAAAATAAGACATTGTAGGACATTGGCAATGTGTCTATGCTTACGCTCGGCCCTACCATTTTGAGCAGATGTGTGAGGTCAAGAAAAATGGTGGACTATGCCATTTTGTTTGAAGAATGAGCTGAAATTGTTGTTAACGTATTCACCACCTCCATCGTACAGGAAATAAGAAATAGAGGTGTGAAAAACATTTTTGACCATTGTATAAAATTCCTTGAATTTGTCAAAGGATTCAGATTTTTCGCGCATCAAGTAAAACCAAAAGAATTTAGTGTAATCATCAAGGAATAAAATGTAATAACGATATCCAGAATTTGAGAGAGTAGAAGCATGCCATACATGTGAATGAATTAAAATGAACGAAAAAATTTGCATTAGTACTCGGTAAAGGAAACGACATTCGAGTTTGTTTGCCTATATGACAAACATTACAAGAGTTATTGCTAATAAATGAAGAAGAACTACTACTGATCAATTTTCTAGCAATTAAAGAGTTAAGGCCAGGATGGCCGAGACGCTGGTGCCAAAGGAAAGCAGGCAAAATTTTAGCAAAGAGGCCAAAGTTAGAGGAGCCAGATAGAGCGACACGTTGAGGATAGAGGGACCCAGAATTGTTACAGTGGAGCAATATTGTTCCAGTATTCATGTCCTTGACAAAAAACCCAGAGTCAGTAAAGTGAATAAAAGAATTATTATCAGCACATAAGCGTTGAATATAAAGTAGATTTTTAGCAAGTGAAGGGACATATAAAACTTTATTTAAGAGAAGAGGCTTAGAAGTTATTGGAAGAGTAGAGGAACCAGTAGATTTAATTGAGAGAAGAGTACCATCTCCAACCATAACTTGAGAAGAACCAGAATAAGGAGTGTGATAAGTAAGAGTAGAAGGATCATGAATCATGTGCGCCGATGCTCCAGAATCCGGGTACCAAAATGTTGGTTGAGCCTCCTCCAAATTCATGGCAGCAAATGATTGAGGAATATTGTTAGCCACAAAAGAATGATTGAACCTGTTTCTACACTCCAATGCAGTGTGATTATAGTAAAAACAAATTTGACATTGTTTAGCAGGGGTGAAAGGGACTCTACCTAAAATACCAGTAACAGGGGAAAAAGGCCGAGATTGATGTTGGAAATTAGACCATGAAGAGTTGTGGTAACCTCGGCCTCTACCATACTGACCCTTGTTATTTTTGCCACTACCTCATCCATTGGACCGTTCTTTTACAGATTGATTTCCATTAACAGATGATGAAAAATTAGAAGTGTTCTTCCCTTGAGTGGATACTAGCAAAGCAGTTTGAGGATTTGACTCTTCAGAAGTATTTGCATTAATGTGAGCTTTTTCGGTGAGAAAAGTGGTCATAATGCAATGAAAGAAGGAAGTAAGCTAGTAGCATTTAATCCCGACACAAAGGTACGATAGGATGAAGGTAATCCTTGCAAAGCTTGAGTGACTAAATCATCATCTGTCACAGGTTTACTAATTGACCTAAGGGAGCAGGCAATAGAGTGAAGTTTCTGAAGACAATCCTCCATAGAAAGGGAACCTTTTTTGAAATTTTAGAACTTGGATTTAAGGTGAATGGCGGAGGAAGAGACTTGATCTAAATATAGGGAGACTAGGGTGTCCCAAGCCTGTTTAGATGTCTCACGAGCATAGTTCAAAAGTGTGTCAAGAACAGCGGAAGAGAGGGTTGCATTAATCCAACTTAATGCAATAGTATCACATTGAATCAATAGCCTGAAATCAACGTGTTCTGGTGATGGGCATGGTATGGTTCCATCTACCAAGGAAAGAAAGTTGTGACTTTTAAGGACTGTGAGAAAAACTTTCTTCCAGGTAAGGTAGTTGACGTATGTCAATTTGATAGGAACAAAACCTTTGATATTGGAAACTGTTGGAGGGGGAATTGGAAGGCCAAGGAAGATTGATTCATGGCGATTTGAGCAGAGGAGGAAGTTTGAGATGAGGAAATTTCTGAAGTCATGGCAGAATCGTTTAGGGCTCGTGATACCAAAATGAAGGAGATAATATGAAAGGTAAAAGCGTTAGCTTGCTCGCTCTGTATTCAACTATTTATAAAGGAAAGTTACAACACATATCTACATAAAAGATAAGTACAAGAATAAATACAAAATAGAGTTCTACTACAATTAGTATATTAAGAAGATAACTCTAACAGGCTGAATATAACTGTTTGGCAACGGTCACCAATGGCTACAATATTTTTTAAAAAGTTTGCAGGTCCGCCGAACCGAACCAAATTGATACTGAGCCGAATCCACTGAGATCTTTTACAAGTATCGTTCCGTCTCTTGTCCTGTTATGTCCCATCCCACCCGTCCCCCTATGTACTGGGACCAGGACACCGGTACCAAAATCGGTGCCAAAATCGAAATGGACCAGTCTGTTCTGTCCTGCATGCCAGCTTTACTCACATGTCATATCAAATTCGTATAAAAAAAGAAAGAGATTTGTCCTCAATTATGACTTTGCATACAGAAATATGTAAAACATAGGATCACTCAAATCTCGGCCTCTCTGTGGAAAAGTGTAAACCATGTCTGAATAATTTTTAAACCTAGTTGTTAAATTATAGTAGTAACAATTTGTATTTTAATTATAAGTAGAAACAAGAGTATAGATTATTTCAAAAAATAGTAAAAGAAAAGAGATGAAGAAGAAAATCGAGTCCACTGAATTCACAATGTGTCCTTAAGGAAATTATTCTCCTCAAGCACCTGAGGTTGATGGAATATATCCTTCCAGGATAGAACGGTTTAACTTCAACAGAATAGCGGTACCTCAAATTCTGTCGAACAACAAACCAATCCACAGTAGTAAATCACACTTGAATTTTTCAAAGAAAAAAATATAGAAGTTTAAGAAACTTTGTTCAGAAAAACATATCTAATATCTGAGAAAGAATCAGATATTTATAGCCAAAAAGCACTGCTTCAGAAAAGAAGCAAAGGTTCATAAAAGTTGCACTGCTTCAGAAACGTCGGGACACCTGCGTTAGGACCTACGTTTCGCAAGTGACAACTTGCGGCTCGCAGGTCCAAAGCAGTGAGATTGCCCAACACTGGAAGACACCTGCAATTCGCAAGTGGAGACTTGCGGCTCGCATGTCTTAGCGCAGGTCCAAATCAGTGAGTCAAAAGGACACATCCTTTTGATATGCGTTTTGTCTGCGTTCCGCATGTGCTCACTTGCGGATGCAAATGGAAAAATATTTATGGGTTGAAATTTTGGCTTAAACAATTAAGTTTAATAAACTTTGTCCAAAATGATAAACTCTCGATCTTTGACAAATCCAAATCCAAAGTCGAAGCCAAGCGAGCGACGACAATGGTGCGCGGCTTGTCTTCTTCTCAACCCTTTAAAACCATGAGAAAGTGCTTCTCTATATAAACACATGAAATTTCCTTTCCACCATCAATATGGTACAAATGCTTCTTTCAAAAGGCAAAAGGAAGATTTCATTTTCCCTCCAATTTTATTCCCTCCATATATTTTCCATTCACTTTTCATTACTAGAACCCAACAAATATATCTTTTGAAAAAATAGCAACGGTTAAAAGCTAAGAACAACGGGTTTCACAAGTGATGCTTATTCAAGTGGTTGAACATTCACACCATCAACTAGGGGTGTTCACAGTTTGAGTAAAAATCAAACCAAATCGATTAATAATCCATTTTTTATTTGATTTGATTTTACATTTTTAGAAACCGATAAGATTTGGTTTGGTTTTGAATTCGCTCAAAGAATCAAAGAAATAACCAAATCAAATCGATAAATTATATACATATTTTTTTATAATTATATATACATAATATATAATATTTTATGAACAGTTTTAAATATCTTATATATGTTTTCATCAAAATTTACTTATAATGTAAATTTCTTGTATTGGAAGTACGTCAGTTTACTGTTTTATGTGGTAATTTTAGGATTTATTTTTATTTTTGAATGAATTGTTATCTTTTTTTTTCCTTTGGAATGAATCATTTTTTTTTATTTTTGCGCATGATTAATAACTGAATAACCAAATCAAACCGGCAAATGTATATTACATTTGGGTTGATCTGATTTTGAAAATTTAAGAATCGATTATATTGGTTTTGACCAATAACTAACCCATGAACACCCCTACTATCAATCAGTAGGTTTAGGGGTTGGAGTCTGAAGAATAAATAGAAACATTATTGATCCTCCTAAGAAAAAATGAAAATATATTTTTAGAACTATATAAAATTTTAGATAATAGAAAAGAAGGCTAAAAAACTTTTAAAAAGGGAAAAAGTATATACATAATATATAATTTTTTATGAACAATTTTAAATATCTTATACTCCCTCCGTTTAATAAAGAATGACATGTTTTGACTTGACACGAAGTTAAAGAAAATAAAGAAGACTTTTGAATCTTGTGGTTCTAAATTAAAGTTATGTTAAATGTACCAAAATGCCCTTTAATCTTGTGGCCTTAAACATGCCACGTGAAAAAAGTAAAATTAAAGTGTTGCCAAAAAAGAAAAAGGTCATTCTTTTTTAAACGGACTAAAAAGGAAAGTAGGTCATTCTTTTTGAAACAGAGGGAGTATATGTTTTCATCAAAATTTACTTATAATGTAAATTTTTTGTATTGGAAGTACGTCAATTTACTGTTTTATGTGGTAATTTTAGGATTTATTTTTATTTTTGAATGAATTGTTATTTTTTTTTCCTTTGTAATGAATCATTTTTTTTATTTTTGCGCATGATTAATAACCGAATAACTAAATCAAATCGGCAAATGTATATTACATTTGGTTTGGTTTGATTTTGAAAATTTAAGAATCGATTATATTGGTTTTGACCAATAACTAACCCGTGAACACCCATACTATCAACCAGTAGGTTTAGGGGTTGGAGTCTGAAGAATAAATAGAAACACTATTGATCCTCCTAAGAAAAAATAAAAATATATTTTTAGAACTATGTAACGTTTTAGACAATAGAAAAGAAGGCTAAAAAACTTTAAAAAAAAGTAAAAAGTGCTGGTTATGGGGTTCGAGAACCCATGCGCACTTATGTGCAGAAGATCTTAAGTCTTCCCCCTTAACCTCTCGGGCAAACTAGCTCTTTTACTCTCTAGCGTCTGTGGAATTATCATACTCCTTATGCAAAAATGTGGAAAAGAGGAAATAAGAAATTAAATTCCTAAAAAAAAAAAATAGGATTTCAATAACGTATTTTTTCATTGTATATTATTATTATTATTATTATTATTATTATTATTGTCCTATGAAATTTCATATGACTTTGGTTTGGTGCCAAATTACATGCATTTTACTTTGTATCATGTATTATCCACGAGTTATTTAAATATATTTTGATATAATGAGGAGCTTATTTATACTTAAGTACTCATTTGTTTACCTTAAATGATGGTCTTAATTTTAGTCATTGAATTTGTTTGTTTTTTTAGATTTGAATTGTGATTATTCAGAACTTAATCATTAAGTGCGTTATTTTCTTTATGTTATATCTACTTAATAAATTTGGATAGATCTATATTATGAACTTTGTAACATAATCTTGATATCATTAAGATGTTTATTCGCAAATTTTACAAAAATGATAACTCACAAGTTCCACATCAATTCACCGCTACCGCTAACGTCCACATGTATCAAATATCAACATCAATCATTACTCTTTGTCACTAATTACTACCCACAGTACCACCATAAGTCAATATCATTCCAATCGACACTCACAACAATCACTATCAGCATTTACAACCACCAATCGCTACATAAATTTCTTAAACTATTTTCTTGATAGAATATTAATTAATTTAGTATCTTATTAAAAAAAATATTTATTGATTTTCAAATAAAGAAAAATGTGTACATTCAAATGTGTGGAGAAAATAAACAGTCTTAATTATTTAAAACTTAAATTTTAATATAACATCTGAATATTAAAATGTGTATTCAGATTTAGACGATTAAATCATAAAGCACGTCTTAATTTTCATATAAATATATATATATATATATATATATATATATATATATATATATATATATATATATATATATAGGGTTTTGCTAACATACTACATGAAGGTAGTATGTTAGCAATGTATCCATTTTTAAATTTTCTTAAATGTCCATGTCACTAGCTTTACAACACAAATAAGGAAGGGCTTTTAAGTAATTTTCCTTTTCTTTTTCCTTGGTTGCTTCTCTTGATTCCCGCTTTGCATCTCCCAGTCCAAATTAAGTTCTTCTCATACCTTTCCTTTCATATTTCTCTCTCTTCGTTTTGCCAATTTCTTATACTTATTTTTGTTTCTTCTTCATCATTTGATTAACGATCTTTTTCGAGATATAACTAATCTAAGAAATTCCTTTTTTTCCTTTTCGTGATCTATTCAAAGACATTAACACTATGCTTTTAAAAATGGCGTAAAAAAGAAAGAGGCTTGAGATAAATGTTGCAATGACAATAACGGAGATTAGGATTTTTGTTTGTGTAGATAGCTTTTTGAAATTTTTTTGCACTCTATTGAAGGTGGGAATGAAACCCAACTATTTAATTTGATATAGTGAACGCAATTGTTTAATCAAATACTCCTATTAAGATCAATAAATGTTACTTATATTCTTGATTCTTCTATTGTTGTCACATTTCAAGTTGAAGGGGGTGAAGTTGGACGGAGGAAGTTGGGGCTTTTATGATGAAATAACAAAAATGTCTTAAATTTTAGTGTGTTGGAACAAAAAGGAGGGACATTTAAGAAAATTTAAAAATGGAGACATTGCTAACATACTACATGAATGTAGTATGTCAGCAAAACCCATATATATATAGTTATATATATATATAATATATATATATATATATATATATTATATAATCTTAATAAAAATAAATTAGACCTTAATCTTATTTACTATAGCATTATGTACTTTTCATACGCCTGAAATACCAAAAGAAAATGGGAGAAGGACAAAAAAAGCCCCTAAGCTCTATAATGCCACATGAATGGTCAAGGAATTGAAATTTTTATTTTTAGTCATTTCGTTGGCTTATCCTTTTGGCGGTTGGTCTTTTTTTTTTTATTTGTCACCTTTGTTATTTTTTGGTAGCTGATGCTTCTTTTTTTTTTGTTTGCTGTTTTTCTTAAAAAAAAAACTGTTCTCCTATTTATTTTTCTTAATTCTACCAAAAAATTAATCACATAAAATTTTTGTAGTTTTTTATCATCAATCAAATACAAATTTGTAATATTGTAATTGCTTTTCTTTATTTATCAATCAAATACAAAAAGAGTGTATTTTTATTTGTTATATAAAAATAATATATTTTATGCAACAATGATATAGTTTCTATACACATTATATACAGATATATATTCTATATAACAATGATACATTTTCTATACTCATTCAATGCATATATATATTTTATATAACTATTATACAGTTTCTATACTATACAACCTAGAGCTGCAATAACTATTCAGATACATATTCTATATAATAATTATGCAGTTTCTATACACATTTTATACAACTTTTAACTGCAATTATTATTCAAATACGTATTTTATACAATGACTATACAATTTCTATACACATTCTATATAGTTCTTATATATATCTTATACATATACATACTTTATACAAAAATTACACAATTTTTATATAATTGTATTTAATTTTTTTTAAAAAAGAAGATTTTGTTTAGCCAAAAATTGTAGCAAAACACACACACAAAAAAAAAAAAAACTATTTAAGAAGTGGACTGAAATGGCCAAATTTAAAAATGGCTAGTGGGTTTCCATATTATACCCGACTGGCTACTCCATAGCATTAATTTGAAATTGATCGTTTAGGTAGAACTTCTTCGGCCTAATGAACATGGGGTGTCCTTTTCCCAAAGAAAGAAAATAAAACTTACTCCGTATAAGTGATTCAGAATCAAGGCTTATTATCCTGTGTTAAAAATGGTACACCAGAATATACAAAATAATTTGGCAAGAGATTTAACAAAAAAATACAAAAATATTAATTAATTATTCGAGTTCAAAGAATTTACTATGTGTTCTTAAAAAAATTTAATCATCATTGTATCTAAGGTGTTGAATTACTTCAATCTAGAATAGAACAGATATACTTGATATTATAGTAGCGGTAACTCAGACGTCAAATTTTATCGAACTTAAAGATAATCAAGAACCACAAAAAAATTAGATTTTTTTGGTAAGAGAATATGCTAAAGAAGAATGCACAATTTCAGTACAGAAAACTTTGCATTTATAGCGACGATTTGAGTTCAAATGGTGCGAAAAATGTTCATTCAAAAATGGTGCCTTTACGTAAATGTGTATTTTCGCAAGGAAAAATAAAATTCGCGAATTAATTAATCCGTGATAGTTAAAGAAATTAATGTTCCCCAAAACTAAAATTTAAAAAAAATAAAATCATTCATCCAAAAAAAAATCAATTACTTTGATTATTTGATCAAAGCTGAATCGAAGAAGCGACGACGATGATGCAAGGCTTGTCTTTTTCTCAATCTTTTGAAAACTAAAAGATGTGTTTATATATATAAACATAAAACATTTTCTCTCTTTAATCAATGAAAAACAAAATTTTCTATAGAAAAAAAATAACTTTTTCCATAATTTTTTATAAATCCTTTCATTTCTCATTCATACCAACTTAAAACCAACATGAATTTCTCTCAAAATGAATATATATCGACTCCTGTTTCATTGAAGCTCAACTTTTGGTTTTTCTTTTATAACATCACTTTAATTGCTGAACGAATATTTTTGTCCAGTATACTAAAAATATATGTTCATCAATACTTATTCAGTTGGGATCATGAATAGTAATACTGTTCATGAATAGTAAAAGAGTCACTGTTCATGAATAGTAAAAGTCGTCACTGTTCATGAATAGTAAAGGTCGTCACTGTTCATGAATAGTAAAAGTCGTCACTATTCATGAATAGTAAAGGTCATCCGACTTCTATATATAGAGGTCCTTGAACATAAATAAAAAGCATCCGATACTTTCATCCCTTTTCTCTCTATATCTCTCTATATTTTCATATAATTTCCATTCCGCACAACATTGGTATCAGAGCTAGATAGAAAAATATAATAGTCATGGAAAAAGCTAACTCTAACGAGGAAAATATCGAGCAGGTATACTGTCATATGAATATGCATAGCTAAACTCACATATTCCTGATAATCATAGTTATGGTAGAATAAATTTTATATTTGCTACTATATATTGGAATTGTTCAAAAGCATGTTATATAGTTTGCTGGTAAGTTTGGAAAGGAGAGAAAACTTCTAAGAACAGTACTATCATGAGGGGAAAACCGTTGAGGCAAGAAGTCATTTTAGGGAGTACCAAAGTATGAGAAATGTTGTTTAAGGAAAAAGAGTATCATGCCGAGTACAATGCCAGTAGTGATGAAAAACATGGTCTTGAATAATCCAGTTTATAGTAAGCTTATATAAAAAGGATCCTATCATAAAATATGATTAGAGGGAATAATTGAGAAAAAGCAGCATCATAAAAATGACAAGTTTACATAAAGAAATGATAAAAAATTACAAAACATTGGTATTACATGCACTAAAAGACATAAAAATAGAAGAATTAAAAAGAATTATTTGGGAAAAAATATTTGATGAAATAGACGAATTATTAGAACAAAGATGGTGTGAGATAGATTTAAACAATTTAAATATAGATAACGATTGGGAAATATATTTAGATCTAGAAATAACATATTCAGATTAATGATTAATTACGAATATTTAAGTTATTGGGAAAAAACTGTAGAAAACATAAATTTATTGATTAGCCTAATGAAAAGTAATATAGAAGACTACCAAAAAACTCAAGATATAGAATACCTCGAATGTATTATAGAAAACGTAAAAGAAATACAAAGATTAGTTCCTTTAAAAAAGGAATATTATAATAAGACATTTAATGGATAAATACGAGGAAGAACTAACAGAAATGATTAAACAAACAAGACAAGAAATTACACATAGAGAACAAAGACTTAGTGAAAACATATTTGCAGGAGTATGCCATAGATCAATATTGGCACAAAGAAAAGAAATATTCTACTTATACATAGAATTACAAAAATTAACATATAAATTAGAACACAAATTATAAATGAATAAGGAAGAATACGTGGTAGAAGAAAAAACCTTCGAAAATCTAGAAGGAATAAAAATAAAAATAGTATTTTCTAATCTAGGAAGAAGATATAAGAAAATAGGAGAAACCTTGAATCTAATGCTAGAAAGAGAATCAGCTAAATTAGAAGATAGCCTAACAGCTATGGTAAGAATAATGAAAGAAAATGAAGAAATAGACAGAAAGAATGAAATAAATAAAATAAAACAAGAAGCAAAAATAGAAGTACAAAAAATAGAAAGTACTAAAAATACGAAAATATTAGAATTAGAAAAAGAACTAGCAATGTTAAAAGAAATATATGAAAACAGACAAAAAGAAAAGGAAAACAGACAAAAAGAAAAGGAACAACAAGAAAAATTACAAAAAGAAAAAGAACAACAGGAAAAATTACAAAATGAAATAAGATTATTTAAAGAAAAATTACAACTAAAAGAAGAATTACAACTAAAAGAAGATAACGAAGAGCATAAATTACCAGAATTGGTAATAGATGAAATAAATGAAACTAATGAAGAACAAAATTCAGAAGCAAGCGAAACATATACAGAATTATTAAAAAATATAGAAAATGATGAAAACATAGAAATAAATATGAGTAAAGTAGAAGAAAAACCCAGTACATCAGAAAAAAGAGACTTTAAACCAAGTCCAAAATACTATACAAAAAGTTATGAAAACTCAGATAAACAAGAAACAACATGAAAAAAATAATATAATGAAAAATGGACACCAACTCCATCAATAGAACAATATAATTTCTTAAATCTAGATTGTGTAACAGACACAAATAAAGTTATCCAATTATGGATGGGATACATAGCAAAACAATTAATAGACAACAAAATACAAATAGCAGAAGCACCAGGATACATAGAAAGAACATTAATAGGAACAGTAAAACTATGGTTACTAAATCTAACAGAAGAAAGTATAAAAACGTTAAGAAATAATAAAAACATGAGTGGCGAAGCTGCAACAACATCGATAGAAATACTACAAAAATATGAAACAGCAATAAGAAACGAATTTAGCAGTACGATGACAGAATATGAAGAACAAAATAAAGAAAAAATCATAAATAGAAATTTAATGACAAAATTAGAAATATGTAATATGTGTTATATAGAAGAATATACATGTGCATTTAAAGAATATTATTACAAAGGATCATATAATACAGAAGAAAGTAAAGAAATCAGACAGTTATATTTCACAAAATTACCTGAACCATTTAGTTCAAGAATAATAAAAAATTGGAAAGAAGCAGGATTAACAGATACATTAGGAGCTAGAATAAAATATTTACACCACTGGTATTCTAATACTTGTGAAGAATATAAAGAAAAACTACAAATAGAAAAATCTCTAATAAAAAATCTAGTATGTTGTAACAATAAAGTGGCACCTAAATTCGGGTTTAAAGATGAAATTAATTATTATAAGGAACCATACTCAAGAAATAAGAGATATAAAAAATATAAATCTAAGTATAAGAATATAAACCCAAAGAGAGAATATTATGAAAAGAACTATAAAACAAAAAGGCCATATAGACCAAAGAGAAAGTTAACAGAGTGTACATGCTATAACTGCGGAAAATTAGGACATATAGCTAAAAATTGTAGATTACCAAGAAACCCACAAAGAAAACAAATATCAGAGATAATATTCGAAGAAGACGAAAAATATACGCAAATAAAATACATAGACTATGAGCTAAATAGCGATGATAGTATATATGAAATATCAGAAGAAGAAAGTGAAATAGGTAATGACTGAAAAAGAGATACAAATAATAAAAAAGGAAGAATATCTAGACGAAGAATCTACGGATCAAAAAATAATATTTGATTATAACATATTTGACCAAATAAAAAGTAAAGAATTAGACTTAAGTGTAGATAAAATATTTAGTATACCAATTATTAGAAATCTATTCAAAAGACAGAAAGAAGAATACTATGTAGTAAGCCAAAAAGAACATGTAATAGATTGTAAATATACACAAGGAAGAGCTAAAATACCCTTAATAAGCAGAAGAATCATAAATAAAGAAATACAAGATCTAAAAGCAAGAGATCCAATAAAATACGTACACCTAGGAGGAACAGAAATACTAATAAAAGCTTGTTTTAGAGAAGGAATAGATACACCAATAGAGATATATTTAGCAGACGATAGGATAATAGAACCTATAGAAAAAAGTATAATAAGTGCAGTTAAAGGAAATTTAATATACCAAAAGTTTAAATTTATAATAAGTGCTAATTATTCAGTAGCAGTATCAGATAAAAATATAGATAAATCTTTAGTATTATATTGGAAAATGTCAGGAATAGAACTAGCCCAAGGCAGTAAGATATTTACAGCAAGATGTAAAAACTTGTATGTATTAACTACCAAACATAAGATAACAGCAAAAAATAAAATAAACAGGATAAAAATAGAAAACCCCTTTGAAAAGATAGTTACTCTAATAGACAAAAACGAATATAGTTATAAAGAAATAGATTTTGATGAAGATTTAGAAATAGTAAAAGAAAGATTAAGTACATCTAAAAGAATAAACTATGAACCAAGATTAGGCATATCAGGTAGAAAACATGAAAGCACAAGTATAAATTACGAACCAGAAATACAAGAATCATCTACAAGACTAATAAAACATCAAAAAGAGGAACTAAAACAATACTATATAACAGGAATAATAAATGAACAAAAATGTTTAATATTAATAGATATAGGACAAGAAGAAAATAACATAGCACGAGAATTAGTCATGGAAGATAAGATAAAAGTAAAAAATTAGTCATGTCCAGACCTACCAAAAACATTAGTAAATACTAAGGAAATAGTAAAAAAGGAAATAATTATAGGAGGAATACCAATAAAAGTAAAATTTGAAATATGCCAAGAAAAAAATACAATATTAGGAATAAAATGGTTAGAAAAAATGAAACCATATAGTATAGAAAATAAACAATTAATAATAACGCATGAAAATAAGAGAATAATAATAAAAAGAGTTTAAAAAGCATAAAATGAAGATATATATACTGGCAAAAATAATAAGGATATAATAATAGATATCATACACCAATGATAGATACAAGAGCAGAAGCTAGAATATTTAAATATAACTGCTTACCAGAAGAAAAATGGGAAATAAATAGGAAAGAATTATTTGCATTATATAAATGTTTGTTAAAATTCGAACCATATATAGTTTATAATAAATTTATTGTAAAGAACAGACAATACACAGGTAAAATGGTGGATAACCAAAAAGGTACAAAATTCAGTTACAACAAAAGAAATAAGGAGACTTGTACTCAATATACAAAACTTTACATTTACAATTGAGGTAATTTCAACTGACAAGAATGCAATTGCAGATTACTTATCAAGACAAAAGCACACAGACGGAGGATAATACTCCAGATATACTCTCAATCCTTACTACGCTTTCCCTGAAAGTGGACAGTATAGGAACGAGATTACAAAAGATAGAGCTAAGTCAGCAGCATGACTCTAAACATGCGGAGCTAAGTCGATCGGAAGACTTTAAAATTCCAGAGCTAAAAGGAGACGTTGGGAAACTCCTTAAAACCCATAACGATTTGCTAAATACAGCTGCAGGTACAAGCAAGGCTGCAGAAAATAAAAAAGCTAGCATTAAACCATTTACAAATACAAATTTGAACAAGGTATTTGATAAACCATTTACCCACAAAAAGCAACCCACTGAAATACCAAATGCCATACCCCAAACGACTACATATGCAAATAGCCTCCACAAAGATAAAAAAATATACAATCATATCACCCAGTCCTACATCGACAATATATACAAAATACAAACTTTCCTAAACCTTAAGCCAAGATCTACCATTAACCCCGAAAAACCAGAGCAAGACTACTTAACCCAAAAGTTACAAGGATACAACCGGCTGATAGCACAGCCAAAAACAAATCCAAATCTAGTTAGAACTTGTTATAACTACGGATTACTTAGCACAGTATATACATACGACGGCGAAGAGATAAGTGGAATCCCAGAACTCCACAAAGCTTTCATTACATACAAAAGAATTACAAAAGGAAATTTATTTTTTATTAAATTCTATACAGCACCAGCGGAAATACTATATGATGAAATAAAACCCCTAATTCAGGTAGTCAAAATAGGCCTGACTAAAGAAATGATCATACCAGAAGAGATATCACAACAAGCGGAGATACCAAAAGTTGAGATACCAAGTTTTTATGCAAATAAAAGAATAATTGGTATATCAACAATTATCCAGGAATTAGCTACAAATTATCTAAAAGGCAATGCCATATGGAGTTATTATTCCAGAGATCATTTAATGATTTATGCCAATTCAAGAGAGTTACGACAAGCAGATATGGATGAAGTCCAGAAATGGATTTTATCGTTATTAAAACCAGAACTACAACCAACAACCAGAGCCTTGAAGACAGGGTTCATTTCAGAAGAACTATTAACCAGATACTGCAAGTTAGTCGGTCAAAAATATCCAGATCATATATGCTCCAAATGCAAAGGAGAAGATAACGTTATTCCAGAAGTTCAGCTTGAATAAATGGACTAACAAAAGAAGGACAGCTTGCACAAAGAAGATATTGACAAAAACAGTTATGTAATTATTGTAATAAGTTTAGTCGTGTAGTGTCGGCCAAAATAAACGGCCAATATATTAGACAGCTGTAAAATGTAAAAGTAAAAGTCGTAAAGTAGAGTCTTAGTCATGAATAGTAATACTGTTCATGAATAGTAAAAGAGTCACTGTTCATGAATAGTAAAAGTCATCCGACTTCTATATATAGAGGTCCTTGAACATAAATAAAAAGCATCCGATACTTTCATCCCTTTTCTCTCTATATCTCTCTATATTTTCATATAATTTCCATTCCGCACAACATTGGTGCTATGTTATTTTCTTCTTGTCCAACATTGGTGCTATGATAACTCTTATTATGAGTTGTATCTCTACTGGTTCAACTCAAATTTTGATTAATGGAGAACCTTCTAATGTTATTTACCCATCTAGAGGAATTCGTCAAGGAGACCCTTTGTCCCCTTACATTTTCATTTTATGCATGGAAATGTTATCGTGAAGTATTAATATTGCGGTGGAAAATCTTTCATGGAAACCTATCCAGCTGTTTAAAAATGTTCCTCCCATTTCTCATTTATTTTTTGCGGATGACATTATTATAGCTTCTAAATTAACCACTGCTAGTTGCCATTGCATTATTGACCATTTAAATCTTTTTATGCAAGCCTCTGGACAAAAGATCAACTTTCAAAAGTCCAAGGCTTTTTTTCATAAGAATTGTTCCAACAATGACAAGCTTTTTCTTCTAAACTCTTTCGGTATTTCAGAGGGTCACAGGTTTGGAAAATATCCTGGTTTTCCAATTTTTACTTCTAGACCCACTAGACAAGACTTCCAATTTGTTTTAGATAACTTCAAAAACAAGTTAGCAGGGTGGAAAATGAATTTCCTCAATCTCGCAGGGAGATCTACTCTTATTCGATCTACTCTAAACACTATTCCGAACCACATTATGCAAATAATGAGGATTCCTAGCCATGTTATAAATCATCTGGAGCGTTACCAACACAACTTTCTTTGGAGGTCTGATGTAGCTAAACGTAAAATCCATTTGATTAATTGGAATCAGGTTACATGGAGGTCTCGCGATACAGAAACTGAATCTTAAAAATAAAGCCATGCTAGCTAGTACTGCATGGCGCCTATTATTCAAAAATCCGAACTCCCTATGGGCATCTTTTTTATTACGAAAGAATCTTCCGATGTTTGGGGGCCCTCATACCACTCTTTCACCCACTTGGAAACACCTTCTACTAGGTTGGAAAGCTTGTCAAGTCGGGATTGTCTGGAAAATAGGAAACGGACAGCCCACTAATCTTTGGACACAACCTTGGATTGCTCCTAAGATTCTTCTTAGACATCTCATCCAAGGGCCTCTCAATAGAGGCGAGTCAGGGCAAACTATTTCTTCTATCCGCACTAACAACTCTTGGGATCTTTCATCCTTATCTTTTGATCTTCTAAATCACGTTAAGCAGCAAATTACCTCCACATACCTACCTCTATATGCTGTAGATTTTGATCGACTATATATCTTGGGGAATAACCTCCAACGGCCTGTTTACTGTCAAATCATGTTACTCTTCTCTAGAAGAGCCTAATATCTCCAATCTCAACTATAAATGGATTTGGCGTCTTCAAATTCCTCCTAAAATAAAGACGTTTATATGGTTGTGTGCCCATAATACGAATTGGTATCTCCATAAACTTCAAATTATTCCTTCGAATACTTGCCAAGTATGCTTATTAGGGGAACCAGAAACTATTTATCATTTGTTTTTTAGATGTTCCAAAGCTGTGAATTGTTGGACAAATCTTAAATTAAATCATCTTCTCTCACATGCTGTTTTGGACATCAATTCCCCTCAAAGCTTCCTCAAACTGCTATTTGAAACCACTGCCAACAATCCTTTCAAACATGTGCCTACTCCAATTATTATTTCTTTCACCTTATGGCATATCTGGAAATCACGTAATGAACAAATTTTCTCTCATATTCATAAACTCCCCAACACCCATACTACTTATAATCTTGCACTTGAATACTATCACTTAGGAATCAATAGACATAACAGACCTAACTCTATTACTGTTAATCTGAAATGGGTTCCTCCACCATTGGGTTTTGTAAAGCTTAACACTGATGGGGCCTTCCATCAAAATAATCAAACTCAGGGAATTGGTGGTGTTCTTCGTGATGCTACAGGGACATGGATACTCGGTTTTGCAGGTGAAGTGTATACCACAACACCTTTGGAAACTGAAGCACTAGCGCTGCTTCGTGGCCTTCAATTAGCAATAGCACACAACTTTACAACAATACAAGTTGACGTTGATGCGCAACAACTACTTCTAAGCATTCAGAATAATACTAACATTCATATGTCTATTTTCTCTGATTGCAGGCACCTCCTGAACCAACTGAATGATCCACCACTTAATCACGTGTACAGGGAGCAGAATGTAGTTGCTGATAAAATGGCACATTTTGGTTCTTCACTGGCTGGTAGCAGCATCAGGATATTCCAACACCCTCCCCTTTTTGTTATAGATCTCCTACAAGCAGATCAAAGAGGGTTTTCAAGGAAAAGAGCTTTAAGGCAACCTGCATACTACTTCAACAAGGACGTTTCAGTTTTTGGTCCGCAAGTCTTAGGCTTTACATCTCTTTGTAATGACAACCAACGGACTAGAGATAGGTCTAGCACTTCTAGTTCGTATCATAGTTTTGCTAATCCTGATAACTTCTTGTATCCCACTACTGGGAATGCTTGCTCCCTTGTACCTTTTGGATGATATAATATAAATGCTATCTTTCCTACCAAAAAAAACTAGGGAGAAACAAACTATACCAATTAGATCACCTCAGTGAATACCATGCCACTGCCGCACATTCATATCATTATTTTTTAACGGTCAAATTTGATGGTTTTGCAAAATTATTATTTCCACGTGGCCTCTTATTAGAAGTCCACATCATCAAAATTATACCGGCCAACTTTAATTGTATTCAAAATTAAAACACGATCCATTAACACTATACTCGACCCACCCTAACACATTTCCCTTTTATGTCTCCCCGGACCCTTAGATCGATCAATTGGCAAGAAATTGACAGTTGAACTCATCATTAGACATTATACATTTATTGATACATAAATAACCCTTTCCTAACAAGCAACCAAATAATTTATTGATCTCTTTCTTTGTTCTGTGTTCGGTATTATAGTCATAATAATAGCAAAATAAATTAGTACTATGTTTAGTTTACATAGAAAAAGAAATGATTGAGAAACTGATTGATTTAATTATTTTACTTAAACTGAAATCCAATCAATTTTTTCAGACTGAGATACTTGCAATCAGTGTTTTAAAAGGCGGGGGCGTGAGGCGAGGCGTTTTACGTAGCATGGGGCGAGGCGTAAGTTTTGAGACACGGGGCGTAAGTCCCATGGATCTACGGGGAGTATATCTCATGTACTTCAATTTTATAATTTTATTACTAACAAAATATGTAAAAGTAATAATTTTTCAATAATTCTACAAATAAATTTAAATAAATCAGCAATAATATAAAAAATAATATTATAATTATTATTTGAGAAAGGTAACAATACAAAAAATGATAATACCCGAGACAATCTTTAAAATGAAATCATCATCCATCTTCATATCTACTATATATTCCTATCCTCAACTAATATTTGCACTGATTATTGTCTATGTATTTCAAAAGAGAAAGATAAAAAATGTAAGAGCAATGACAAAAGTGGATAAAGTTGTCTGAGGAACATAAAAAATCACTACAACATGAAAACATGATAGAATAAAGTATAAATATTATTACACCAATAATAAAAAATATGATTTATAGCAAAAATACTTTTAAAATAATGAAAATCAAAATTAACGCCTGGGACTTACGTTTTTACACTTGGGACTTACGCTTTTGCGCCCGGGACTTACGCTCCAAATTATAGGGATTGCGCCTTATGGATCTACACTTTTAATTTACGCCCCAGAGCGTTTTTGGTACGCCCTGCCCCAAGACTCGCCCCGGGACTTGCCCCAAAAACGTTTTTGAAAACACTGCTTGCAATCATTTAGTAGGGAATTGGAAAGAAAAATATTCCATCTCTTCCCGTTCACTTATCCTCTACTTTTAACTTGCTTTCTTTACAAGGGAAAACAATTACTACTATACTTTGCCCAACCCAAACATAAAGAAAGATGGAAAGGAAACTATTTTTGTTTCACAAATTGATGAATCCAAAGTTTATGAACCCAAAAATATAAGATTTGAATTCACTAATTTGGCGCATATCCTGTATTTTTGTTGGAAAAAAAATCATTTAGTATAAACAATTTATCAAGAACCCAAATAAGTTTATTTTTCTAAATATCTAAACCCCCTTAAACTCAAAATCATAGTTCCGCCTCTATTAAAAAAAAAAAAAAAAAACTCAGGCAACTTACGTCAGTGATGTTAGAACACTTGTTCACAGCAAAATGTAATGTGAGTTTTTATTCTCTGATTTATACATTTGTTATTAGCTTGATCGGCCACTAAGTAAAATGAGAATCTTCATTCAGCATAAGCAGTAAGCTAGCTAGTTGGAGGTTCATACTCGAAACCTTTACACATATACTAGAGTAAAGCTGCAAAAATATTACTACTTCTAGTTTAAGCTCTGTAACAAGTTTCAAGCTTCAAATATGGTAGCTCTTTCTACTTAGTATATAGGGATTGGATTCTGTTATTAGTTGAATTCCTTCCCAAGACTTTTGCTCTCTGTACCTGCTGCTATAGTCAGTCAATGCTTCACTCCTCTTCCTACCAATTATGGCGGTCGCAAATTCAGATTGAGCACTATCTGACTCAACATATTTGGAATCTCTGGGTCTTGCTGCAAGTTAAAGGCAAAATTAGCAATATCATAGCAGATTTTAAATGCTTAAGATAAGAAACACTTGGTGTGCAATGTCAAAACCAGAATGTGAATATTATGCAAGAGACTATTCATCATGTTTCCCCTATTTGTGCAATGTCAAAACCACGGTACTGGCTAGCTGTTATATGCATCATGTTGTTTCTGTGGGAAGAAAGAAGACGATGGACTCACACGAATAATGAGGTGAAAAGTGTTGTCAATTAGCTCTAGAGGACAATGGGATCTCACTCTAGAATATAACCTGTATCATGAAGGGAGATCAAACAATAATTCACATCAAACATTAATGGATAATTAGAGACGAAATCAGAGCAGCAGGGACAAAAAAAATTACCCGCGGCCTAACCGTGATACTCGTGAAAGATCTAGGAAGCATTGAACAACATATTTTAGCTGCTGTGAACAAGGGCTTTCAAAATGAAATCTTGCTACCAGGTTACACAAGACTTGTATCACTGTCTCAAAACGATCGGCAAAAGCACAACAATAGTTTAGCCCTTTCTCTTGCATCAAGATTTTCATAAGTATGAGTGTTGCAACCTGCACAGAAGAAATAATCTGTCCATATCAGCAGAAAGCAACATAGTAATTCAGAACGAATGTTGACAAAGACAGTCGAAAAGTTTGCTCATCATGGGCTCAATTTCAAATGAAGATATGCTTATTACTGCTTTACAAACTAAAAAAAATTATACTGTATTTGATTTTGAATGAAGAAGGATTTGGAGCGAGCGGCTGCCCATTGCTAAGAAACTTGACAGTAGTGATGACTTAATGACCAAATAATAGAGTAAGAGTTAGAAGGCTACATGATAACAAAGAGATGTCCTAACTAGTTCAAAGATATGTTACACAAATATTCTTTGTAAGATAACATAAAGTTCAAAAGAAATGACGAATCAATGAGAAATAGTAGAAGATACTACATGAAAAAACTAAACGAATGCAAAGAGCAAGAAAAGGTGATTCTAGAAGCTCCCGTTGTATTTGACCATTTTCGTCTCAATTACACTCTCATTACCTCCTTAAGAAACAAATAAGAAGAGAAGAGAGAGGACCAGAATCATGGGAACGAAATACCTTGGTAGAACTGTTTCAACAGTCAAGAACGTCACTATGACGTGGACGATATCTTCACTAAACGATGTCACCAGGTCATCTCTTCAACCTTCCATTCTAAACTTTTATTAAAAGCAACGAAGTCCTATTTACATTATTTTTCCTTAGGAAGGGTCTTCTTGGCAAAACCCGTTCTCTGCTTTGTTCTTGATGTTGTGGTCTTTCATTCTCGTAAATTCATTTAATTTACTCTAGAATTCAATATGTTTTCATATGAACTACATGTATAAAAGTTAAACACAGTACAAGCATTTCTGATGATAAATCTCATTTATATTTATGGTCATATCGGAATATCACTCTCATAGAAGATGAAAATGAAGTCATATTTTCGCAAAAGATGACATTATAGGCAGGCCTAACCTTCCGTGTCAGTTTATCACCATAATCGATGCAGTGCAGGCACAAAGGAAATACTTCTGCCTCTAGCAATAAAAGAAGAATATCTGGACCATATCTCGGCTCATCAAACTGCACAGGAAAGTGGATTCAGTACATCGTATTAGTACTCCTTCAGGAATCAAATTTGCATTTTGATAATTAGTATGCAGATGGAATTTATTTGCATGCAACTGTTAATGCATCTATAAGTTTGCTGCAAGTATAAGGGAATTGAAAGACTGCTGCATTAAAGGGACAATAGCTGCAGTAAAATAGCTATATTATCACCTTTGCTAGGGCAGCAATAAGATCCAAGCTGCTAAGCCTCACAAATTCCAGAGGCCTCATCACATTTGTAGAAATTTTGAGAAATGGGGGAAGATAATGTGGTATCTTTGCTGCAATGAAAAAAAGTATTAGAAGAATAAAGTACTTCTGCAATAACGGGAGGCAAGAACAATTTCCAGTTGACTCTGCAATCAGTCTATGATCCCTTTTACTTGTATCCGTATCACAATCCACGAAGAAAATCAGGAGGGTAGAAGGAAGAGGATGAAACCTATTGACGAAATGCATAAAAGTTGAAATTTCGAGGATAACTAGACCAGCGGGTGGACAATGCTTCTTAGCAGAAGTTTTTGCAGGAACAATGTGCAGACAAACACAAAAACGATAGTGGCGTGTACCTTTACAACTCATGTTTGGACTATACATTAGAATCAGAAACCATGGAAACTGTCAAACTATATAATATATTAAAAAAAGAAAGAGGCACATTCAGTGATGCAGAGATAAAGGACTGACTTAAAACGAATAAAAGAATAACATAGACAAGGGACTGCAGTTCTGAAAATAGCATGAAAGGAGAAAACATATGCCAAGAAAAGCGAATAAAATTGTAGTATTGTAATAACACTTAGATCAATAAAAAGGTAAAATTAAACTCGTCGATTTGAAAACCAATTAAGTTGAACCTGTTGTTTTGATAGATATGTGCATACTTATTTGCATATGTACTAATTTACTCACTTTCAAGACTAGATTGACAAAGATTTGGCTTAAAATTGATTGTTGTGTGAAGCATTGAAGAATCATGCTACCTTTGACGAGCCACATTCTTGCATCTGGGTGAGAGGCCATACACTGCACTCATATAGCCATAAAAGAGTAGTTGTTACATTTCATCAAGAGGCACTAGGGGGTGAAATAGTAAACTACAATATCATAACATCAATTCCTCGTGATACCAGAAGATCACTGACTACTGAAAATCATCTATTCAGTAAGAAAATTTCACTTTGTGAGAATTATATCTTGCGTGCACAGTTTCCATGTAGCCTATATTCTGATTTAAATTTGACGATACATGCCAAACACACAAGGAGAAAGTAGAGTGGTATATTACCTGAAATACAGCAAGAGCATTACAAACTCGATCAGATTCCCTCATGGTTAATGTTGAGGTTGAAAACTTCGGGTACACTTCTATTACTTCCTGAAGTGAAGGAAAAGTTAAGACTCCGGGTGCACTGCTAATACTTGCTAAAGGAAGAGGAAAGTTAGGCAACAAGAACTCGTAGCAATTTAGAGCTCCTGATCCATCTACATATTTTGCATCCCATAAAATTGGATGTCAAACCAAAATTTGTGTGAAAGAACTACAAGAGTCTGTTATAAGCTAATTTGCTGCCTGAAGATTAAGTGCCTCACACATCTGTTTTTGCTGCTTACAGAGAAGGGTCCATATGAAATCATGCTTTTGAACGAAACCTATCAGTTTCAAATCTTAATTTCAATATGCAATGCTCTCATTGCAACCGTTTCAATCTCAAATTCTATCCCTTTATAAATCTCTTGGACATATGAACCTTAAATCATTTCTATATTAAAGATTTCACACATCCCAGAAAAAATAATACCCAAATACAACCAAAGAGTTAAACTTACAATGAATCAACTCGAACGAATATCATGAGCATAATTAACACATAAAAGGTGCACTACATCTTTAGAAAAATTTGCAGTTATCAACTCTGAGAAAATCTGGCAGTAAAATGGACATAGATTATTTCTAGCGAACAAGTGATGATTAAGTTCCCTAAAAGGGGAATATAACAGCTCAAAGAAAGCAATGATTAAAACATTAATTGGCCATTTTTTGTCAAACAGTAGCTATAAAGGCGAAATTTAATTCAAGAAATTTTACAGGCAAGAACATCCCGAAAGTGATCGAATAGAGGCAAGAAGATCCGCAAGATAATATATATAAAACAACTGCCCTATAACATATTGAGGAAATTCAAAAAGTGCAGCTCGAAAATGAAAAGAGGTATGTATGTATACCTGTAAAAGTATGTAGACTGTATGAGTGGAGTTCCACAACTGAAAACCAAGATCCATGCACATTTCTCCCCTCTAACAAAACCAAGAAAAAATATTCAGCATTAAGCAGGTTATTCTTGATAGAAAATGTGGTGATGATAATAGTACCTGTGTGATGAGATGATTGAGTAGAATAAGAACGTCTTCACGAATAAAATGGTAAGGAAGATACATTATCAACTGCTCCACCGTCAGCATTGACACGTAACCTGCAAATGACGGCGCCAAATTATTCATTCCCACAAAATCTTTATTTTCTTTTTTGTGTATATATGAATGATCAGCGGAAGTAGATATGTATATATATACTTGCGGGAAACGTGAAGAATCTCGGGATTCCAGCAAAATTTATAGGATCTGTCTTAAAAATAATACTCCACTATGTTTAAGCTAGCTCTATCACCACATTTCCAAAGTATACTAGTTTCTATATACAATCTTTACTCAATTACTCATTTCAAAGATTATTTTTCTTTCTCATTTTTAATAAATAAACACTTAAATGTATACTAGAATAATAGGAGGAAATGAGGTAAAAAGGCCACTTACAATTTGAAATTAAGTAAGTAACTTTTTCAGATCACTAGATAGTGAGCCCGTGCCAGCACATGCCCAATATATATTACTCATTTTGTTTCAATTTATGTCGCACAAATGGAATATCGAGAGTCACCCAAAAATTTTATATATATATTTGTAGATATTATAAGTTATTAATTATTGTAATTTATAGTATTTTCTACATAATTTTCACGTAATATATGTGACTTCTTTTGTCCCAATTTATGTGGTACAAATCAAATTTCGAGAGTCAATCAAATTTTTTATAAGGGTTTTAAATATTTAAGTTGTTAATTATTGCAATTTATAATAGTTTATACTAAAGAAAATTCAATTCCTCTTTTATTCAGACCTGACCCAAACCCATTTTATGACTGAGTAGAAGAGGGATTGCATTTTTTTTATTCGGATCGGATCTGGAGGGGTAAAATATGAGTGACGTATTTTTTTAAAGCCACGTGATATTTTTAGAATTAAAAAATTAGTTTTAAATTTTTTTTAGTTCAGTAAATATAGGTGTGTTAACAAAAAGGATAAATGTGCATCATTTGTTAGACGATGAAGGTATATATGCATCACTTTTTTCACCAGGGGGAATATCTGCTCTAAATCACAAAGTTGAGGTATATATTTGCCCCTTCTCCCTTAAAATCTAATTTTTAAATACATCTATCTCAGGATGTCGTTAATGAAAAAAAAAGTCTACATTTATTTTTTTACTTCCTGAGGTCGGCTTGTTTTCCCTGTTTTGACCCTTTTGTAGCTTCATTATGCCTTTTTATGACTTGTGGGGATAAATGGCACGATTCCAGAGATGATCAAATGAGTTTCGTATAAGATTTTCAGTTTTGAAGGTTTAAGATTCAAAAAGTTTAGTCAAAGTCAATATTTTAGGTTAACAAAGTCGGATTTGAATTTTGACAGCTTCGTTAGGTCCGAATGGTGATTTACGACTTAGTTGGATACCTCACATGGATTTCAAGGCAATTGGGGAGTAATTTGGATCATTGATTGGATTCTAGTATTTTTGAAAAAGTTAATTTTAACCATTGTCACATTTTAATCAAGACGATCCTGTATCAGTAAATTGACAATTTCAACGGGTTTGAAATATATGTTATGGTCAATATGCATATTTGATTTGTGTCCCGGAGACTCCGAATGAATTTTGAGGGATGGACCAAAGTTTTGGTTGAAGTTTGAAATTTGATGATTTGTTATCTTCTGGTGCAACCATTCTCCTCTTCATATTCGTGAGGCTCTGATCGCGTTCGTGAAGAGTAAGATGATCAACACATAACAATCGCGTAGAGGAACTGAGTCAGGTTCGAGGCTTGATCGAATTTATGTTTCACGTTCACATGGAAGGCTTCGTGTTTTGGAGGAGGGTCGAGATAACCTTATCACATTCCCGAAGAAGGTTTTACACTTAGACATAATTAAATTCTCATTTTTGAACTTAGACTCCATATTTCAATTTTGGGAGATTAGGAGCTCAATTTTAGGCGATTTCAAGGGGATTTTGCTCGATTTAATCTTGGGGTAAGAACCAACCTCCTATTTACGTTTTTTTTTGCTATTCCAACATTTGTTTTATGATTTAATCCGCATTTGGGTGTTAAAAATTGGGGGGTTTGTGCCTATAATTGAGAAATCATATTTTGATGATTTGAAATTGAACTTGGACTCGGATTTTAATGAAATTTCATATTTGAGACACTTATGCTATGGGTAAACTAATTTTAAAATAAAATTACTGCTTTATCCTTAGGGGCTTGGAGTTAACTTTTGGGGAGACTTTTTGGTCTCGGGATAGAAGTATAGTAATATGGGTATCTATAAATTCGTATACACATATAAATTATGTATTTGATCAAATTGAGACCAGCCAAAGACGTAGGAAAAAGGCAAGTCTGTAATTTAATCATTCAAGCTCCGATTAAAGCAAGTAGAGACTTTCTTGACTCCTTATGAAGTGTAGAGTTATTTGATCATTAAATTAAGGGATATTGTATAATAATAATTCTGTATAAACAAATGATGAGCCTTTATGCGAATATCAGTGAGCTTTCCCTTTCCTTGATGTTACACAGGATGCACAATGGGGGTAGTACGAGGTGACTGATAGCATTACATTTGAAGAATAGAAAGAGATGTTAAAAAGAACGACCATGGAGACTTGGGGATCTAGAGCAGGTCTTTCTTGTATATACCTCGTGTCGAGAGCTACTTCCTCATGATATAATAATTAATGAGTTTTTTTACTTAATTGATGATTTCGTGAGCATGATATGTGATGTGTTTTAATAATTTTTTCAACAAATAGATAATTACCGGCAATTAAATTTGACAACAATTAGCTTCTTAATAGATTAGTTAATCATTGGTGCAAATATATGGAAGGGTCACGATGACATGAAAAATTCAAATTTCAATGAACCCATGAAACTTATCTTAAATTAAAGTTAGAAGATGAAAAGGCCTATATTGCAATAATTGACACATTTTATGCGGCCATATTTGTCATTTAATATAATCTTGACTTAATTGGCAACTTCATTTTATGTGCTTTGATTCGGCCCATAACGATATGCTTATGCTAACATGATTCAAATAAATTATTGGCGGAATTCATCGGTGGCCCCCTAAAGTTGACACAATTTTTAATTTAGACACCTCAACTAAGGATTGTTTATTTTAAACACCTCAATCAGGGATCCGCTGTGTTATTTTGACACTTTTTGTTGACATGACACATAAAATGTTGCTTACTTTCCTTAGACGCGTTAAATGGATTTCAAACAATATTATTCATTTTTTTTTGCAAAAAAATCATCTTTTCTCTTTCATTATTTTATAATATTAATTAAATTTTAAAAAAAATAAAAAAATCATGTTTGAAGTTGTCTTCTCCGACGGCTTCCTTTTCGATCTCTTTCTTTTTCCTTTGTTTGTTTTTTTAAAAATGTTTACTTAAAAATAATTTGTGAGTTAATTTTTTTTTCAATCACCATTTTTTTAAAAATTTTTTCAGATCTAAAAATATTGTTATTATTTTAGTTGCTAAAAAAAATGGAGAATTCGTAAAAAAAAATGGAGAACCCACCAAAAAAATGGAACACCGCCGTCGAAAGATTTAAGACGATTACAAAAGATCGAGTCTATAATTTAAAATTAAAAGAACACTAAATCTACGGCAAAAAAAGAAAGAATCAAACTATAATCAAAATCAAAGAGAAGGAGAAGGAGAAGAAGGAGAAGCAGAAGAAGGAGAAGGAGAAGAAGAAGAAGAAGCAGAAGGAGAAGAAGGAGAAGAAGCAGAAGAAGAAGGAGAAGGAGAAGGAGCAGGAGAAGGAGAAGAAGAAGCAGAAAAAGAAGGAGAAGGAGAAGGAGAAGAAGAAGAAGCAGAAGGAGAAGGAGAAGGAGAAGGAGAAGGAGAAGGAGAAGGAGAAGGAGAAGAAGGAGCAGAAGGAGAAGAAGAAGAAGAAGCAGAAGAAGGAGAAGGAGAAGCAGAAGAAGAAGGAGGAGAAGGAGAAGGACAAGAAGAAGAAGAAGAAGAAAGTGGGGGTGGGGGTAATGAGAAAGTGGGATGGAAGGAGGAAGAAGGGATTGGGGGGGGGGGGGGGGGGGGGGGGGGGGGGTTTAAGAAATAGAAATTTTTATTTATCTTTCTTTTGCTAAAAAATAGATTGTTCTTTTTTTTTATAAATTTATTTTTAAATTATTATTTTACACTCAAATGTCATGTGTCCTTTTTTAATTTGTCATCATGTCATGTCATCCGCGAGTGTATCACACACACTTTGTAAATGTAGCTGATTGTCAAAAAAGTGTCAAAGTGACACAACGAAATTCTACATGAGTTGTTTAAAATGAATAAGTCTCAATTGAGGTGTCTAAGTAAAAGTTGGTGCCAACTTTAAAGAGCCGCCGATTAGAGTGAAGGTAATTTTACTGTTAGAAGAAGGTATATTGATTATTTAATATTTAAAGGATATTCTCATAATTTATTTTTTAATTTCGAGGCTTTTCACTTCTAGAATATCATAGATTACTTTTCGAGTGGGTGTACTTGTGTGTTTTTGGAAGCAACATAAAATTATGAACTCCATAACTTTTCTCTTGAGTTCTCGATCATAGAAGGATCTTTAAGTTTTCATTTGTGAACCACAAACTCAATAACTTTTTTCTTGAGTTTTTAGACGTAAAATCACGCACTCGAAGATTCTTTCATTTAGTCCTCAATTGAAATCCGTGAATTCACATAAATATATTTATGGGGTTATTTGAATTTCATATTTGTATGAAAGAAAATTTTAGAAATCTATGTGAGTGCTATTGTACTTTTGAAATTTAATCAATATTAATGTCTAGATGTATGAGAAGCTCCAGCATAATATCATAAAGTTCAAATTTATAAAAGAAAAATAAACTTCATAAAAATGTCTTGAAGTTCGAACTTATACAAGTGAAACTCTATAACACTATTTCGGAGTTCAAGAATTAGGAGCAATTCAAATTCCATGAGATTTTATTAAAGTTTAAATTGATAAAAAGCTAATTTGAATTTTCCTAAAATATGAATTACATATTTCAATCTTTTTGAAAATTTCAAATTTCTACACACAGATAGAGTGTCACATGTAAAAATTTCAAACACTAGCAAATTATATTTATTTTTATTAGATTTTTTCTCAAAATTAATTTATATATTAAGAAATGATTAAACATTTCGAAAGAATTAAGTATGCGAAAATACAACTGAAACAATAATGCAACAAAAATTGTCTCATATTTTTAAAATCTTATGCAAAGTGATCCACAATAGTAGTGTACTGTCGCCTCATCTCATTCTCTTGTTTTTACCATTGTCCCTTTTCCCCACTTTCTTTCTTCTACGTTCACATGGGGTGCAAAAATCGATTTAACGGATAAATTAAATTGATAAAAATATTATTGATTTAATGAATTTTAAATAATTTTGTAAATTTTTTTATTGGTCTAATAATTTGGTTCTGATTTTAAGATTTTAGTTAATGGTTAAATCGATAATCCAATAAAATTATATTAAAATTATATTTTTATCCTTAATTATAATAGTGACTTTAGATTTTAAATATATACCATATTATTTTTTGTATTTTATAATTGTTATCTTAGGGCTATTGTTTTCTTTCTAAAGTCGTTGACTTGGTGGGTTCTACCCATCAGTGTAAATATGAACTGACTTTTTTTTTGAGTGATTGCTACCGTTGCTATTGCACTAAAGTTTGCTACTTAACCAGAAAGAAAAAAGTTTTTTTTATAGTAATAATGTATTTGAATTTGTTTACACTTGTAATTTGTGTAGACCTTTATGCACGAAGGTGTGTACATATGAACTAATGAAAATAAGAGGAAGCAAAAATAAATAAATTATAGGAGCATTTTCTTGTCAGTTAAATAAAAAATCGAACCGTTAAGGATCAAAAACTGATTAACCGAAAATCAATAATGAATATCTTATTGATTTAGTTATCAGTTTTGCATGTTTATGAATCGAAAGCCAATAAATTGAACCGATAATATACAAAATCAAATCGAACTGATCGATGCGCACCCCTAGCTCCACAACCATAGGGCTACTAGATCCGACGCCGTCAAGTTCCACAACTGGACAAGTTTTAGAGGAGTTCAAAACTTTAACGTGAAGTAATTTTGGAGTAAATTTGAATTAAATTTTAGATTTCAGTTTTTTGAGTTTGTTAATTATTTGGATTGGGTGTTATTTCAAAACTTAAATTTAAAGTGACTTGGAGTATATATAAGTTAGATTTGAGTTAACTTTTAGAAGAGGTGCAAGGACGATGACGAAATCAATTTTTATATAATAGTGTATATGAGTATATAAACACCTGTTATAATTTTGTGTAATAGTGTATATTAATGTATAAATACCTTTTATAATTTTGTATAATATTTGTATGCTGGGTGTATAATATTGGATATTGAGTTTATAAATATTATTGTTAAAAAAATCAAAGTTTTATATAATATAATTATCGGGTGTATAATATTATATACCGAGTTTTTGAACATGTTATACGAAAACAATAGGCTATAATAAAAACTTAAAAACTTGAATATGTAGTGTAAAAAAAAAAACTTTTATACAATTATCCCTTTAAAATATACTTCCTCTGTTTATTTTACTTGTCCACTTCAAATTTTACACGTCTCTCAAAAATAATAATTGATTTTTATTATAATACTCATATTAATTACTGTTTAGTATTAGATTTTAGAAAATAATTTTTAAAATGTAATTAATGCTATGAATAAAACATGAAAAATAATAATTTTGTTTTTAATATGTTAAAGGGGACAATGAAAAATAGTGATCTAAAAAGTCATTTCCTGAAATATGTGTATGGGCTAAAAATATACACCCTTGATCATTGGAGAAAAGGGAGTTGTTGCGGAAGGCATGAATCATGATATCGATTTGTTGTAGAATATTGGGAGGTAGCCTTGTCAAAGTCAAACCTACACATACCACTAGAGCTCCAACACTCTCCCATCGTCTCTTTCACTTTCGTGCAATGGCTGACTCTGCTACCTCTTTCAACAAAGTCCAGATTCAAAGAGATGATACTGTAAGTAGAGTGCAACTTTCACTGTTGATTTTGATAAGAAATTTGTTGTAATTAGCAAATTCAGTTTAGGGCTTGCTGATTTAGATGGAAGAACAAACATTTTGCGTTATTGGTTTTTGATTTAAACAAGCTCTTCTAAGATTGACTTGAGTAGAGTGGAATTAATTCATATTATTGATTGCAACTAATTAAGGATTGAGGCATAGTTGATTGATTGATCAATTTAAAAAGACCTCCTCCGTGTAATGTTGTTCGAGATGTCTTGGATGTCTTTTTGTTCAATCTATTGTTTATCTTTGTCTCGAAGAGGAGCCTTGGAGTAACTGGTAAAGTTGCTGCCATGTGACTATGAGGTCATGGGTTCAAGCTGTGGAAATAGCCTCTTGCAGAAAGGCAAGGTGAGGCTGCATACAATAAACCCTTGTGGTTTGACCCTTCCCCGGACCCGTGCAGAGCGAGAGCTTTAGTGCACCGGGCTGCTCTTACTGTATATCTTTGGGGATGAGAGTTGTTTCTTAGCCTGACCAGCCGAATGGGAAGTACTCTTTTTTCTGCTTACTGATTCTTTTGAGTGATCTTATCGATGCAGACATTTGATGCCTATGTAATTGGAAAAGATGATGCCCCTGGTATTGTTGTGCTTCAGGAGTGGTGGGGTGTTGATTTTGAGATAAAAAACCATGCTGAGAAAATTTCTCAATTTGATTCTGGCTATAAGGCACTTATCCCTGAGTAAGACTCCTTTTCTTACATGAACTTCTAGTTGATGAATGTCATATCTCCCACGAGATAGCTGATTGTTAATGTATTATTTCTTTTCTTTTTTAACTTTGTGATTTCAGTTTGTATCGTGGACAAGTTGGCCTAGATGTTGCAGAAGCACAACATCTGATGGATGGTCTTGACTGGCAAGGGGCTGTTAAAAATATTCAGGCTTCAGTTAATTGGCTGAAGTCAAACGGTTCCAACAAGGTACTTGGCATTATACTACACTCAATTTCATCAACCAAGATGGTTCGACTTGAAGCTATTGGTTCATGCACCTATTTAATTTCTCGTACATAGAATATGTGGATGTTTTATAGAATAAAGTTTGACTAACACTAATTATATAGACTCCATTTAGAGACATGAATCTTATCTGGAGTAGCTGAACTTGTGTTCGGTACGAAGGAAAGTATTTTCCATGAAAAATGTTTTCCAAGAAAATAAGTGGGTTCTTATTTTCTTGTGTTCAGTACGTAAGCAAATGATGTTATCTTAAAAGCATTTGTATATAATTTAGATAAATACTATGTGGGGTGGGGGTGTGAGTAGGGGTTTGGGGTGGTGGGGATTGGGGCTACATGGGTGGGGGTAAAGATGAGGTGTGTTGGAGGATGGAGAAGACACAATCAATGTGGAATGCCACTTGTGGAACTTGTTTTTTCCTCTTCCACTAGGAAAGTCATTTTCCTCATTTTTAAGTAACTTGTTTGTCCGTCAGTTTCTTTTTGAATAAAATGAGGCTCAACAATTACATAGATCCAATTTTACTATGTCAACTATAAACCTAAAGTACCTACCAAATTCCACATGATGGTACAACTTCTCTTTCAAAAGTTATATTAGACAACACATATTTATCAGTGTTGTCAAAGGCGCGCTTAAGCCCTAAAGCAAGGCGCAAAACATGTTGAGCGCTTCATTCGCTTAGCGGGTGCTTTAGTGTGGTTATCAAGGCTATAAGACATACTTCTCCCCGCCAATGAGTGTAGTCTTGAAGTGGTGATGCTAAACAATTGATAATTCTCTTTAATGTTATTTTTTCATCAATTTCTTTGTCCATATATTTGTTATTCATAATTATGATTATTAGTCTTGGATTACACATACATATTTGTATTTTTTCTCCATTGGCGCCTTTCTTCATTAATTTTCATACTTTATTTGCGCTTAAAGCCCCAACAGCACTTAGAGCTTTTTTTGCACATTTTGCCTTTGATGACATTGTTTGATATAAGAGCATGCTGAATAAATCAAAATGCTTAATGTTACTGTACTCAAAAGAGTTTTTTTCAAGATTCATAACTAATGAATCATACCAAGTTGGGAGCTTGAAGGAACTACCATGTAAGCTCAGACCTACCAATCTGTTCTCTTGTTTATTTTTCATTGAGACCCACTAAATATTATTTTCCTAACTTCAAGAAGCTTCATTTTCATGTGAAACCCTTGTTCCTCTCGTACAATCTTTCTCTCAAGCATGTCAATCTCTCTATTGTAGTCTCTCTTGAATGCTGACTGACCCTGGTCCTTCAGCTTCAATCTTCAAAATGTCTAATTGGTTGCTTAGTGTTAATTGACCAAAAATTTAGCTTCAAAAAGCATATATTTGGAAGCTAGTCCACTAATTACTTCCCCGCATAAGTGGATATTTCTGATATTTGAGAAATCCCCGAGGGCTAGGGTGCACGGTTCGAAACTCCGTGGATAATGAGAGCCCGCCCCTCTACCCTTTACCACTTAAATATCAGATGTATGAGAGAAATATGAATTATATAAATTTAAGTTTGCTGTAAGTGGTGCTTTAGTGTCTTCGAAACTGGTTTACCCTCATCTCTGATGAATCACCTGTTCAGCTTGAATCTCCATGTTTGACTGTGTTCATGCCTTTTGTTATATAATAAGGTGAGGCAGGCTTTTGGTGGAATCTTGCATGAAAGGCCAAGAGTCTTCGGCACATAAACTACCTTTTTGCTTTTTTTTGGTTTTCTCCTTTGGCATAATAGTCATTATTTAACTTCTACTGAACTTTTACTTATCAAAGGAAAAGTATCTCCGATTGCCAGTTTGCTTGTTAGCATTAGATGGAAGAGCCGCGTATCTAGAAATTTGATTTAGTGAAGACTTTAGTCAGTATAGCTCCAGTGTCCATTCTTGTCGATATTGGCTATTTGAGCTTGTTAGACTTGCTAGTTATTATCAATATCATTTTCGGGATGTAAAACATGACAAGCTCAAGATACTTTAGTCATGGGATGCTGTCAGTTATAGGACATTCAATTCTTATAACTATAGGAAACTTGTATTACAGCATTGACTGTATGAAAATTTGGAGGTTAGGGTGTCGTGAGACACAACAAGTAGCTGCTTGAAGTAAAGGAGATTTCTTATGGAACATTTGTAATTCCATAGTAGAGACATGCATTATGAGAAATTAAAGAGCTTTAGCAGTATTAATGTCAAACATCCGTAAGTCAACCTGTCTCCTTTGATCTATCAAAAGTTGAAAAGTTAATACTCTTCTCCTGTCAATTTTTCTCCATTAGTTCTTTTTGAAATCCATTTATACCTGAAAACTTTGCCAAATGATGCACTGATTTTAGTCATGATATGTTGTAAACCATATATTGGGTTTCCTTAGGGTTTCAATAAGTTTTTAAAGCTTACTTGTCCAAGGTCATCTTCTCACTGTACATATAGCACCGTCTTGTTGATGTCCATCAAACTGCTGCTCTATAGTATGCAATGTGTGGATTTTTTTTTTAATTGAATTGGGCCTGTGGGCCATTTTATTAAAACTCAACACAATACAAAGAGGTCCAAGCAAAATGACCTGGTCCAGAATGTTCCAGGTTCATAAAAGAACAAATAGAAATCTATGAAAATAGAAAGTAAAGTAAAAACAAGATGTATTTGGAAGTGGAAAAGGAAAAGGAAAGGTCTCGACACATTCTCGTCTGAGCTCTTCGGCCATCTTTCTCTTCAATGTTGGACGCCAATTCAATCGCTTTAAGGATCTGTGGCTGCATCCATGGCGGATTTGAGCTGCATCGCAGTAAGGGTCTCTTTCCCTTCCTGATTTTCTTGATTTTATTTCTCTTGTTTGAGCATTAATCTCTTGTTTTGTCCAAGTTTCAGATCTGTTGCGGACCTTTACAAGATTTCTAAATCTCCGTTCATCCATTTCTCCTCTTCCGTGGTCTCCTCCTTCAGCTCCCCTGTGGTCTGATAAGGTTTTTTCTCTTCGTCTCATTATGAGTTTCTCCTTCTCTTTTCTGCATCTATCTATCTGACAACGATTGAACCGTGTGCGAAGTTATGATCTTTGTAGTCACGTGTACCCTCTACTCTGTTGCTTTGCCGAAGGATTTGGTAAAATTATGCTTTTGGGGCCTTTTTGCTTGCTTTTTCCTTTGTGTTCACTTTAGGAACAGTAGCTCTTGTATCTCCTTGTGAATTGCTGATCTGTGACTGTAGTCTCTATGGTGTTATCATGATTGTCTGTTTGTAATTGCCTTTGTGCTGAATCTGAAATTAGGGACCAGAGCTTTCTCCATGTTGACTATACTCCTTCCTGTGCTTGCAAGTTCTTTGAAACCTCCAAATTCTTGCTTTCCATTTTCATCCAGTGCCAGGTTGGCCATGTAATCCGCTAGTTTATTACCTTCTCTGTATATGTGATGAACTTCAGTGTCACAATAACTCATAAAATCTTTGATGTCCTCCACTACTGTGCTGATTTGCCAAGGTGTCTCCCATTCCTCTTCTAGGATCTTTTTCATTAATAGAGAGTCGGTCTCTATTATACATCTTGCATATCCCTCGGCAACAATGTGTGCCATAGCTTCCCTTATTGCTATTGCCTCTGCCTCTGTATTGGTAGTATCAGGTATTATATCTGATTGTGCATAGATTAGGTCACCTGTAGTACTTCTAATACAGAATCCAAATGAGCTTCTTCCAGGGTTTCCCCTACTGGCACCATCAGTATTGCACTTGATTGTGCCAATAGGAGGTGGATTCCACTGGACCATCTTGTAGTGCATGATAGTTTTGAGGCTTGCTAGGTATTCCACTATATTTGGCCATTGGGTTGGTAAGTTCCTCAGCTTTGGGAACTTTACCTTTACTAGTTGCCATATGCTTGTGTTTACCTGCTGCAATGTGTGGATTTCATCAAGTAATGCTTCAATTTTTTTAACTTCACTATACGCTTGATGATCTTTGTGGACATGATAGAGTTGTCAGCATTGTTTAACTGATATTTGTCATGCGAGAGCTAATGAGTTATACATATATGTGGTATTAGGTTGGTGTTACTGGGTACTGCATGGGTGGTGCTCTTGCCATTGCAAGTTCTGTTTTGGTCCCAGGGGTTGACGCAGTTGTAGCCTTCTATGGGGTTCCTTCACCAGAGCTTGCTGATCCTGTTAATGCTAAGGCCCCGGTGCAAGCTCATTTTAGTGAAGATGATGCTTTTGTTGGATTTTCAGATGTAAAGGTACATTTCCTCCTAAAAGTTTTTTATCTTACTGTGGTTCGTGCTACTTGGCTTCTATGATGTGCATGTTCCTGTTTTCATGTCATGATCACGGAACATGGTTATGCTGCCATTGTGCACATGGTTATGTCATTGTGCATTTTCAACTATTGGTCCATTCCGCTTTCCCTGCCCTATTTGGCTGGTGCTTTTAGGCTCATGCTGAATGAACATTTAGTTTCTGCAATTATTTGTGGGATATTGAAAGGGGTTGGCGGCTAATGGTATACTTCATCAAACATGTTATTGCAACTCTGTATAGATATAGATTATTCTATGTTGCTTAGATTCTTCAAATTCCTCGTTGCACCTGTGTTGATCCGACACGATCTGGGGGTGGGCTGGATTTGGTCAACCTAACTTGGGTGCTCTGACTGCAATATAGCCAATAAGTATAGATTGACTGGGTATTTGTTTGATCTTGGGTTTATGACACACACACACACACAAACATATGTATATGTATGTGTATATATAACTGCAATCCACAGTCAGTATATACTTGTATATGTTGTAATATTCATTTATTGGCTGTATCTTAACACCTATACTCGTACTCTTATCCATATGTCTGAATAGTAAGATTTAGGGGATGATGAATCCGACTCAAGATACGTACTCATGTCTGGTGCCCATACCTGTACCCGAGCAACATATGATATAATTGTTGGAGACACGGACATCTGTACAGATGTTGTGACTTATGTTTAAATATGAGTTATGAGTTACTTTTGATTTCACATAGGTTCTTCAAGACCCACAATAAAAAATAAGAAACTAAAAAAAGAAAAAAAGGAAACTCAAATGAGGTTCAAGTTGATCAAATCAGTCTTTTGGGTTTAAGAACATTCCATATCCTCATTGGTTATGTAATATAGAAAAGGAACGATGGGGAAAATAAAAGCACACGTTGTAAACAAATGAAAGGGATCCTCCCTGAGGTATTTGTTGAACAGCTATAGAGCAATGAATGTGGCATTGAGCATCTTGAGTTTTCCTCGTGTAACGGAGATGCATAATTTGGACAATTATACAAACATATAATCATGTGCATTGCGAGTAAAATTTAACCTGTACTTGTTTTGGTTTCTAGACTGGGAAAGCTCTAGAGGAAAAGCTGAAGACATCAGGAGTTCCACATGAGGTCTACTTCTAGCCAAAGACTGGACATGCATTCATGAACAAGTCGCCGGAGGGTATTGAGAGGAGGCAAAAGATGGGGATGCCTGATGTAGAAGATGCTGCTGTCGAGCAAGCTTGGTCCCGCTTCCGCTCATGGATGAGCCGCTTCTTGTCTGCCTAAGTTCCAATGCTTGTTTTCCGATCCTATAGTTGGTTGTGCCATGGTTATCATAATAATTTGATGCGTCTTGATGCTCCGGGATGTTCCCTTGAAGTTTGCATTTGGCCCTCGGTTCCTACGGTTCACATATAAACTGAATGTTCTGTAGATTGGACATACGTGTGCTTGATAGGGATTTCTAGAGTAATCCCAAATTAGTCCACTTGGTTGGTGTCCAGGAGAAAAGGTGCACTAAAAAATAAGCTGGATTTCTCATTGTCCGTGGAGTCTGTCTGTGTTATCAGTGTGTGCAGAATAACTGTGGTTCTGCATCTCCTTTTCTTTCCTTGTGGTTCATCTTTTTGAGTCAACTTTACATGAAGACCGAGGCATTCCCTGTGTTAGGCTAGGTGGTATATAGAAAACGACGGCCGAATCAATTGTAACAACAACATATTAAGTGTGATTTCACAAGTGTGGTACGGAGAGGGTCGAATGTATGCAGACTTTACCCCTATTTTGTGAGGTAGAGATGTTGTTTCCAATAGACCTTGGCTCAAGAAAAGTTGTTTTTCAGAACAGTTTGAAAGAAATGCAGGAGTTAAACAGGTGCCAGGATGAGTAATTGAGTATACATTCTTGACAGCAGATGCACATTCGACCTGTATGTGGACATTACCCACTTTTTCTTTTTCTTTTTTTTGCAAAAACTGAACTTCGAAGGTCGGTTTTTGCATTAAAAATTGATCTAGGGAGTTTTTTTTTTAAAATGAAAAATATAAACTTAAAGAGAATAATATCCAACGTTCCGATGTTGGTTGGTGGGTTAGTTTTTGGTATTTTTTTAGTAATGTTGGATCAGGTTTGAGTTTCAATTCCCGAGTCAGAGTCGGGGCTCGATCTCGAGTCTCATATACTGAGTGGTTGGGTCGAGCCTTGATTCCCGGATTCTGGGTTAGGGCCAAGTTGACCATTCAAAAAAATTGAGTCAAATTTAAGCGGCTCATGACCCAACCCATTTTAGCCCAAGTAGCTTTTGTGCTGATTTTAGCCCAATTCATTTATTAACTCAGCCCACATTAATTTGCTTAGTTTTAACCTAACCCGCCTATTTGACACCCCTAAACAAAAGTATAGTTTCCATGACTTTAATTTACACTTGAAGTCATTGTAAGAACTCATAAATTCCAAATTGTGTATTGGCAAGACACGGATCATGATATGTTTGTCAATTTGTACTTTGGAGTAAATTTCATGAATTATCCCTTATAAAATTACAAGGCCTTCAACATTTGCAGGTTTCTTGTCCCGGATTGAAAAAGCTAGAGCTCTGGATGACTAGCAACATAACTGCTCTATGCATTTACCAACTTCCAATTGGCTACTTCAGCATGTCTCCATCAGTGGCCAGAGGCAATCTTGATCTTTGACAACTTGATATATTTGTATATTTTTCCTCTGTCAAAATCTGAGCTAAAAAAAAACCTAGAGGGAATATTTGTAGTATTTAAAAAACCAATTCAATAGCACAATGATTTCGAGGTAAAAGTAGATGATCTAAATGAATGGATACAACAAAACTTCAATTCTAGTGTCTATGCTCTCACCAACTTCCAACTGCCTACTTCAACAAACTTGAAGTATTGGATGTAGGCGTTTGTTGGAAATTGAGAAACTTGATGTCTCCATAATGGCTAGAGGTATTTTTAGAGCTTGTTTGAATAGACTTGTTTTAAGCTGCTTTTAAGCTTAAGCTATTAAGTTTGAAATCTCAGTTTTTTTTTAACTTTGTTTTTTGGGGGGCTTAAAATCAAATGTTCAAGAGCACTTTTTTTTACCTTACTCAAACACTATAATGAGTAAAAAGCACTTAAAATAAGTCAATTCAAACAGACTAATCTTCGACAACTTGATATATTTGGATGTCTGTCAATGGATGAGGTGATCACAGAAGTGGAACAACAAGGAGAAGAAATGACAAGATGGCAACGAAGCCAAAGCTAGTGTCTAAGCATCCGAAGCTCCAAACCTGCCTGCTCAAGACCGTTGTCTTGTGTGTATTAAAATGCACCTAATTAGTGCGCAGTTAGTGTCAGGTGTTCTCAGAGTATCATTCTGAACTCAAAGTTGGACATAATAAGTGTAATGCAAGTATTATTTTCATTTTATCAAACCACATTTTAGGGGATGGACATCATTAAGTATTCAAACTGCCTTTTTCTCTTGAGGCTCACATGCTAGATTTTGAGTATTGCTGCTGTTAAATCTGGCAATTTTAGGATGTTTATAAGTCTAATAGATTCATGAATATGATAACAATATAAATATTAGATAGAGAATAATACTCCAACATCGATCATATGTTCCTTCATAATATAAAGTTTAGGCTTATAAAATGTTAGCCAAGTCTTTGCTGGCTCCACTATTTCTGCAGGTATTATATATCAAGATACTGGAGGAATGCAGAAATAAAACGATTTAGTTATGCAGTCCATTTAGCTTCAAGAATTCAATGGGTAACTGCCAATTTTCCATTGCTTCAGTGATACAACCCAGGGAGAAGCATTTGAGGTAGGAGAGCCCAAGGCGATATTAAACCCATATCAGCTCCCCATTTAATCGACGTGGGACTTTAGTCTCATACCTTGCAATAGGATCATAACATTCAGTTTATGTAGAAGATTTTGTTCAAATACGGTTTAGCTCCATCGTTGCTTTCTAGGTCTTCAAATACGTTGTACCAGGTGACCTGATCCCTCCCAACAATAATAACAACATACCTGGTGTAATTCCACTAGTAAGGTCTGAGGAGGGTAGAGTGTACGTAGATCTTACCCCTACCTCCCAAGTGACTTGATCCCCCCACTTTTCTAATAATTTCTCTCAAGTACTGGAGTACCTTGTTTTTCATCTGTACTGAGAAAAAGTATTCATCTTTTGACTCAACACCTGAATTGGGTGCTTTACTTGTATATTCTCTTATTAGTTTGAATGTAATATTCTCACAGGAGAAGAAGATTGTGAAATTGTTTCTGTATTTTAATTATTAAGGATAATCTACTTGAAATATTATAAATAATATTATTATCCAAAAAAAAAAATATTAACAAATGTTAAAAACAAATCAATAATATTCCATATACTGAACAAGGACTTCAACATGACTTGATCAATTGGAGGGAAAATTCCAAAAGCAAACATTACTTTTACTTTTGAGCTTCCATTGTCATATATGAAATTCTCCATTATTGCTCTTCGAGAATTGAGCTTTCATTTCACCCCAAATTCTCCAACACTGCTGCTTGTTGAGCTTTCATTTAAACTCACTAAACTACTGAATCAGCAGAGTTCAGACTTCAAAGTAGAAAAGGTTTTAACTTTAAACCTTTAACTGCATTAATTCAAATCAGCTTTAATAATAGATTTGTTTACACATCGTACAAACACAAAAAAGTGTTTCACGACACCATTGTTGTTAGTATGATGACAATCAAAACAGTTTCATGAACCATTTTCCAGAGATGACCATCCCCTGTTCCTCACACATGTCAAGTTCAATTTACAGAGCTCATTGGAATTTTCCCATGAAAATATTTTCGCTCAAGTAGCTGAATTTGCAGGAAGTTTACAAGAAATTTTCAACAAGCTGTGTTAATGCCTTAAAGAATTTCCAATAAATGACTATATCAATGAAAGCAAGAAGAGGAAAAAAATTGATACCCCAGAGAGCAGTTCAGCATACATTCCCTGCAGTTTCTGCCAGCGGAAATAGAAGGAGATTGTAAGTTAATTTTAAATTAATGTTAGTAATCACTTGATCAACTTCAAATTCTCTATTTTATATGTTTTTTTTATAATTAAACTGGTTTTTAATGTGCAGACTAAAGGAAGAGGAGATAGAGTGAAGAGTGATGAAACTGCCTTTTTCTCTTGAGGCACACACGTCCTACGTGGCAATTTGTGCGAGACGCCATGTAGGACGCCACGTAGGACGCGTGTGTCTACTTGTTCAACTTTATACAAGTTAAAATGCCAACTTGTGCACACCCAAAGTTGGAGGGCATAGATGCCAGTTGAGGCCAAGTTAAAGGTCACGTTTATGTATTATGCTTTTTATAAATATGAGCTAAAATTGTCGGCTCGAGGTGGGAGTAATAATGTAGTACCTCAGATCCATGCAATTATTAGATGGACGAACCAAGTCAAGAATTGGCAACCAACTCTTTTCCCCTGAGCTTTCATTTTATGAGTAATAGTACAATTATTAGCTGGGTGAACCAAGTGTGAGCTACTGTAGTGTTTTCAGTCAACTTCAAGTCCACCCCTTTCCCCTTTCCTCTCTTTTAGATCTTTTGTATTCACCCTCAAGCTATTTTCTACTGATTGTTAATGGAACCACTTTGATCTCCTTGCTCCTTGAATTGAAGAAAAAAAAGGAATGCTCCATTCCCCTGAGCTTTCATTTACATTTCCTACCTTTGCTTCCTTGTAAACTACAGAATCTAGTCAAAAACATTAAAACAGAAAAAACAAAAAAGAGGCTGCTTTTCTTTATTACACTAGCCAGTGAAGAATTAATTAAGGAGATAGCTATGGAAATCAATCTTATCTATGTTTGTGGGGAAAGTCACAGATTGCTTGATGCAACCAGTTGCGCGAGAGATTGGATTTTATTATCACTACAAGAGCAACATCAGATCTTTGGATAATGAATCTCAGAAGCTGGAGAATATCGAATCGGGGTGCAACAAAGAGAGGAGGCTGCCCGCAGAAACTTACAAGTCATTTCACCTAACGTTGAAGCTTGGTTAACTAGTGCTAATATAGCTACTGCAGACGTGGCAAGTATACTGCGTGGTAGAGCTGAGGTTGACAAAGGTTGTTTCCATGGTTGGTGTCCAAATTTGAAGTGACATTACTCGCTGAGCAAGAGAGCTAAGAAAATTGAACTTTGAAATGAAGGCAACACGCATGATGTTTTCTGTTATCCAGCATCACCTGCAGTCGAAATTGAAGCTATACCCAGTAACAGTGATGAGGAGTTAGACTCCAGAAAATTGCAAGAGGAAAAGGACATGGCAACTTAGAGAGGAGAGGGGATCACTATTATTGGGATATGTGGTATGGGTGGTGTTGGTAAGACAATACTGGCTGAGAAATCAGAAAAAGGGCAAAACATGAAAGGTTGTTTGATGATGTTGTCATGGTAACAGTCAATCAACAACAAGACTTGAAAAGAATTCAGGTTGAGATCGCTGGAGGAGTCGGGCTGACATTAGATGGGGATAGTTTGTGGAGTCATCGAGATCGGCTGCGTTCAAGAAAAGATGTTGCCAAAGAATGCAAGAGGCTTCCACTAAAGCGTAAAACCAAGCCTTCGTGAGAGGATGCCGTCAAACAATTACACGGTGCAACAACAAGAAATATCCCTGGAGTGCACACAAATGTGTATGAACCTCTGAAGCTAAGCTGTAATCACTTTGAAAGTGATGAAGCCAGGTGTCTCTTTTGCACCCAAGGGTGTGACCTAGTGGTCAATGAAGTGGGTTAAAGAACCATAAGGCTTGAGGCCTCAGGTTCAAATCCCAGCTGAGACAAAAAACACTAGGTGATTCTTCCCATCTGTTTAAGCCTTGGTGGACAGAGTTAATTGGTACTTGTTGTTGGTGAGAGGTGGCAGGTATCCCGTGGATTTAATCGAGGTGCGCGAAAGCTGGCCCGGATACCACGGTCATAAAGAAAAAGTGATGAAGCCAGGTGCCTCTTTGCGTTGTTCCTTGTTCGAGGAAGATAGTAATATTTGTTCTGAAGAATTACTTAGATATGGAATGGGGCTTGGCATCTTTTCGGGAATTAAAAATATAGAAGAAGCAAGAAAGAGGGTGTGTCATCTGTTGGAAACATTGAAAGATTGTTTTCTTGTGATTCGAAGGCTCCTCCGAAATAAATTATCCAGTTGCAAGATGTCTTGTTGGGAGTACATGTTAGCTCGCCAAAAGCAAAAGCAAGAACCTTACAAATTTGAACGCACACTTCCAAACATTTCAGACTTTTTTGCTAGTCATTACTTTTCACCATCTATCTTCTCCAACTTATACCAACCAAGACCCTTGCTCAATCACCCAAGCTCCATTTCGACCCGAAGAACATCCCCAGGTTCTCATAATAGAGTAGCTACGGAAGCATATGAAGCTTAAAGAGCTGACTAATAGTTCCATGACCTCGTAAGGCAGCTCTCCATCTACTTCGGGTTTGTTATTCCAACACTAGCTTTTCGGGGGCGAGGGCGGGGTTGGGAACGGGGACGAGAGGTAGGAGGGGTAAGTGGGTCAAGGGTGTCTCTAGGTTGAGAGTAGGGTCTTGGAATATAGGGACTTTATCGGGAAAGTCCATAGAGCTTGTTAAGATTCTTAGGAAGAGGAGGATTTAGGTCGCTTGTATCCAGGAGATCAAATGGATTGGTACTAAGGCTCGGGAAGTGGACGGGTTTAAGTTGTGGTACTCTGGGTGCGTGAGGAATAGAAATGGAGTAGGCATCTTAGTAGATGAGGAGCTCCGGGAGCATGTGGTAGAGGTTAGGAGGGTTAACGATAGGATGATGTTGCTTAAGTTAGTCATTGAAGGGTCTACTTGGAACATCATTAGTGCTTACGCGCCACAAGCGGGATTGAACGACGAAGAGAAGGTGAGCTTTTGGGAGGCTTTGGACGAGGTGGTGGGAGGGGTACCTAGCACCGAGAAACTTTTCGTAGGAGGTGATTTCAATGGGCACATCGGTTCTTCCTCGGGGGGATATGATGATGTGCATGGGGATTTTGGTTTCGGCAAGCGGAACAATGGAGGAGCCTCACTATTGGATTTTGCTAGGGCTTTTGGGTTGGTGGTAGCGAACTCGAGCTTCCCTACGAAGGAGGAACACTTGGTTACCTTTCGTAGTTCGGTGGCCAAGACGCAGATAGACTTTTTGCTCCTTAGGAAGGGTGATAGAGGTCTTTGTAGGGATTGTAAGGTGATTCCCAGTGAGAACCTTTCGACCTAGCATAAACTCTTGGTGATGGACTTGGAGATTGCGAAGGTGAGACGGAAGAGGAGGGTGGTTTACCGGTCGAGGATTAAATGGGGAAGCTTGACTCCAGCCAAGGCCTTGGAGTTGGGGGAGAAGTTGGTGACTTCGAGGGCTTGGGAGAGTAAGGGGAATGCGAATAGTATATGGGAAACGACTTCTAGTTGCATCAGGGAGTCGGCTAGAGAGGTGTTGGGTGTCGCAAAAGGCCGCTCTGGCTGGCATCGTGGGGACTGGTGGTGGAATGAAGAAGTAAAAGGGAAGATGGAGGCAAAGAAGGGGGCTTACGTGAGGTTGGTTGAAAGTAAGGATGAGGAGGAGAAGCAGACGAATAGGGAGGTGTATAAGGTAGCTAGGAGGGAGGCTAAGTTGGCAGTTACGGCGGCTAAGACAGCAGCTTTCGACAGCTTATATGTAGCTTTAGAAGGAAAGGGTGGGAATAAGAAGTTGTATAGGCTAGCCAAGGTAAGGGAGAGGAGGGCTCGGGACCTTGACCAAGTGAAGTGTATCAAGGACGAAGATGGTAAAATATTGGTGGAGGAGGTTCTCATTAGGAAGAGATGGCAGTCATACTTTCATAAACTTTTGAACGAAGAAGGGGACAGAAGCATTGTGTTGGGGGATTTGGAGCATTCGGAGAGGCAGCGTGATTATGGTTATTGTCGGCGTATAAAGGTTGAGGAGGTTATAAGGGCTATTGGTAGGATGCATAGGGGTAGAGCGACGGGGCCAGATGAGATTCCGATGGATTTCTGGAAGTGCATAGGTGGGCCAGGTTTGAAGTGGTTGACGGGGCTGTTCAACGTCATTTTCAGACAGCGAAGATGCCTGAAGCTTGGAGATGGAGTACGATGATCTCTTTGTACAAGAATAAGGGTGACATTCAAAATTGCAACAACTACAGAGGTATCAAGTTGTTGAGCCTCACCATGAAGGTTTGGGAGAGGTTCTTTGGAGGTGCTCGGAGGTTAGAGGGGCACCGGTGGCGTACACTCGATCGATTAAGGACATGTATGATGATGCGAAGACTCGAGTCAGAACGGTGGGCGAAGATTCGGAGCATTTCCCCGTGATGATGGGTTTGCACCAAGGATCGTCCCTTAGCCCGTTTCTATTTGCCGTAGTAATGGATGTTTTGACAAGACAAATCCAAGGTGAAGTGCCATGGTGTATGTTGTTTGCGGACGATATTGTTTTGATCAGTGTTTTGGACGGCGAAAGGCGACAGAAGGCGACAAGGCTCTGCCTCGCCACGCGGCGAGGCGAGCGGCGAGGCGCTCGCCTTTTTGAAGTGTGGCGCCAATTAGTACCAAAAAATTAAAATATTTAATTGCACATATAAATAATTAAAATCTCAATAGTAATAATATATTAGCAAATATTTCAATTCAAAAACTAAAAATAGATAGTAGATAGTAGATACTAAAAGTCTAAAACTTTAATGATAATTCAACAATCCATAAACAAGCAATACTAAAATTCTAAAAGTTTATTCTTCTTCGAGATTTTCATAATCTTCAAGTCCAACATGCATTTTATTATATTGCCCCTCATCTTCTTCCTCCTCGGATTCTCTTAAAACAAGCCTAAAAATACCTTTTATCTCTTAAAACCCTAATTTTTTTAAAAAAATTAAAAGCCGTCGCCTTTTATCGCCGTCGCCTCGCCTCGCCTTATCGCCATGGCATCGCCACATCGCCATGGCGTCGCCTTTTCAATCTACAGTCGCCATGGAGCCTGGAGGCGAGATGCCGTCGCCTCGCCTCGCCACGTCGCCATGGCGATAAGGCGATCGCCTTTAATAACACTGGTTTTGATTGACGAGACTCGTGAGGGAGTTAATGCCAAGTTGGAGGTTTGGAGACAAACTCTGGAGTCTAAAGGGTTCAGGTTGAGCACGACGAAGACAGAATATTTGGAGTACAAATTTAGTGGCATGTCTCAGGAATCCGGTGGGGAAGTGAGGCTCGATACGCATGCCATCCAGGGGAGAAGTAACTTCAAGTACCTTGGGTCTATTATCCAAGGAGATGGGAGATTGACGAGGATGTTACCCATCGTATTGGTGCAGGGTGGATGAAATGGAGGCTCGCTTCCGGAGTTTTGTGTGATAAGAAGGTGCTTCCTAGACTGAAAGGCAAGTTCTACAAAGTGGCAGTTAGACCGGCTATGCTGTACGGGGAAGAGTGTTGGCCAGTCAAGAACTCTCATGTTCAGAAGTTGAAGGTAGCGGAGATGAGGATGTTGCGATGGATGTGTGGGTTTACTAGGAGGGATAGGATTAGGAATGAGGATATTCGAGACAAGGTGGGAGTGTCTTCAGTAGAAGACAAGATGCGAGAAGTGAGGTTGAGGTGGTTCGGGCACGTGAACAGGAGATGCAGGGAGGCCCCGGTGAGGAGGTGTGAGAGATTGGCTATGGATGGTTTCAAGAGAGGTAGAGGTAGACCGAAGAAATATTGGCGAGAGGTGATTAGACAAGATTTGGCGCAGTTGCGGCTTACCGAGGACATGACCTTAGATAGGAAGGTGTGGAGAGCTCGGATTAGGGTAGACGGTTAGTAGGTAGGTCTGCTTCATACTAGTAGGTAGGGTTGCAGTGTCTTGTGCACTAGTTAGTAGTTGTAGGTCTGCTCTTGTAGTTTCTTGTTCTTCAATTTTGCTGCTTCCTTAGTGTTTATTGTGGTTCTGGTACAGTACTATTTTGTTATAGTATACTTCTGTGATTACCGGTTGTCCTTTTACTGTGTATATCTCCTGTACTTTTATTTTGATCTCTTATGGTCCTTTTTGGTCTTGAGCCGGGGGTCTACCGGAAACAGCCTCTTTACTTCATCTGAGGTAAAGGCACGGTCTGCATACATTCTACCCTCCCCAGACCCCACTTTGTGGGAATACACGGGGTATGTTGTTGTTGTTGATGTATGCTTGAACTAAACCATATTATATACTACTTGTGCTCGGTATCTTTCCAGCCGAAGCCTGTGATACAATAGGAATAGATGCTTGTGAAGTTGAAATGTATCTTATGCTCGTGTTCAGGTTTCTTATGCGTGTCAAACTCAAACCATCACCAAGAAGCAACAGACCTGCTTCAGGGTAGACATGGACTATGTTGATTACAATGAGCCAAGACCTACAATCCTAATTCCATCAAACAGATCCATGTTGTAAGGTTGAAGTTTTTGGGGTAAAAACAAGAGATAGCCCACTAATTTGTCTAGTTCTTTTTTTTCTTTTATGGATTTTTTGAATGTACAGTGTATTTTCAGAGTGAGTTTACTACATAACAACCTGTAAATATCAATGTCTATCATCATCTAAAGTTGGTCACTTGATCTTCTCTTTTCGCCCATTGAACAGTACACCATTCTATTTGAATGACACTGGATACCTACAAATCATTTACAAGCAGACTATGGATGAACATTCACTGAATCCCTAAGCAGCAGGACGAAGGATAAAGAGAGAGAATCTATGAGTGACCCTTGATATTTAAACTACCATTGTTCTAAGGCACATACAAGTTACAGAACTTCAACATGAGTGTTAATCCTTCTTCCAAAATTACTCAAACCCTCGACATTCACCAAATTTCAATGAACTTGTCAAAATATATTTGGCTGAGACTAGTAACATTATCAGAGACGAATAAAAACGTCATTAGCTTTTTCTGAATAGATACTGCTCAGCATAAAAAACACAATGAAATATATTATCTTTGGATCTCCAGAGATGTTAATACAAGAGCTAACATGATGAAAAATTGAAAATAGACATACCGAATATCTGTGTGGCGTACAAAAATGATAAACCTCTATGAGGGAAAATACTCATTCATCTGATTGCTCTTCATCTTCTGTAATACCTTCATAAACCAAATACTGAAGAGCTATGGAGTATTTTGCAAGTTTAGTTCTTGAAGATTTGGCAACACTCAAACTCCTAACAAGATATGATCCGAAGCCATCCCCTTCCATATGAAGAATAAAATATTTCTAAGGCAGTTGAACAAAAGGTGAAGAGAAAGCAACGTAACTCCAAAGGTATAGCAAGTTACCTTTGATTGTGTAGATAGAGGAGACCCATCTCTTGTAAAGGTATAGCAACCTTGGGGAGTCACCATTATGAGTATCAGAGAGTAGAAGCTGGCATGGCCCCTTTTCACTAAGGAACGTATATGGTGATTTCAAAACCAGCACTAGGAAAGGTGCATCAATTTAATAACATTCAAGGGACGTTTGCTTGCTCACTTAGCATACAAAATGGCATTACGACATAAGGCTAATACCCGAACTATCGCCAAATCCCTTCCTCGAGTATTATTGTATCTCTCTTGGCAGTTTCTGAAAAAGATGTAGACATAAAAAATGATACCGACACATAGTAGACAAAAATTGGTTTAGGGATTGGCTAGAAATGAAGTACCCTTGATCAAAAAAATCAGAAAAATCATCAATAATAACTGAAACTGGAGCAGGATCATGCATATGGAATGCAGCAAAGTATTTCTTAATTCCTTCCTCGTCGTCTATATACCTACAGCATTAACTTATGTCATTATAATTTTTTGCCAAATTAGATAAGCAGTAACTATTAACACAACACCAGACAGCGGAAAAGAGCAAAATACGGATACTTACTTCATCTGACTACGGTGAATAACATCAGAGGATGGATCAATTCCCTGGAAATCAGCATTTGTTTTGGGAAATTATTTTTGCCAAAACAAATTAGGAAGAAATAGGGGCATCCCGGTGCACTAAAGCTCTCGTTATGCGCAAATACGGAGAAGAGCCGGACCATAAGAGTCCGGACCACAAGAGTCTAATTGTATGCAGCCTTACCCCACGTTTCCGCAAGAGGCTATTTACACGACTTGAACCTGTGACATCCAAGTCACATGGAGGCAACTTTACCCATTACGCCAAAGCTCCCCTTTAAAATTAGGAAGAAATAAAAAGGATTTGCCAAATATTACCTGAACAAGATAAGGGGGTTTAGTCTCCAACTTACGACGGTTGCAAATGAAGACGACATTACCGTCACTTGCAGTTGCAGAGTTAATTGCGAATTGGAAAACTAAAGAGGTCTTCCCTCTAACAATAATCATTAAGAAAAAAAACAATTTGTAAGTAAAATGTATCCCGTGGAATTAATCGAGCAGCTGGCTCGGATACCACGGTAATTCAGAAAAACTTACGATGATGGAGGGCCAGAAAGGAGGAGAATGGGGTCAGTGCAGCAAAAATCATGAAATCGTCCAACCGGTAAGAATTTCTCCATCATTTGTTGCAACTCCCAAAAAAAAAAATGCTGATTTGTTAGTCAAGTATAGGGTTTCGGATTTGGAGTACAAATTCAAAGCCTTGATACCCACAAAGTAACGAACCACAATCCATAACAAGAGTGAAGTTGGGGCTCGACTGTAGACTCTAGTAATGCTGAGTTTAGTAGCGGTGGGATCAGTTAGGGTGAAAATCGTTTATACTAACTTTTGCATTAAAAATCAAACACCCCTCAACTTTGAACAATAATTATTCTCCCCCTTTTATCTTATGCAATATCTATTTTACCCTTAATATTTTTAATATTTTATTTATATAATAGCTTTTTCTATTATATATATATATATATATATATATATATATATATTTACCATTTTTGTTAAATTCATTAACATTATTAATAAAATAATCTTTTTACAAACAAATTATGATTACAAAGAAGTTTTTAGAAAAAAGATATAAAACTTAATAATACAAGGATAAAATAGGCATTTAGAAAAGTCAATTAGGATAAAGGGAGGAGAATAATTATTGATCAAAGTTGAGGAAAAAAAAATTAAGTGTTAATTGATTGTTTTAGTTGAGCACACTCCTTAAAAGATTGTTCACTTCTTGAAAATAAAAAGTGTTTTTACTATCTTATCCCTAATTAAATTTCAGAAAAGGGTCAAAAATACCCTCGAACTATTTGAAATAGAGCAAATATACCCTGCATTTTATTTTTGGCTCAAAAATACCCCTGCCGTTAATATTTTGGACCACAAATACCCTTCAACTTAACACCCCATTTAACTTGATGACACGGCGTACACGTGGCCATCCAACTAGGACAAGGCCTGCCACATGGTTTCCACGTAGATCACAAACCTAGTCCTATTATAATCCTACGCATATTCAATTCAATACCCACCCGGAATTCCCCCGACCCATCCCATATTCAATTCATATCTTAAGTAACATTTCAATCACTTCCTGCTAGTTTATCGTCTCAGCATTTAAAGTGGTCTACATCTGCAACTTTATAGGCTTGTCTGATTAACATGTAACTCCAATGTGAAAGTATAAATGTTTTCTTTTTTACGCAATTACAGAGTATGTGCAATCTTAAACTGTTTTTGCCTAGAGTTATTGTTCGTGATGTTGCCCTCTTCTCTTTTTTAGACTTTCAAGTAATTTGATTCTCTTTATGTGTTCAAGAAACGAAGCTTCATCTTTTGGATTTTCATGTATATGGGTCAATATTTTTTATTCTTTCTAATCTATGAATCCGTGAGACTTACATGATTTATTTTTTTATGATTTAAATGTATTTTTCTTTCACTTTGGATTAAACCTTTTTGTTTTTCTGATTTTTGACAAATTCCAGGTAGCTTCAAGTGAACTGGGCTTTTGGTCCCCAGTTAACTATGCAATTAGCTGAGCATTTGTACACTCAAGGTTTTATCAGGTTTCCTCTCTGTTCTTTGATTGTACTGTTCTTTTCTCACATCTCCGTATTTTTGTGTTCTATATCTCACTCAATTTTCTTGCGTGGGAAAGTTATGAAAACTTGTCATTTTTCTGAATACTAGAAAATAGGAGTGGGCATAAAAATCGATAAATCAAAAAATCGAATCGAATCGAACTAATTCGGTTCTTCAGTTTTGGTTCTTCGATTCTTCGATTCGGTGTTCGGATTTTTTTTCCAGAAGTTCAATTTTTCGGTTCGGTGTTCGATTTAAGGATCACGGTTCTTCGGTGCACCGAAGAACCAAACTTTATTAATTAAATTTTTAAATAATATTTTAAATTACATTTGAATTATATGGCCCAAAATATTTTAAAAACCCAAGCTCATTTGTTTAACTACCTACTTTTCTAGTGTTCCTACGGTGTTGCACTGCTGCTAGATAGTAGCTAGTAGCTACTTCTCGGAGAAAATGTCTTCTATAACTTCTGGTGTTCACCTCAATTCAATTAAATAGAAAATTACAAAGAAGCCTTCAAAGGACAATCCTTTCAATAATTTGCCTTATGTACGTGGGATGAGAGCATTTTCATGTCAATTCAAGTAAAAAAATACTCTTCTCCTGAGGATTTTGATCAGCTATATATACGACCCTGAGAAATATCAAGAAAATGTTCTTTGTTGGGCGTCAGTAGCTGCTAGTAACTAATTATATTTTATTGATTATGTTTAATATAATGTGTTAAGTTATTGATTGTCGTAGAAGTTAATCAAGTTATACAAAAACAACATTGTAGGTATTTGTTTCATTCAAACGTTTTGATACTTTTGTCCTCATTTTGTTTCTCACTTGAACCGAAAAAACTGATCTAGAAACACCGAACTAAACCAAATCGAAGTTCAAAAAACCGAACCAAATTAGTTTGGTTCGGTGTTTGGTGCATATTTTTTCAAAATTAAAAATCAAAGAACCGAACCAAACTTTGAATAAACCGAACCGAAGAACCGAACGCCCACCCTTACTAAAAAATGTACATATGATATTTACTTGATCAGAAAACATCAGAGAATTTAGAGTGAGTATTGAATTGAATATGAGTAAGACTATAATGGGACTAGGTTTGTGATCTATGTGGCAGCCATATGGTCGGCCTTGTCCTAGTTGGACAACCACGTGTACGTCATGTCATCAAGTTAAATGGGGTGTTAAGTTAGAGGGTATTTGTGGTCCAAAATATTAAGGGTAGGGGTATTTTTGAGCTAAAAATAAAATAGAGGGTATATTTGCTCTATTTCGAATAGCTCGAAGGTATTTTTGGCCCTTTTTCAATTAAATTTTACTCTATATTTAATGTGATTTTTTCTAATTAATAATTTTTGGTTATGTAAATAAGGATAAATTTGAAAGAGTATGATCAATTTATTTTTGAAAGCCTAAATGATCACTTATATCCTGTTTGGTCAAGCTATTAGTTTTGCCAAAAGTGCTTAATTTAAAAAATTAAGGTGTTTGACTCAGTTTTTGAGAGAAAATAAGTGCTTCTGAGGAGTAATAGAAGCTATTTTTCAGAAGCTAAAAAAAGTAGCTTCTCCTCAAAAGCATTTTTTAAAAAAACACTTTTGATGAAAATACACTTAAAAGCACTTTTTAAAAGTTTGGCCAAACAGTGGTTTGGTAGCTGATTTGAGAATGACTTATGCAGGTATTAAATCCTGCATAAGTAATACCATGTTTGGTAGCTGGTTAGGAGTTGAGTTATTCATGTATAAAATTAATACAGTGTTTGATTTGCAATTTAGAAACCTGCATAACTAATACATGTATAAATTATGAGGGAATCTATGTATTATTTTATGCACGATAGAATGTGAAATAAATAATATATGTATAACTAATACATGAATAAGTAATCCCTGCATATCTAATACATGCATAAATAATACATAGATTCCCTCATAACTAATCCATATATTACTAATACCTGCATGCTTCTTACTAAGGTAAAAATTTACCCGCACTGAGTGTTTACACCCACTCAATTAACAAATAACATGTGTCATTTTTGTTAACTACAATTATTTATTCTTAACCATAGTTAACTACTACGTATTTGCACATCTCTTAAATAAAGAAAATAACATTAAAATAATTTAACAGTAACGTCAAACATGAGGTGCTGCCAACTTTACCCAAAATTCCTTCTACCATCTATAATTGAAATTTTGTTATTTTAAATTAGCTAGTTTTTTTTAAAAAAATCTAATAATATTTTTAAAAAAAGCACTTACCCTTATATAATATAACAAGTAAACAGATGAAAATTTCACAAAATTACATTTTCTTTATAGAGTTATATTGTTACACGTTATGAAAAGATGATAAATTTTATATGGGAGGAAGAAAAAATTACTTATGTTTTAACAATTTATCGTAATTATATTTCTAATTTACTTAATACTTAGCTACAAGTTAAGTAGTATTCTCTTTTTTTCTACAATGGAGAATAATGAGACAACTCCTGAACAAAGTAGCAACCTAGAAGAAGTGTGCAGGAAAAAGAAAGAAAAAGTTGACAGTAACCCCAACTCTTTCTATTGGTTACTTTCAAAAAGTAATATTTTTTTTAATGTACTTTATTAAAAATAGGACACTTAATAAATTTTAATTTATCTTCTATGGTTAGCTTAACTACAGTGGGTGTAAACATCTGGTGTGAGTAAGTTTTTGTTGAAAAATAGTACACGTAGCGGAAGCATTCCAAGAACATACTGCTTACATGAATTATAGACAACAAATACCAACACGTAGTACACATAATGCATGCTGAAAATTAATCAAGAATTACCTCTTGAAGCGTGAGCAAATATCTTGAAGCAATTCCGACTTCAGTTCTACGGTTTTCTCCAGTGATCCCAAATTCACAGCCGAACTCTCTCAATACTTGGGTGGACAAGTATTGTGCAGAAAACTAATTCATTGTATTTTTTCTAGGTTGGAAGAACCCCTACTTATAGAGGAGCTTTCTCCGTCCAAAAGGGAGAACAAAAAGACACACTTGTTTTTCTTTGAACAAGAAAACATGCCCCACTTTCTCCTTTTCCCCTAGAAAATAGGATTCTGAGTTTTAGTTAAATATGGGCACTGTAGAGACCACATAATTAATTAACGAGGCTTCATGTTATGAAAATAATTCAAAATATTAATTTTAATTATTCTTACCATAATAAATTACAAATCATTCCACTAGAAATTTGTAATTGCACTCCTCTATTAATTATATTTTGAACTTCTCTATTAAACACTTATGTAATTCCTCATGTTAAGATTACAGATACTAATCAATAAATTAAATTACTGACGAATTTAATTCAATGATTAATTTTCTTTAGAGAAATACTTAACTTATTTCATATGTCGGATTCATAAATTCACCGGCCGGGTTTACACATGAAAACTAAGCTTCTCATAAAAGGCGTATCATCAATCTCTATACCGAGACATGGATTCTATCAACTAACTTATTATTTCACCAATATATATTACTATCATCCAATCTATCAGGCATATTGACCCATCTCAGGATCTTACCTTTTAATAAATCAAAATGATAATTAATATATACAGCTCATAATAGTTATATCAAGATTAAGAATATAAGTACATTTAATAGTTTAGAGAATATATTTTTATCAGTCAGTTTAAAACATCTATCTCTACTGGGTCCTGTTCAATACATACAAAATGCACTAGCACGAGAAGTTAGAATTGTACCATTCTCGTAATCAAGATAAATTACTTTTAATCTCATACTACAATCATTCTGATGGTTTGTCCAAATTTCCATCTACGATTGTGAACTACAACTTTAACTTATAAGAACCGATGATTTAATCTTCTGTGCATAAGCTTAAACTCTATACACCAAATCATCTATTATATAAGTTGATGACACATATATGACAAAATGATCTATTTAATTTAACACTTTATTGAATTAAATAAATGAATAAATAATCATTCAATAAATAATACTATATCAAAATGCATGGTTAATAGTATATCTTAACAATCTCCTACTTAGACTCATAACCATGCACCTACAACTCTAACACCTATTCCTTCTACATGCCTATCAAAAGACTTTTGTGGCAAGGCTTTTGTGAAAGGGTCTGCCAGGTTGTTCTTTGATACAATCTTCGCAATCATCACATCTCCTCTCTGCACTATGTCTCGAATCAAATGGTACTTATGCTCAATGTGTTTTGCCTTCTTATAACTTCGTGGTTTCTTTGAATTTGCAATCGCACCACTATTATCATAATAGATAATAAATCAAGTTTGCACTTTTCTGTCTACTCATATCTTTTTCTTATAAATCCACTTGCATCCAATGGGTTTGACTCCATCTACATGTGGTTCTACAAGATCCCAGACTTTATTGTAATACATGGACTCCATTTCTAATTTCATAGCAACAATCTATTTTTCTGCATCTTTATCCTGTAATGCTTCATTGTAATTCACGAGTTCGGTATTCAACTCTTCAGGGATTCTATCAAAGGACTCTCCCAAGAGTGCATACCGAATTAATTTTCTTATCCCTCTCCCACTATGATGAGGCACTACATGTACAAGTGGAGGGGTAGGTACTGAAATGGATGCTCTAGTATGATCTTGTGGTTGAACCACATCATTTATAGGATCTTGAGTCTCTATGTTATCCTCGGCACCTTGCGGTGTGGGAATATCAACAACTTATTCCTCTAGTGCAATTTCCTCAATACTACTCCCACTACTTTGATGCAATGAATTTTTTAAAACTTGTACTCGTGGAACTGTATGTTTATTAACATCTCTCCCACTACTAAAATGTAATGGTATGTTAATTCTAACATCTGGGATTTGAATTTGATTTTCATTATTGTCAGTAGATTAATTTTGATTTGTTATCTCTTTGCTTAATTCCCGTAAAACTAGTTTACTTCTAGGAATGAGATTTGTTAAAAAATCTCTTTCTAGAAACTTGGCATTTGTACTTACAATGACCTTCTTTTCTTTAGGATTATAAAACAAATCACCTTTCGTTCCTTTAGGGTACCCAATAAAAACACAAACTTCTGTTCTTGGTTCCAATTTTTCTGCCTTTCCTTTCAGCACATGTGTTGGACATCCCAAATTCGAACATGTTTCAGACTTGGTTTGTGTCCAGTTCACAATTCTATGGGTGTCACAGGTACAGACTTAGAAGGAACTAAGTTCAAAATATAGTTTGTAGTTTCTAGTGTATATCCCCAAATGAAAAAGGCAAATCAGAGTAACTCATCATAGATCTAATTATTTCTAAAAGAGTTCGATTTCTTCTTTATGCTACACCATTTTGTTGTGGCATTCTAGGTGCAGACATTTGAGATGTAATTCCTTGTTCTGATAAGTAACTAATGAACTCTGTGGAGAGATATTTGCCACCGCGATCAGATTGCAATGACTTGATATATTTTTCATGTCGTTTCTCCATTTCTGCCTTAAACTCTTTGAATTTCTCAGAGCATTTAGACTTACGGTGCAACAAATAAATATATCCATATTTTGAGTAGTCATCAATGAAAGTCAGGAAATACTAATAACCACCTCTCGCTTGAACGTTCATCGGGCCACACAAATCAGAATGAGTTAACTCTAATTTATTATTGGCTCTATTTCCTTTTGAGGGAAACGATCTCTTAGTCATTTTTTCTTCTAAACAGAATTCACATGTTGGTAGTGCCTCCACTTTTAATGAACCTAAAGGTTCATCTCAAACCAACCTTAACATCTTGTCTAGATTTATATGACATAGACGCAAGTGTCATAAATAGGTCTCATTAAATTCAGAAGATCATTTTCTTTTACTAGAAAGGTTAACATTATTCAGTTCAATAGTTTGTTGCAGTTCAGGGGAGACATTAATAATAAAAAGATCATCAATCAATGTACCAGCAGAGATAAAATATTTATTATAGCTAATAACACAACTGTTATAGAAAAATTAACATTATAATCATCTCTTAAAGCTCTAGAAACTGAAATCAAATTTCTTCTAACAACAGGTGCATATAATGCATCTTTTAAAATTAAAACTCTACCACTACCAAACAAAATACTAATATTTCTTAATGCTGAAGCTGGAGCTGCTGAGCCATCTGCTTGAAAAACACTAACTTCACCTCTAATTAACTTGCGCATTTCTTGAAACCCCTGCATAATAGTGCAGATGTGATCAGTGGCTCCTGAGTCTACACACCATGATGTGGTAGAAACTGCATCTAAACACGTTTCAACGATAAGTGAAAGTGAGTTATCTAGCTTGTTTTTCTGCTTGGCTAAGAAAACTGGACAATGTACCATTCAATAGCCTGACATTTTGCAATGAAAACACTTGTCGTTAGGCTTTTTTATGCCTCCAGTTAAAGCTACAAGTGTCTTAGCATTTTGAGTCTTTTTCTTCTTCTTCTTTCCACCTTTCGGTTTAGAAGTAGAACCTTTCTCAACAAAGTTATAACCCTCAAATTTATTTTGATTCAGAATAGTGCTAAGGGATGTAAAAGGAGACATTAAATCTGAGATTGTTTGAAAAACATTATAATAGATCAATTCAACAGTCATATAAACAACATTCATGCATCTCAAATAGCCAATCGATGAGATTGGAGAACTACTCATGCAATACACATATGTAATGACTGATTATTCACTCCATACACTTTTACAGACCTAACTCAGATGGAGAGTATGTTGTTAGTTTAAGTCAAGTGAAAATCAAAACCGTAGTTACATTGATCCAATCATATATTACTCAGTTTAGGAGAGTTAATACAAATTATCAAACTAGCGATTAAATACGTAATGACTTGTATTAAATTCATCCGATATGGAAAAAGGTCTAAGCTAGCACATAAATTTAATACTTCATTACTATTTAATCTTGGTAATCACAGGGATGAACCCTTATCACCAAATAATATATATTTTTTTCAAATTTTATACTAAAATTTTTTGAAAAAATGGCACCAAGGTTCCTATTTCATTCATTTTATCATCTCATATATATACAATTACATACATGAAAAAATTAACACATATAATAAAAATAATTTTGCAATTAACTCTTGAGCATCATACTGTGAACTAATCCTGGTCCAACATGATTCAAGAAATTTGTTTTATTATTGAATAAATCAAAGAATTTCTCTTCTTCTTTTTTTTTTAAAAAAGAATTCCTATCACAATTGGGCAAAGCTACTAACTGCCCTTATTCATTCAACGTTAAACAAAAAAATTCATCTAACACTTGAAAAAATAGTTAATGCTCAGTTAATCCTCTCGTAATGATCTTTTAGGATTTGATATATGAACCAAGGCACAAATAAATTACTCCTATAACATTACAAGGAAGCAACAGACAACTTAGCTTTCTTTAGACAATGTTTTCTCCGTTTTCTGTCGCCGCCAACTCTAAGGTGTAGAACATCTAAATTTAACCCATTTTTTTTCATTATGTTAGAAAAATTCCAAAAAATTGGGCTAAACATCAAGATGTGGGACAACACAGATGCTTAACAAAACATTATTAAACTTCACCTTGATTTTATAAACCAAAAAAACTTTTAATGAAAGAAAATTCAATCATAATTGGTCAACTATGTTCACTGTCGTTATAATCATTCAAGTGAATACAAGAACATACCACCCAAAACTATATTGCACATATGCATATCATGTTTATATTATCTATAAAAATGCAAGCTAGGCTCTTGATGCCAATTGTTAGAAAATAGTACACGCAGCGGAAACATTCCAAGAACATATTGTTTACATGAATTATAGACAACAAAATAATTTGTAATTCCTATTATGAAAATAATTCAAAATATTAATTTGAATTATTCTTACCATAATAAATTACAAATCATTCCACTAGAAATTTGTAATTGCACTCCTCTATTAATTATATTTTGAAATTCTCTATTAAACACTTATGTAATTCCTTATGTTAAGATTACAGATACTAATCAATAAATTAAATTACTGACGAATTTAATTCAATGATTAATTTTCTTTAGAGAAATACTTAACTTATTTCATATGTCGGATTCATAAATTCACCGGCCGGGTTTACACATGAAAACTTATAAGCTTCTCATAAAAGGCGTATCATCAATCTCTATACTGAGACATAGATTCTATCAACTAACTTATTATTTCACCAATATATATTACTATCATCCAATCTATCAAGCATATTGACCCATCTCAGGATCTTACCTTTTAATAAATCAAAATGATAATTAATATATACAGCTCATAATAGTTATATCAAGATTAAGAATATAAGTATATTTAATAGTTTAGAGAATATATTTTTATCAGTCAGTCTAAAACATCTATATCTACTGGGTCCTGTTCAATACATACAAAATGCACTAGCACGAGAAGTTAGAATTTTACCATTCTCGTAATCAAGATAAATTACTTTTAATCTCATACTACAATCATTCTGATGGTTTGTCCAAATTTCCATCTACGATTGTGAACTATAACTTTAACTTATAAGAACCGATGATTTAATCTTCTGTGCATAAGCTTAAACTCTATACACCAAATCATCTATTATATAAGTTGATGACACATATATGACAAAATGATCTATTTAATTTAACACTTTATTGAATTAAATAAATGAATAAATAATCATTCAATAAATAATACTATATCAAAACGCATTGTTAATAGCATCAGATATGTCTTTTGTTTTTTCAAAATAGCTTTGGCATTAGATATGTCATTGGTTTTACATAGCTTTGGCATTAGATATGTCATTGGTTTTTCATAGCTTTGGCATTAGATATGTCATTGGTTTTTACTTAGCTTTGGCATCAGATATATCATTGGTATTTATGAGCTATATGTATATTTTTGGAAGTAGTATTAGCATCGAGTTGGACGGGTGAGAGTACCCATGAGTCCCAGAACTATGTTGCCTCCATAAGTTCTAAGTCTCGTGCTGGGCATCAGTTTCAGGTGATCACGTTACAGTCATGCCTTTGTACCCCTGGCAAGGTACATTGGGTCCTCTCGATGGGCGTATACATCAGATTCCATGTAGCTCACATGGTCTATGTCGGTTATAGAACCTCCCACAGAAACAGTTTATGATTAAAGTTGCATTTGATTCTAAATCAGATTTCAGACTTATTACTTATGATTATGCTTCGGCTTATGATATTTTAGAGTCATTGCATTCAGTTATCCTTTAAAAACATGATTTCAGTTATTCAAGTATACCTAGCATGTTTTCATCATGTTCATGCATTGCTCACATACTTAGTACATTCCATAGTACTAACGCATATTGCGCTGCATCTTTTCACGATGCAGATTCAGGTGTTCCTTCTCATATCCGTGGCTAGAGTTCCGGCCACTCCTACTTAGCTATTGGTGAGTCCTCATATGCCGAGGGCTGTACCTTACTCTAGTTCTATGTCTTCTTTCTTTTCAGATGTTCGAGTTAGTTGGGGTATTGTCCCATCAACTCCTTATGCTAGATTTAGAGGCTTTCAGACATAGTTATTATGAAACGATCTATGAGTTGTATTTCTTATTTGACTCTATATTTATGATATGTCTTCCGGTTATGGATTTATGTTAATGCTTCCGCTATGTCTTATCTTGTTATGCTTTAGAATGCTATGACCAAGGGTTATCTTGGGATCCTTGTGGTCCCGAGTCCCGTGTTATGTCTAGGGGGTAACCCCGGGGCGTGACAAACTTGGTATCAGAGGCTCAGGTTCAAAAGTCCTATGATGTCTGAAAGCCGCATCGAGTAGAGTCTCTTTCATGTGTGTGAAACGCGCCACACATATGAAAGGGAAGCTATGAGGTGTCTTAGAAAAGAAACTCCACTTCTTTCATGATCACATCGTGCGATAGAGCTTAAGCCTAACGTTCCTCTAATCTTTTCCTTGTACGTTTCACATTATGCCTCCCCTACGTGCTATGCCTCCCCGAGCCGCTCGAAATGCCGCTTCTCAAGTTTCGGTTCCCGATGTCATGAATGATGAGTTTAGGAATGCTATTCACTTATTGGCTTAGACCTTGGCTAACCAACAGGCTCCTTCCCCCGCTCATCCTCAAGGTGGGGTAGCGGCCTGAGTTCGTGACTTTATTCGTATGAACCCACCAGAGTTTTAGGGTTCAAAAGTGGGAGAGGATCCACTCAACTTTGTTGATGAAGTGAAGAAGATCTTTGAGGTTATGCAAGTAGCGGGTGTTGATTGTGTGGAGCTTGCATCCTATCAACTCAAGGATGTGGCTCATATTTGGTTCACGCAATAAAAGGAGGCTAGGGTGAGGGATGCGATCCCTACAACTTGGGAGTGTTTTGAGAGAGCCTTTCTTGATAGGTTCTTTCCCCGTGAGTTGAGGCAAGTGAAGGTGGAGGAATTTGTGAACTTGATACAAAGTTCGATGTCGGTGCAAGAGTATAGTTTGAAATTCACATAATTGTCTAGGCATACTCCCTCCATAGTAGCGGACCTGCATGATCAAATGAGCAAATTCATCTATGGTGTTTCAGATATGGTTAAGAAGGAGTGTAGGTCTGCTTTGTTGTTGAGCGACATGAACATCTCTCGACTCATGACTCATGCCCATCAGATTGAGGGCGATAAGCTTAGGGAGATGGCTAGGGAGAAACAGAGAGGTAGATCCGAGGGATCGAGTTTTAGCCATTAGAGGTTCGGTGGTGGACATCGCTCATCTTTACAGAAGAAGTCTTCAGGCCATGTTCACTCTTCTGCTAGTGCTCTTTCTCAGGCCTCCAGGCCCCACCATGATCAGTTCGATAGAGATGCAGGCTCTTATTCTCAGGGTGGTGGTGCAAAGGGGTCTTTCTTCCCTCTTTGTACCAGGTGTGGGAAGAATCATCCCGATGAGTGTTTAGCCAGTAGAGAGGGTTGCTTTGGTTGTGGTCAGCCTGGGCATCATAATAAGGATTGTCCTTCAGCTAGGAAGGGACAGAGAGGTAGGACTCAGTCTACCCCAGCAGCTTCAGAAGGTAGACCAGCCCCTCAGGGCGCAACTTCTAGTTCTGGTGGTCAGCGCCAGAACCGTCTGTATGCTATGTCCTCCCGACAGGATCAAGAGAGTTCTCCCGATGTGGTTACCGGTATGTTGAAAGTCTTTTCTCATGATGTGTATGCTTTGTTGGACCCCGGTGCCTCTTTGTCTTTTGTAACCCCTTATGTTGCTTGTAAGTTCGAGATTGGTCCCAAAATGCTTTTAGAACCCTTTCATGTTTCTACTCCTGCTGGTGAGTCAGTCCTAGCCGAGAGAGTCTACCGAAATTGCCCTATCTCAGTCCTTCATAGAGTCACTTCAGCGGATTTAGTAGAGTTGGAGATGACTGACTTTGATGTTATCCTTGGTATGGATTGGTTGTATGCATGTTATGCCTCAGTTGATTACCGCACTCGTGTGGTTAGTTTCAAGTTTCCTCATGAACCTGTCCTAGATTGGCAAGGTAGTCCCTGTTCTTCGAAGGGTCATTTCATATCTTATCTTAAGGCTAAGAAGATGATTTCTAAGGGTTATGTCTATCATATAGTTCGGGTTATGGACACGGAGTCAGAAACCCCGATTATTCAGTCTGTTCCTGTTGTGAATGAATTCCTAGAAGTGTTCCCCGATGATTTGCCTGGAGTCCCTCCCGAGCGGGAGATTGACTTTGGGATAGATCTTCTTCCGTATACGAATCCTATCTCTATTCCTCCTTATAGAATGGCCCCCCTGAACTCAAGGAGTTGAAAGATCAGCTGAAAGACTTGCTTGATAAGGGTTTCATCAGGCCTAGTATTTCACCTTGGGGTGCCCCAGTTTTGTTTGTTCGGAAGAAAAATGGATCTCTTAGAATATCTATTGATTACCGTCAGTTTAACAAGGTCATAATAAAAAATAAGTATCACATTCCTAGGATTGATGACTTGTTCGATCAGCTTTAGGGTGCGAGTTTCTTCTCCAAAATTGACCTTAGATCCGGTTATCATCAGCTTCGGGTTTGGGAGTGTGATATCCTGAAGACAGCCTTCAGGACCCGGTATGGTCACTATGAGTTTATTGTTATGTCTTTTGGTCTAACGAATGCTCTTGCAGCTTTTATGGATTTGATGAACCGTGTGTTCAAACAATACTTGGATATGTTCGTGATTGTTTTCATTAACGATATCCTCATCTACTCTCGGAGTGAGGAGGAGCATGCGGATCACTTGAGGGTTGTGTTGCAAACTCTCAAGGATAGGCATTTGTTTGCTAAGTTTAGCAAGTGTGAGTTCTGGATGCAGTCTGTTGCTTTTCTGGGTCACATTGTGACTAGTGATGGTATTCGGGTGGATTCTCAAAATATTGAAGCGGTAAAGAACTGGCCTAGACCCACTTCTCCGTCTGATATTAGAAGTTTCTTGGGTTTGGCTGGTTACTATAGGAGATTTGTGGAAGGGTTTTCTTCCCTTGCTTCCCCATTGACTCGATTGACTCATAAAAAGGTTAAGTTCCAGTGGTGTGACTCTTGTGAGAAAAATTTTCAGAAATTGAAGACTCGATTGACTACAACCCCAGTGTTAGCTCTACTCGAGGGCTTAGATGATTTTGTTGTGTATTGTGATGCTTCTCGGATTGGTTTGGGTTGTGTTTTGATGCAGCCTGGTAAGGTGATTGCTTATGTTTCTAGACAGCTTAAGACTCATGAGAAGAACTATCCCACTCATGATCTTGAGCTAGCAATCATGGTTTTTGCTCTGAAGATTTGGAGACACTACTTGTATGGTGTGCATGTTGATGTGTTCATCGATCATAAAAGCCTTCAATATGTGTTCACTCAAAAGGAATTGAATTTGCGTCAAAGGAGATGGCTTGAGCTTCTTAAGGATTATGACATGAGTGTGCTTTACCATCTGGGTAAGGCCAATGTTGTGGCAGATGCCTTGAGTAGATTGTCCATGGGGAGCGTAGCTTCCATTGATGATGGGAAGAAGGAATTGGCCAAAGAAGTTCATAGGCTTGCTCGGTTGGGAGTTCGCCTTATGGACTCAACCGAAGGTGGTGTGATTGTGACTAATGGTGCCGAATCATCCTTGGTGGCTGAGGTGAAAGCCAAGCAAGACCAAGATCCCGTTCTACTTCAGCTTAAGGGTGCAGTTCGTCAGCAAAGGGTTGAGGTTTTCTCCCAACGGGGAGATGGTATGCTTTGTTATCAGGGTTGCTTATGTGTGCCAGATGTTGATAGGTTAAGACAGCAGATTCTGTCTGAGGCTCACAGTTCTAGATACTCTATTCATCCGGGTGCCACTAAGATGTACTGTGATCTACGAAAAGTCTTTTGGTGGAATGGTATGAAGAAGGACATAGTCGGGTTTGTGGCTAAGTGTCCCAAATGTCAACAGGTAAAGGTGAAACATCAAAGACCAGGTGGTATGCTTCAGGATATTGACCTTCCCACTTTCAAATGGAAAGAAATCAATATGGACTTTATTACGAGTTTGCCTCGTACTCGAAGGCAATATGACTCCATTTGGGTGATTGTTGATCGGATGACCAAGTCATCCCATTTCTTAGTTGTTAAGACTACGGACTCAGCGGATGACTATGCCAGACTCTACATTTGGGATATAGTCTGACTATTCCCAGCTTGTTGAGGGTGCTACTTGGGAAGGGGAAGAGGCTATGAAGGCCAAATATCCTCATCTCATTCCTTCTGACTCAGTTCCAGCTTGAGGTACTAGTTTCCTCCTTAGTATATCACTTCGATTCTATTCCACTGGTTTCTCTCATGATCCTAGCATGCATACATGTTTTACGAAGTTAGTCTATCATGTTTTCAAGTTGAAAAGTTTGGTGTTATGATTACCCCTTGATGTGTATGTTTTGATGTTTAGTTGGGCTATTTTCCCCTCAGTTTCTCTTGTCTAGCCTTTATTTGAGGATGAATGATCCTAAGGGGGTGGATATTGTAACACCCCGTGCACGTATCCAGCTAACAAACTCAAAAAAATCTTGAACTTTTGAACAACTGGTTGTTCACCACGGCAGCCGCCACGGGCGTCGCTGCTGCGATGGGCCGTGGGGTGCGTCGTGGGAACCAGCCAGTAGCGGCAACCCAAGTCCCTCCCAGACGACGGGAGTAGCCGATGCGATGGCCCGTGGGCCCTTCCGTCAGAAGCCACCAGAGCTCCTCCCCTCCAGTTAAGCCTGGTCGACGGGCTACATCTTGGCCGACGGGCCGTAGTGGGTACGAAGCCCATCGGGTAGCCCGTGAGATGGTAGTTTTCCAACTTTTCTTAAGTTAAAACCCAGAGGTATTTTAGTCATTACCCACCCTTATATCTTCTAAGTGATGTTGTTTTAAGCTATTTTAAGTAGGGTTTTTACCCTTATTATCCTAAGTCCCTCTTAAGTCATCATTCCTCACGCAAAGAAGAAAATTGCTCTCAAGCTCAAGTCTCTAAGCTCCAAGTCAAGTCTCCAAATCTTTTCCATTGAAGTGGGTAATCTTCATCTAAGGTATGTGGGACTTTAGCAATGGGTTTCTTCCACCCTTGTGCCCAAAATCCCCAACTCATGAATTTGAATTATGAATTAGGATTTTAAACCAAAATTGGGGAAAGTTTATAAAATCAGTTTCTATATTTAAATTCATGGTTTCTTATTGATTATGCATGATTTGATTATGATTCTTTCATTGATTTTGAAAGCCCAAGCATGAAAGTGGATTTCTAGCATGAACCCATGAATTTACATATTTTCAAGAGGAAATTAGCATGATTAGCTATCATGGCACTTATGAACTTATGAAATTGCATGTATGATTCTTCAAGTTTGAATTTAGTATGAAAAGCATGTTTTGAGCTATGACTAAGCTAAGCCTTCAGATTATGACTTTGAATTGCATAGCATCAGATATGTCTTTTGTTTTTTCAAAATAGCTTTGGCATTAGATATGTCGTTGGTTTTACATAGATTTGGCATTAGATATGTCATTGGTTTTTCATAGCTTTGGCATTAGATATGTCATTGGTTCTTACTTAGCTTTGGCATCAGATATGTCATTGGTTTTTACTTAGCTTTGACATCAGATATGTCATTGGTTTTGAATAGCTTGGGCATTAGATATGTCATTGGTATTATATTAGCTATATGTATGTTTTTGGGAGTAGTATTAGCACCGAGTTGGATGGGTGAGATTACCCATGAGTCCCAGAACTACGTTGCCTTCGTAGGTTCTAAGTCCCATGCTGGGCATCAGTTTCAGGTGACCACGTTACAGTCATGCCTTTGTACCCCTGGCAAGGTACATTGGGTCCTCTCGATGGGCGTATACATCAGATTCCATATAGCTCACATGGTCTATGTCGGTTATAGAACCTCCCACAGAAACAGTTTATGATTAAAGTTGCATTTGACTCTAAATCAGATTTCAGACTTATTAATTATGATTATGCTTCGGCTTATGATATTTTAGAGTCATTGCATTCAGTTATCCTTTAAAAGCATGATTTCAGTTATTCAAGTATACTTAGCATGTTTTCATCATGTTCATGCATTGCTCACATACTTAGTACATTCCATAGTACTAACGCATATGCGCTGCATCTTTTCACGATGCAGATTTAGGTGTTCCTTCTCAGATCCGTGGCTAGAGTTCTGGCCACTCCTACTTAGCTATTGGTGAGTCCTCATAGGCCAAGGGCTGGACCTTACTCTAGTTCTATGTTTTCTTTCTTTTCGGATGTTCGAGTTAGTTGGGGTATTGTCCCATCAACTCCTTATGCTAGATTTAGAGGCTTTTAGACATAGTTATTATGAAACGATCTATGAGTTGTATTTCCTATTTGACTCTATATTTATGATATGTCTTCCGGTTTTGGATTTATGTTGATGCTTCCGCTATGTATTATCTTGTTATGCTTGAGAATGCTATGACCAAGGGTTAACTTGGGATCCTTGTGGTCCCGAGTCCTGTGTTACGTCTAGGGGGTAACTCCGGGGCGTGACAAAAATGGTACCAAACCTTTTTATAATCATTTTTTATAAAAAAACAGGCCCCACAGGCCATGCAGTTTTTTTAGAAATCATTCAACAGAAGGCCCAAAGCCAAAATCATAGTAAAATTATGCAGAAACACTTTATATGCATGATAAATGGTGTACACAATCACAACAGTGGCCCACGGCCCATAATCATCCTATCGGCCCTGCACAGGCTTCAATCATTCTACAGCACACATAACCAGCTCTATAACAGTAATAACGATGTCTGGGACTCACGGATATTCCCGATATCCCACCATCTATTTTCCAGAGTCTATACAAGGCCACACAGGACTACAAGGGTGATAATATCATCTATAACAAATACTACAACCATCGGAGGAAAGAATGAATCGGACATGAAGAAGCGGTTAAGGTCTGTGGTACCAAGCTAATAAACTCAACCCAAAGATGCCCATTAATATAATTTTATCCTATATATGCAAATTCTAGAGGAGTTAGATCGTAACCTACCTGTCATCCGATGACAAGCTGCTGAAACGACGATGTCTAAGCCCAAACCACTCCGAGAAGCTCTAAAATAAAAATCAAACTCGAATTTAGACTTGAATAACTTGATGTAGATAATCGATTTTCTTTCGGGGATCAAAATAAATCTTCAAAATATATTTTTCACTCAAACTTCTTGAACAAATGACCACATATGTTTGAGTGGCATGCTACAGCTGGAAAGCTAAGGAAATTAAGTATAAACAAACTATTTAAACAGCCCCCTCTCAAAATGGTGAATGAATTTACCATATATAATTAATATAAATTAAATTAAATTTTTGAAAAGAAATGGAACCCATATTATGACTAATATTGCTCCCTTCACTTCTTAGTGGCACGTGGAGGTGGTGTGTCAAAAGCACACCTCTCCTTATCCCACTATTGTTGAACGGGTCCATATTTTGTATGTATTCGGATATTGCGTAGGTTCGTAGTAAAATAAATATAACTTTTTGAATATAGCATAATTAATAGAAAATTATTTCAAACAAAATTCACTATATTATAATATTAATTTTTAACATAACTAAGTTTACTATTTCCGTTAAAATATTAATAATTTTATAGAACTCTTATAAAATAAATGCATACACAAATATATCATAACAAAAGTATTTTTCATAAACATTTAAAATATTTTAGGAAGACAATAAAAATATAACTTTTTACCACATTTAACTCTTAAATAAAATATTTTCAATTACACGCGATGTTAATAAAATTCTCAATTTTAGGTTCGCAAGCCTTTGCTACGGGACGAAGGTTAAGGTCATACAATCGCAAATCACCATAGCACGATTTCGATACTCAGCTTCTAAGACAGGGAATTGGTCATAAAGACCAACCGAACGGCCAGGGCACCGAACCACCAGTCCCAGCAAGCCATAAATGACTTGGGGCCACTACAGGCAAGTTCTAACAGTACAAGGAAAGCGTAAACACGGAAATAATCGGAAGAGTCATTACACAAACATTATATAAATCAAATAATATTTCTGCATATGCATAACCAATAATCCCTTGACAATATTGGTTAAGAATAATATATCCATACTAATGTTTGATTTTTGTCAAATATTTTATATAAAAGTAAAATTATCTCTTTCCTGTACATTAATAAAAAAATATTTATACAATAATAACATAATATGCACCAATTCACTAAGACATGGTACTTTCTAATCATTTTTATGAAATCGAAATTGATCTTTCTTTATGTTGAGCGATCTCACTACTATTGGGGCGCTAAATGTAATTGCTTTAGAACCTTTTAAATCCTTCAAGGATTTTGATAAAAAAATTATCCTCTACCCAGACATGAAAATAATTTCATTTTACGTATTTAAGTTTTTCATCTATTGCCAGACTGAAAGAAAACTCATTGCATACCCTATAGTAGAACACATCTCTAAATAATAATGTCAAAACTTTTGCAAAAAAACTTATGCCCCATGAGACAAGCTATACTTTATATCTTATGGTTATATTTTTCAGACAATAACCTATTTGCACTCCACTGAAATTGTATATTGAGGTATTTGGACTGTTGACCCAAATTTTTTATTTTTTCAAGTGAAATAAAGTATACTTGAAATACGTATTTTTATTTTGCCAATTACTTATTTGTCTACATTTTTTGACAGATTCAAAATCAAGATCGTCATTATCATTTATAATATTGAGCGCTACATTATATCAAAGGTACTACCGATGGTTATTATTTATAATATTGAGCGCTACATTATATCAAAGGTACTACCGATGGTTATTTGATATCGATTTCAATATGACATAACTTATCGAGATCTTTTTATTTTCACAATTTTCAAGTACCTGAATCTTTGCCAAGATTTTATAAAAGGTTATGTCATGGTGTAAATTTAAAGCATTTATGTCATTATCATGATTATCTTTGATCATTCACTTCACTCTTTCTTCAAGAAATTTTATGTTTAGAACCAATTGATTTATCATGCTTCAGGCATGCTATAAACTTTGTCCTTAAAGGACCTTTTATTGGAGCATTTGCAGCTGAATTGTAACATAGGGTCAGGAAATATATCTGACAATTATTTTTCAATATTTTGCAAATGAATTATCTCTTGAACTTCAAGTTCACATTTTTTACGAGGATCTAGTTAATTCAGTTCATGCATTTTCATATGCTAATCATCTTCCCTCCTAATGTTAGGAAATATAATGATGGTGTAACAACCGAGTCCGTCGTTATGGGTAGTCCAATCGTGCCAAGTTTTAGAGTTAGAAAACTCCGAGTTTGGGAGTTTGAAATTCTGGGCTAAGCTAGCCTCGGCCAGTTTAGGAGCGAGGTGGAGTCTAGGGAAATCTGGGTTAGGATTGGGTTAGGTGTCTTGGTTAGAGCTAGTTTCACACGTAGCCAAGACATAAACGAGTCCGGGGGACTTTTAGGAATCGAACTTGGATAAGTAGAACTCTCAGAATCGCGTTTGACGTGAAGAGGTTGTTTTGGGTAGTCGGGGGAAGCAAGTGTGTTGTAAAATGACCAAATCTGGGAGATTTCTGGACGTTCTGTCCGTGACGAGCGTAACGGTCCGCCGTAGCGACCTCCGCTATAGTGGTAGAAAATACTGATATAGCAATGGTCAAGACGGTCAACGCTGCTTAAGACCACTATAGCGAAAGTCATCCACTATAGCGGGATCGCTATAGCGGAGCAGGGACCGCTATAGCAGACCGACGGGATTTTAATGCGGAAACATTCCCTAAAATATTCAGTTTTCACAACTTTGTTTTGGGAGAAGGGCTAGGAGATTCCAGGCGATTTTCCTCATTTTTCCTTTGATTTTCTTCCCTAAGGTAAGGTTTCTACTCCCCAATCTTTGTACTACTTTTCCTATGCGGTAGAATTGCTAGGAGGGAACTTGGGGGAAGGTTAGAATAACCTAGGAATGGTACAATCCGGGGAAGGAAGGGGATTCAAAGCGTGAATGTTCTTGGGTATTGTTAAAAGTAAGATATTATGATCATAGGTTGTTAAATTCTCTATTTTTATCCGTAAAAATGATAGAACTAGGTAAATTAACGGTGGGAAAGCCCGAAAAAAGGGTGGAATGATCATGGGTGGCCTGGGGTTTTGGGATTTGGTGTAATACGGGTAATGTGCAGGCCTTGTTTGTTAATTTCATGTACTTGTATGTTACTTTAGACCAAGAACGAGAAAGGAATCCTGAATACGGGCAAGCTTGGGTTGAGTAGAGCTTGGATCATTTCGAGGTAGGTGATGGCTTACGATTCCTGTAAATATTGTATAATTTTGTACTCTTATCTAAGTGTTGGTATGAATTACATTGCTTAGGGAAGTTGTGTAGAATGTTTAAGGTTCCTGTTTTACAGTCTGTGAGTTGAATGATGTGTTTACTTATTGGTTTACAAGTTGTTTGTTCATCTATTTGACTGTGGATTGTTGACATTTGGTTGGCTCGGGTACCATGCCTGGTACGGGAATACTAACGGTTGGCTCGGGTACCACGCCTGGTACGGGAATACTAATGATTGGCTAAGGTACCACACCTGGTACGGGAATACTAACGGTTGGCTCTGGTACCACGCCTGATACGGGTTTATTTTACTGCATCATTGCATTTATATTATTATGTTGCATTGACTGATATTAGTTCCGTGAGTGGACTGGGTTGTTTATTGAAATGTGTTACTTGTTTGGTGGTCCTTGAGTGACCAGGAAATTCTGTTATAATGTTGAGTTGGTCTTGGATTAGGCCGGGTTGTTCATTGACACTTAGGTGTTGTCTAGAGGGGATCCCAGGGTGGGTCTGGGCTAGACAGAAAGGTATGGGTTATGGCCATGTGATGGTGGTTTAGAGCATAAGAGGTGGATTTCATGCGGTAACAAGCTAAGTAGAGACTTGTAGTCTAGGTGTGCCTGTTAACATTATTGCAAATCTTTCGTACTATTTACTTGATATTGTTGTACTGCTTATACACTATTTATTTAGAAACTAGCTGATGATCCTACCAGTACACAGTGATGGTGTACTGATACTGCACTTGCTTTTCTTTTGGTGAGTACAGGAAATCTTCCAGCGGCTGAGATGCGACCTCATCTATAGCACCAGCAATTTCGGACTTCAAGGGTGAGCTGCTCGATCAGGCTACCTTGGATCTATCTTTAGAGTTTCAGCCCACTTGTTTTGGGCTTAAAACAACTTCCGTATTTTCCTTTTGGGGTTGCATCCCCGTACTCTAGATGTTGGTAGAATTGTTTGGTACTGCGACTTTCAGTTTCTAGGGGGATTTTCTGCAGGATTATTACTGGTATAGTTCTTTGCTTATTTAAATGCTAGTTTACTTTCTGTTTTGTTGGTTTTAGGCTGTTAGTCTAGGCTAAGAGTTGAACTCTATTGGTTTGCTCATCCGGGGGTTGGGTGGGTGCCACTCATGATAGCCTGGATCGTGATAAATATGGTATCAGAGCCCTAGGTTCGTTTATCTCGCCGTACCAAACAGGTCTAGTAAAGTCTTTACAGAACGGTGTGGAGACGTCCGACAAAGAAAATATTATTAAGCTATCTCTTCCTTCTTTCCTTCGTGCTATAACTTGATACCAATTGGTATCTGGTGATACAAATTGGTATCTAACCTCATTCACTCTTCTGTCCGCAGATGGTTACTCCAAGGAACAATGGAGCAAGGCCAGCAATCCCGGCAGCATGCCCAGCAGTTTGTGGCAGAGGTAGGGGAAGGGGCAGGGGACGAGCTATAGCCTCACCCACCAGGGGTGGAGTTCAAGTTGCTGCCAAAGTTTGTGAAGCAAACCCTCCTCCACCTCAAGATCATGTTGCGGAAGATTTAGAAGTGGTTGTAGAGGATGAAGGGGCGCAGGCGGAGGCGGCACCGGTTGGGGGTGCAAGCCTTCCTACTATGACACCGGAAGCCTTTCAGCAGGCTTGGAATATTTTGAGTGAGTTTGTTGGTGCTGGATCCATACCCGCGGCATTTGTGAATCAGGCCTTGGATACTCAACCAACGGTCACTATGGTGCCTAGGATTGATGCAGCTTCAGGCACCAATGATTTCTTCAGGCCAATGCTAGGTCCCGTGATGACAGGGGAATGAGCATGAGTTCCTGATCAAGTTTCTCAAGCTGAAACCTCCGACATTTTAGGGTACAGACAAGGAGGATGCCTATGAGATCATCCTGGATTGCTATGAGAGGTTGCACAAGTTGGGTATTGTACGTCAGCATGGGGTTGAATTTGTCACTTTTCAGCTGCAGGGTGATGCCAAGCAGTGGTGGAGGTCTTATGTTGAGTGTCGGTCTTCTGTTCTACCTCCACTGACTTGGGAGAAGTTCCACGCTTTCTTTCTAGAAAAGTATGTCCCCCGTACTTTGAGGGACCAGAAGAAAGATGAGTTCTTGAACTTAGAGCAGGGTGGCATGTCAGTCTCTGCTTACAAGGCTAAGTTCCACGCCTTGTCTCGTTTTGCCACACAGATATTGGGTTCCGAGGAGGAACGGGTCTGGTTGTTTGTGAAAGGGTTGAATACTGAGCTACATGTACTGTCAGTGCATATGACTTCTTAAGGGAAGGGCTTTAATGATGTGGTGGATTATGTGAAGAAACTTGAGGGAGTCAAGCAGGCGGGGCAGGCTAAGGCTTTAGCCAAGAAGCCCCGGAATGAGGGAAATTTTGGTGGTTCATACTCCAGGGGCCAGAATCAGCAAGCTTACTCGGCCCGTCCTATTCATCCAGCTCTGCCAACTACTACAGGTGGTCGTCAAGGAGCTCAGTTTTCAGCTCCTAGAGGCTAGAGAGCGTCATATACATCAGCTAGCAGACCTACACTTGATCGTGGTTGCTTCCATTGTGGTGATCTGGTCCACTTTAAGAGGGAGAGTCCACATAGGCAGACAGGTAATCAGGGTCAGCAATAGTCTAGAGCTATGGTCCCAGCAGGCAGAGGCGGTAATGCTAGGAGTCATCCACAGGGTGGGTGAGGTAATTTTTAGGGAGGCCATGAAGATAGGGGAAACGACGGTGCAGGCAGGGGTGCAGAGCAGCCAGCCCAGGAAGTTGCCCGGATTGATGATTGGGATCATTGCTATGCTTTTCCAGGGAGGACCGAGGAGGAAGCCTCAGATGCGGTGATCACAGGTACCATTCTTGTCTGCGATAAAATGGATTCGGTATTATTTGATCCAGGTTCTACATATTCTTATGTGTCTGTGAGTTTTGCGTTGGGTCTGGACCTAATTTGTGATATCCTTGATTCCCCTATCAATGTTTCTACCCCAGTTGGAGAGTCTATGATTGTGACTCATGTTTATCGTGACTGTTCTGTGGTGTTTGTGGGGTTGCATACTTGGGTAGACTTGGTAATTCTGGATATGGCTGATTTTGATATTATCTTGGGTATGACCTAGCTATCTCCTTATCATGATGTGTTGAATTGTAACACCAAGACTGTAGCTCTAGATTCCGGGTAAGGATAGACTAGAGTAGGAAGGTGTGTACAAGCCTAAGCCAGTTAAGATAATATCATTTGTTTGGGATAGGAAGCTAGTGGGGAGGGGGTGTCTAGCCTTCTTGTCTCATCTCCGGGATGATAGTATGGAGTCCTCATCTATTGAGTCTGTTCCAGTGGTTTCTGAATTTTTAGAGGTGTTTCCAGTGGACTTGCCTGGTATGCCTTCGGACAGGGATATAGATTTCTGTATTGATTTGAAGCCAGGCACTCGTCCCATTTCCATTCCTCCATATCGTATGGCTTCGACAGAGTTAAGGGAACTTAATACTCAGCTGTAGGAACTCCTACATAAGGGATTTATACGTCCCAGTGCTTCGCCTTGGGGTAGTCCGGTTTTATTTGTAAAGAAGAAGGATGGTAGTATGCGGATGTGCATAGATTATAGGCAGTTGAACAAGGTGACCATCCGGAATAAGTACCCTCTACCCCGTATAAATGATTTGTTTGACAAGCTTCAGGGTGCACCGATATTTTTGAAAATCGACTTGAGGTCGGGGTACCATCAGTTAAAAATTAGGCTTGAGGACATTCCAAAAACTGCTTTTCGGACTCGGTATGTGCATTACAAGTTTCTAGTAATGTTGTTTAGTTTGACCAATGCGCCGGTAACATTCATGAGTTTGATGAATGAGGTGTTTAAGTCATACATGGATTCCTTTATTATCGTGTTCATCGATGATATTTTGATCTACTCTAAGAGTAGGGAGGAGCATGCTAATAATCTTCGTATTGTGCTGGATATCTAGAGACACCAAAAGCTTTATGCAAAATTCACTAAGTGTGAGTTTTGGTTGACTTTAGTGGCATTCTTGGGGCATGTAGTGTTAGAACGGGGGGTAATGGTAGATCCTCAGAAGATCAAGGCAGTCAAGAGTTGGGCCCGGCCTAGCTCGGTGACAGAGGTGAGGAGTTTTATTGGACTCGCAGGATACTACAGGAGGTTCGTAAAGGGTTTTGCGTCTATTTTTACGCACCTAAATAGGCTGACACAGAAAGATGTACCATTCGTGTGGTCCGACAAGTGCGAGGAGTGCTTTCAAAAGCTCAAGACACTTTTGACCCCGGCTCCTATATTGTCCTTGCCGGTTGAAGGTAAAGACTTTATTGTTTACTGTGATGCTTTATGTTCTGGTTTGGGTGCTGTGTTGATATAGGATAGGAATGTGATAGCCTATGTATCCATACGGTTGAAGGTGCATGAGAGGAATTACCCGACTCACGACTTAGAGTTGGCAGCGGTGATTTTTTGCACTAAATATTTGGAGACACTACCTTTATGTTGTGAAGTGTGAGGTATTCACAGATCATCGCAGTTTGCAGCACGTATTCACTCAAAAGGATTTGAATTTGAGGCAGACAAGGTGGATAGAGCTATTGAAGGACTATGATGTGACCATTCAGTACCATCCGGCTAAGGCTAATGTGGTGGCAGACGCATTAAGCCAGAAAGCAGTTAGCATGGGTAGCTTGGCTTATTTGGGGGTGTCCAAATGACCACTAGCTAAGGAAATTTGGGCTTTGAAGGCCAAGTTCATGCACTTGGGTGTTTCTGATCAAGGTGGGTTGTTGGCCAGCATTGAGGTCAAAGCCACCTTCATAGAGAAAATAAAGGACAAACACTTTCAGGATCTGAAACTAAGTAAGCTACGAGGCAAGGTAATATCCGAGGAGTCCAGAGACGTCATGTTAGACTCTGGTGGAGTGTTGCACTTCAGGGAGAGGATTTGTGTTCCTCGGGTGGATGATATGATTCAGAAAATCCTGGCAGAAGCTCATGGTTCGCGATACTCAATTCATCCGGATGTGACTAAAATGTATAGGAACTTGAGGCAGCGTTACTGGTGGCCCGGGATGAAAAGGGACATAGTTGATTTTGTGTTCAAATGTCAGAACTGTTAGCAGGTAAAGTATGAACATCATAGACCTGCAGGACTACTTCAGAGGATGCCAATTCCAAAGTGGAAGTGGGAAAGGATAGCCATGGATTTCTTGGTGGGTCTTCCCAAGACATTGGGGAAGTATAACTCAATTTGGGTCATTGTTGACAGGCTGACCAAGTCCGCTTATTTCATTCCGGTCAGGGTAGATTACAAGTCACAACAATTGACTAAGATATACGTGAATGGGATTGTGAGATTGCATGGGGTGCCACTGTCCATCATTTCAGACAGGGGTACGCAGTTTACTTCTAAGTTCTGGGGTAAGTTACATGAAGAGTTGGGTATACAACTCACTTTTAGCACAACCTTCCATCCTCAGACTGATGGTCAGTCGGATAGGACAATCTAGGTATTAAAGGACATGCTGAGAGCATGTGTGATGGGCTTCGGGAGCCATTAGGACCAGTTCCTACCGTTGTGCGAATTCTCCTACAACAATAGTTACCACTCCAGTATTGACATGGCACCATTCGAGGCATTGTATGGGAGGAACTACAGATCACCGATTGGGTGGTTTGAGGAAGGCGATGTAAAGCCTCTGGGCGTGGACTTAGTAAAAGAAGCACAGGAAAAGGTAAGGGGCATTCAGACCAAGTTGCTAGCTACCCAAAGCAGGCAGAAGGAGTATGCAGATCGCAAGGTCCGGGACATGGAATTTCAGGTTGGTGAATGGGTATTGTTGAAAGTGTCACCAATAAAAAGGGTCATGCGGTTTGGTAAGAAGGGCAAGCTTAGACCTCGGTTCATCGATCCGTTTGAGGTTCTTGAAATTGTGGAGCCAATGGCTTACAAGTTAGCACTGCCACCTAGTTTGTCGGCCGTCCATCCGGTATTCCATGTATCCATGCTTAAGCGATACCATGGGGACGGGGATTACATCATCAAGTGGGATAAGGTGCTTTTCGATAAGGATCTTCATTATAAAGAGGAACCAGTCTTGATTCTTGCTCGGGATATTTGGAGGTTGAGGACAAAGGTGATTGATATGGTGAAAGTTCAGTGGAAGCATCATCCGGTTGAGGAAGCCACTTGGGAAACTGAGAAGGACATGCGGGACAAGTACCCTCAATTGTTTGAGGATTCAGGTTCTACACTTCCCTTCTTTTATTTCCGTAATTTTGGGTTTGAATGTTCGGGGATGAACCATGGGTAAATTGGTATCTGTTGTAATGATCGGGTCCATTGTTATGGGTAGTCCAATCGTGTCAAGTTTTAGAGTTAGAAAACTCTGGGTTTGGGAGTTTAAAATTCTGCTCTAGGCTAGCCTCGGCCGGTTTTGGAGCGAGGTGGAGTCTAGGGAAATTCGGGTATGTATTAGGTTAGGTGTCTTAGTTTGAGATAGTTTCTCACGTATCAAAGACATAAAGGAGTTTGGGGGACTTTTCGGAATCGAATTTGGGTAAGTAGAACTCCCGGAATTGCGTTTGATGTGAAGGGGTTGTTTTGGGTCATCGGGGGACGCAAGTATGTTATAAAATGGCCAAATCTGGGAGATTTCCAAACATTTTGTCCATGACGAGCGCAATGGTTCACCGTAGCGACCTTCGCTATAGCGGTGGAAAATACCGCTATAGCGGTGGTCAAGACAGTCAAGCTTCTTAAGACTGCTATAGCGGAAGTCGTCCTCTATAGCGGGACCGCTATAGCATAGTAGGGACTGCTATAGAGGACCGACAGGATTTTAATGCAGAAACATTCTCCAAAATATTCAGTTTTCACAACTTCATTTTGGGAGAAGGGCTAGGCGATTCCAGGTAATTTTCCTCTGTTTTCCTTTGATTTTCTTCCCTAAGGTAAGGTTTCTACTCCCCAATCTTTGTACTACTTTTCCTATGCGGTAGAATTATTAGGAGGGAACTTGGGGGAAGGTTGAAATAACCTAGGAATGGTAGAATCTAGGGAAGGAAGGGGATTCAAAGTGTGAATGTTCTTGGGTATTGTTAAAAGTAAGATATTATGATCATAGGTTGTTAAATTCTCTATTTTTATCCGTAAAAATGATAGAACTAGGGAACTTAACGGTGGGAAAGCCCGAAAAAAGGGTGAAATGATCATGGGTGGCCTGGGGTTTTGGGATTTGGTGTAATACGGGTAATGTGCAGGCCTTGTTTGTTAATTTCATGTACTTGTATGTTATTTTAGACCAAGAACGAGAAAGGAATCCTGAACACGGGCAAGCTCGGGTTGAGTAGAGCTTGGATCATTTCGAGGTAGGTGATGGCTTATGATTCTGTGAATGTTGTATAATTTTGTACTCTTATCTAAGTGTTTGTATGAATTACATTGCTTAGGGAAGTTGTGTAGAATGTCTAAGGTTCCTGTTTTACAGTCTGTGAGTTGAACGGTGTGTTTACTTGTTGGTTTACAAGTTGTTTGTTCATCTATTTAACTGTGGATTGTTGACATTCGGTTGGCTCGGGTACCACGCCTGGTATAGGAATACTAACGGTTGGCTCGGGTACTACGCCTAGTACGGGAATACTAACGGTTGGCTCGGGTACCACGCATGGTATGGAAATATTAACGGTTGGCTCGGGTACCACGCCTGGTATGAGTTTATTTTACTGCATCATTGCATTTATATTGTTGTGTTGCACTGATTGATATTGGTTCCGTGAGTGGACCGGGTTGTTTATTGAAATGTGTTACTTGTTTGGTGGTCCTTGAGTGACTCGGAAATTCTGTTATATCGTTGAGTTGGTCTTGAATTAGGCCGGGTTGTTCATTGACACTTAGGTGTTATCTAGAGGGGATCCCAGGGTGGGTCCGGGCTAGATGGAAAGGTATGGGTTATGACCATGTGATGGTGGTTTAGAGTATAAGAGGTGGATTTCATGCGGGAACACGCTAAGTAGAGACTTGTAGTCTAGGTGTGCATGTTAACATTGTTGCATGTCTTCCGTACTATTTACTTGATATTGTTGTACTACTTATACACTGTTTATTTGGAAACTGGATGATGATCCTACCAATACACAGTGGTGGTGTATTGATACTACACTTGCTTTTCTTTTGGTGAGTACAGGAAATCTTCCAGCGGCTGAGACTCGACCTCATCTATAGCACCAGCGATTTCGGACTTCAAGGGTGAGCTGCTCGATCAGGTTACCTTGGATATATCTTTAGAGTTTCAGCTCACTTGTTTCGGGCTTAAAACTACTTCCGTATTTTCCTTTTGGGGTTGCATCCCCGTACTCTAGATGTTGGTAGAATTGTTTGGTACTGCGACTTTCAGTTTCTAGGGGGATTTTCCGCAGGATTATTACTGGTATAGTTCTTTGCTTATTTAAATGCTAGTTTACTTTCTGTTTTGCTGGTTTTAGGCTGTTAGTCTAGGCTAAAGATTGAACTCTATTGGTTCGCTCATCCGGGGGTTGGGTGGGTGCCACTCACGACGGCCTGGGTCGTGACAGATGGAAGAAGCGAAAGAAGTAATAGACAAACTGAATCTCAATTGAATTTCCATAAAACAATGATGAAGGAGAATCCGAATTATAACAATCATTCCTAAAATTTAGTAGTCACAAGGTACAAGCCTCGAAGTATAAAATACAACCGAAGGGTGTGAAAGTATCTCAAAATGCAAACAAAAATATATTAAACTAGGATAGAGGAAGATTCGGTAGTCGCCAAGAATGATAGTTGCTACATCTAAAATCTCCGAAGATAAATCAAGCATGAATCCACTCAACATCTTGGGAGAACTGGATGAGTACCTGTACACAAAGTGCAGAGATAATAAGCGTGAGTACAAAAACACTTGTACTTAGCAATATCATCGACTGATCCAATTTCAAAGTGATGGCGAGAATCACCCACTTGAGACTGCTTACTACAATCCACATGCACCTGCAAACAGGAAGGTTACACCTAGGCTAACAAATAAAACAATCACAACAACAACACATGTATAAGTATAAAATTTAGTACAAGTGTCATTCCAAAGTAGTCAAAGTAAATAAGGCATCACATTATCACATTACGCTCTCCAAACCAAAATCAGCACAAATTAATCTAAATAGGAGAAAATATATGAATGTATGCAATGTATATATGCTATGAACACATTGTGCAGGCATGCACTCCACTCCAAATAATACTGTGTAAGCATGAACATCTGATCCAAATAACACTATGCAGACGTGCATATCCTATTTAAATAATATTGCACAGGCGGATCTGATCCAAATAACACTATGAAGATGTGCACATCCAATTCAAATAATATTATGCAGGCGTGCACATCCGATTCAAATAACACTATGCAGGCATGCACATCTGATCCAAATAACACTATACACACGTGTACATTCGATCTAAATGAAATGCAATGTATGATCTGCAGGCGCCATTCTGATCCCAAATATCATACATAATCATCAAGTAAAGCATTTCATATCAAATATCAACCCAAACATTAATCAAGTTTTTCCCACAATCAGTCAATACACTTTCTTTTTACATAATTTAACTAGTCAGAATCCAGAGTTTTATCAAAGATTATTACAATAGGATCAACTTGTAACAAGCGTACAATCGTCACTAGCATGTTCAACAAGTCATTATCCGATATAATTTTTCAACTAGTCTACTAGTAAACAGAGAAAAATAGTTCAAATAAGTTAATTGGTTACTTTTACCCTTTTATAAAATATCAGTACTCGCATAGAGGCTCGTCATGCCAGCTATACGGGACCTCCAAATTCCCATTGCTCCCCTTTCACATAATAACACATAAGCACCTTGAAAAGAGTCGAAGGAACTTCAACTTGCCTTAATAGAAGAACCACACAATCAACGCAAAGCCTTGCTCTTTCGAATTACCTTCGAACACAATCACTATATCAAAAATAAGTTTTACGAATAAACACGAGTCCAACAACACCCATATTGCTAAGGTTCTAGTCCAAGTTTAAAAGTCAACTCAAAAATCAACCCCAAGCATGAAAGGACAAAATCAAAATTTTATTAGAAAATTAATTTACTCATAGATTAAGGAGTTCAAATCTAATTTTTGTTTGAACCTTGGGATAATAAGAAACGGTCTCCAAAAAGATGCCAAGCCCCATTACATATCTAAGTAATTCTTCAAGACAAATATCACTATCTTCCTCGAACAAGGAACAAAGCAAAAAAAGGTACCTGACTTCATCACTTTCCAAGTGAGCATAGCTTAGCCTCAGCGATTGATACACATTTCTTTGCACTCCTAGGATATTTCTGGGTGTTGCTCTCTGTAATTATACAAGGGCATCCTCTCATGGAGGCTTGTTTTTATTCTTTAGTGCTCTTGCAACTGTAATAATTGCAGCATTCTTTGGCAACATCTTTTGCAAGTGGCAAAATTCTTTTCCTTCGCTATGACGTTGCTCACAATTAATCACACCTCTCTTAATAAATACGAAGTTTATATACAACACTTATAATTAATATAGACATACAATCAAAAATATTATATCTTCTTTTTTTTGCTTCTTTCAAAATCAAGTAGCACAACCTTAGCAAACTGCCCTCATACTTTTAAACATTTTAGGATAAGCAGAATAAATTTTTCATAATTCCTAAGAAATTGATTCATTTTTCTTATAAATAAGGTACTCTAATGTATCTTGCAAGCACACATAAAATAGCTTCTCCCTAAAAATTATTGAGTGCACAAGAGCTAACAAATAGTGCACATCATTTCTTTTAAAAATTATTTTCATCTTGACTACTCCATTCGATTCAAGTAATTAAGTACGAAAGAGTAACTTTACTAATAATTCATTTATTTACAAATATCATTAAGCAAGTTACAAGAATTTTCATTCATGGCTAAACATATTTATCACAACTAAACTGTGATTATGATACTGTTTGTCAAAAGATAAATATGCTTAGTTAAAACACCCATAAAATTTTCAATTCCACCGCTTTCTAGTAATATCATATCAATTAAATTGGTTCAAATATTATAAAAATAAAAGCTCATTAAAAGCCAATATTTCTTTCACATGTGAGTTTAAGAAATTTTCTTTTTTAAGAACTTCAGTAGTTCTTCAATCAAGACAAATAAATTCTTCTCCTCCATTGACTTGAGTGTAAGCCACAAAATTATTTTGTTCGCACAAAAATTTATCACCCAGTCACTCACATTGACCACATTATTTACTTGAGAAATAACTACAATAATAATATCATTTGCTTCATTCAAATTAATTTTTGACTTAGGACAATTTTCAATTTTCTCAGCTCTTTTCTCAAAAAATTTATTATTGGTTTTGAGTTTATGTAATCATATTTCTCAAATATTAAAAACAATAGAGATATTAGTATGTTGACATACCTTATGATGGAAGAAACACAACTAATATTGAAATGTGGATTCTTCAATATTACCTCCAAATGCAGGAATTATACCCACACATGAGAATTCTCTTTGTGCTTCGACAACTCATCATGTGTTCCCAAGCCACCATTAAACCAACCTCAAAAATTATTTCCACCAAAATTAAACCATATATATCACACTAATCTGCAATTCTATTAAATAGAAGAGTAAATGATATTTCCTTCTGACTTTTGGGTCTATTTTCAGTATCTATTAAAATGCAGATGCTAGTAGAGAATTAAACGAATTAGCACCCTCGATCGACATCCTCTTGTTATGTTTTTCGGAAGAAGGGAGCTAGACTCCTTGCATTTGGACCACTTGGAAGGATTTCTATCTTCTTTCCTCCAAAGCTTGGCCCATCTTGAATCCACTCTTTGCACCAGTAACTAAAATCTTAATAAGCTGCTGCTGCTTCTTCTTCTTCTTCTTCTTCTTCTTCTTCTTCTTCTTCTTCTTCTTCTTCTTCTTCTTCTTCTTCTTCTTCTTCTTCTTCTTCTTCTTCCTCTTCTTCTTCCTCTTCCTCTTCCTCTTCCTCTTCCTCTTCCTCTTCTTCCTCTTCCTCTTCTTCTTCTTCCTCTTCCTCTTCTTCATCCTCTTCCTCTTCCTCTTCCTCTTCCTCCTCTTCCTCCTCCTCTTCCTCCTCTTCCTCTTCCTCTTCCTCTTCCTCTTCTTCCTCTTCCTCTTCCTCTTCCTCCTTGATAAATGATAATTTCTCTTTATGTTTTCATGATTCGTAGAAGAAATATTCTTAAGATTGTTGAAAAATATTGGATATCACGAAAATTCTCATAGCTTAAGGCATGCCTATGACACTGTTCTTAAGGATATTTTACCCAATGTAGGTGTATCCTCCAGGATTTCACAAGCTCTTTTAGTATAAACTAGGAGCCAGAATCTAACAAAGATTTTGAATTGATAGAAAATCTAGCAAGAAAGAGGAGAATAAATTTAGACGTACTGGCAAAAACTTATTCTCTAAACAGTTAGATGTACTTATATTCTCAATCCTGATATAACTATTATGAGCTGTATAAATATTAATTATTATTTTGATTTATTAATATGTGAGATCCTGAGATGGATCAATATTCTTGGTAGATTGGATGATAATAATATATATTGGTGAAATTATAAGTTAGTTGATCCATCTCGGTATATATATTGATGATATGCCTTTTGAAAAGCTTATAAGTTTTCATTACGTCAAATCTTGCAAGTGATTTTGTGAATTCGACACATGAAATAAGTTAAGCAGTGCTCTAAAGAAAATTAATTATTAAATTAAATTCATCAGTAATTTTAACATGAGGAAGTACATAAGTGTTTATTGGGGAATTTTAAAATATAAATGGAGGAGTGCAATTATAAATTTCTAGTGAAATAATTTATTATTTATTATGATAAGAATAATTCAAAGCATATTTTTGAATTATTTCATAATAGGGAGCCTCAATAATTAATTCTATGATCCTGTTGTGGCCATATTTAATTAGGATTCAAAATTCTATTTCTTGGTAGAAAAGAAAAGAGACTTGTTTTTATCTACGTTTTGGTCAGGAAAAAACATGGCCTATATATATGGCTCTTTCTAACTTAGAAAAGACATAAATTTTCCCCAATACTTTCCCACCCAAGTATAAAAAGAGTCCGGTGATTAGTTTGGAATCACTGGAGAAGACTGCAGACTTGGAGTCGGACTTGCTTGAAGATTTTGCTCATGCTTTGAGAGGTATTTGTCAAATTAAATTTCAGCAAGTTTATGTGTTCTAGCATGATCAGATGTGTTTTACCATGAACCTATGTGTTATTTATTATTCATATAAGGAGTATGTTTTTAGAATGCTTCCGTTGCACATAATATTTTCCAACACATATATCGTTTACAAATTAGGAATGATGAACTTAAAGGAAAAATAGAAAATTATCATTACTTCTCTCTTACTTGGCCAGAATACATTGTGCGCAGAGTATTAATTAACCTCCTACATGGCAATATGCGTGTGTTCAATTTCTTGTCCAATAACTCACCTAATAAAGGTTAAAGAAATGCTTTAAAAATATATCTAGGGGATATAAGACTTCCAGAAAGTATGAGTGTGTTATTGCAAATTCGATCATTATTTAAGCGTCAGTTTAGCCACTTTTCCTAAAAATTATGAAGGGAAGTGCAAATGACAGAAATGGATATGACTGAAAGTTATTGTGCATAGAACGGCTAATACCAAAACCCAATATACCAAACGATCTGAACTTTCAAATGTTTACTCGAACAACTTAAAATACACACACCCAGATAGAAATTAAAATTTATGGAAGAGTTCTTCATGTCAAGTAACCCAATATGTTAGTCAAAAACTTAACTAACTTTTTCAAACTGCCTTTATTTACACGTTTTCATATATTTCTTCTTCTTCTTTTTCAATTTTTATCATCAAATCTAGTGGTGAACAAACCTTAACCAACCAATTAATAGTTTCATATTATTCCTTTTTTTATTATTTTTCTTTTTCCACATATAATTCTTTAAACAAACATGTCTTTTTATCTTAACCAAATAACTGCCATAACTCTTCTATCAACATCCCATGATACCTTTTAAAAATAAAAATATTTTCAAGTAAACTTACCAAATCTCAATATCCACTAGAAAAGTCCTTTAGTTCTTGCAAGTTTTGCTATTTTTAGTAAATTTTCTTATCTTCAACTCACTATAAAATTCCACAATAGGTGACCTATCACATATAATTCATTAAACTACAAAATGTCTTATACAAAAAAAAAGTTATATTTCTGGGGTCTTTCTCTTGTCTAGCTCTCACATGTGAAGCAAATTCAGGGTTTATAGGAGTTAAGGATTCCCATTTTGAACCCAACGGATCCCCTTTTCTATTCAATGGTTTCAATTCCTGGTTGATGCATGTTGCTGCTGAGCCTACTGAGAGGTACAAAGTCACTGAGGTTCTTAAAGATGCTTCTACTGTTGGCCTTTCTGTTAGTCGCACTTGGGCTTTCAGTCATGGAGGTGATAGAGCATTACAAATATCACCCGGTGTTTACGATGAACGTATTTTTCAGGTAGAGATTTATGTTTTGTGCACTAACAACATAAATATTTTTTTTGCGCGATAGTAGTGTAAAAAATATGAATGGATCATGTCATGTATATTACTTAAATTACTCGTACTAAATACTTATTATTTTAATTGTTTCTGGATTTAGGGTTTGGATTTTGTGGTCTCAGAAGCTAAGAAATAAGGCGTTCGATTAATATTGAGTTTTGTAAACTAATGGAATGACTTCGGAGGAAAAGCTCTATATGTTTGGTGGGCACAAAATGCAGGAGCTTAGATTAATAGCGATGATGATTTTTATACTCATCCTATGCTCAAAACATACTACAAGAACCATATTAAGGTGTGGGGGTTACAACATATGAAACTTCACCTAAACAACCGAATATCAAAACTTGACACATTTTATTCAGACCCCACTTAAATTGTACTTAACTTTTCTGTAATTGTTACCCTCTCAAACAATAGCGAGTCCTAATTATTCCCCTTTACTTGGCTTTTCAATTCTATAATACCACTAGTATGGTGATTAACAAACTTATGAAATTATTTCAGAAAGTGGTTACAAGGTTGAATAGCATTACTGGAGTTGCTTACAAAGATGATCATTCAAGAAAAACTGTTAATGTGAGCCTCAAACAGTGTATTTTAGTTCATTTCCAAATTGATTGAATTTTGTTAGAAATATCTATGACTGGCGTTTTGTTTAATGTTGTTTCAGGCTTGGGTTCAAGAAATGGCAAGTTTTGTGAAGTCACTTGACAACAAACACTTATTGAAGGTTGGAATGGAGAGATTTTATGGTGATTCAATTCTTGAAAGAAAGTCAGTAAATTCTGGTTATCAAGTTGGAACAAATTTTATAAGTAACTATCTTATCAATGAGATTGATTTTGCCACTATCCATGCATATATCGATCAAAAAATGGTAATTTTTACATGTTTTCTCTACTTAAAAATTCATATATTTCCATTATAATATTTTATTATAAGGGGAAGAATTATAAAAGCTTATTATAGAGATTTTGCATTAATTACCTTAAAGTCTAAACATTTCTTTATACCTTTACAGGGTGTCCGGACAAAGCGATGATGCACAATTGGTATGGATGGAAAGGTGGATAACAAGTCATTGGCAAGATGCAAGAACCATATTACAGAAACCTCTAGTGCTTGCTGAATTTGAAAAGTCTATCCGAGGTCAAGGATCAAGAGATACATTCATGAGCAGTGTATATAGAAATGTGTACAATTTGGCAAAAGAAGGGGAAACCATGGCAGGAAGCTTAGTATGGCAACTCATGGCAGATGGAATGGAAAATTATGATGATGGTTATTGCATTGTTTTGGGACAAAACCCTTCTACACAAATAATTTCAGACCAATCTCATGTCATGACAACTTTGGCTCATTCTTTCAATCTACAAAATTCAGTGAAGGCATGAAGATCACCATTATAGAGGATAAGAAAAAAAAAATTAAGTTTCATAAATAGGTTCTTCAACTCTATTGTTTTTCTGATTATACAATAATCATATATATTATTAAAAGTGGAAAGATCTCAAGTCAAAAGTTGAATTACCATTTTACCCTTATACTAAATCAAACATTTAATTAAATATCTAATTAAATAGTATTATTTTGCTCCTTAAGTTAAAAAAAACCTCCTATTAAATAATTTTTCAATTACATGAAGTAGTACATCAAAATCATATTAAAACTATCTAATTAAATATTAAATAATAACATTTTAATTACATTTCAAAAAATAATAAATTTGTGATGACCTAATGAAGCTATCCAAATTCTTGGTGTTAATTTCATCTGCTCTTACGTTGAAACAGTTGTATTTTTTCAGCTTTCAATACATTTACCAAATAATACATTTACCTTTTAATAAATAAATAACAAATGAATCAATAAATTATGAAAACATTTATGTGAAGTTCATGTATCTATCAATCCATTAGTGTAGTTTATCTTTTACTATACAATTGTATGAGCTTATCCATTTACTTTAAATTTATTGCCTCTTTTAATTTTCATTCGTTAAAAAACTTTTCATGTACTCTATTAATTTTATATAATACACAGATCACTTATGGAGAAAGCATATATTATTATTGCTATAATTTTTTTAATATTGAGCAATCATTTTTTCTTACTATTAATGAATTATGAATGTTGAACAGTTATAAAAATTAAATAACCCTGCACGTTAAAGAAAATGAAAAGAACGGTAGTGTTAATACTAGTATCATTATATGTAAGTTGAATTAGAGCAATTAAGTATGAGATTTAATTTTAGTGCAAAAAAAAAAGATGAAACGGTACACAAAATATAGTATCATTACCTCTACGTTGCTAGAATCTTAAAAGCTGCATATTTCAATACATTGAATACCATAGTTAATATTTTGAAAAGAAGTTGAAGAGACACTAATTAATCATGAAAGTATTATATAAAGCCAAGGAAGAGTTTTCATTTCTCTCAAGTTTCCCTTTCCATTTTATGGGCTCTAAAGACTTATCTACGTTTTCAATACAAATCCATTATTCTTCTACCAGAAAAAAATAAAAAAATCCATTACTCCTAGGCCAATTCTTTTTCAGCGTTAACGTTAAGGCTATCGAAACATGCTATGGATATTGCTAGATTCGTCAAAGGATTTTCTTCTTAGTGCACTGGAGCATTATTTCTTTAGTTGAAGAAGATATTCATGACACGTATTTTCTAACCTCAACTTATGAGTTGTTATTTTTTTTTTTGTATGTTTAAATTTTTATTTCATAGCACTGACAAAGTTTTATAATATATGTACCATTTAAAATTTATCATTTGTAATACAAAATTTATATTAAGTATATTGGGATAAACGTGCAATGCACGCTCTCAAAACTAGTCAATTTATAAGTGGATTTGAGTGATCTTAAATCATTTTTAAACATCATAATTCCAAACATGTGAAGTTGATTCAATTCAAGAATGTAATTGCATAAATAATTTAAACGAAGGAAACATTATGTTTTCCATCCTCTTGTTTTTAGTTTGAGTAAAAACTATTATATATATTGAAAGGAATAAGTAATTGGAGATTGAATTTATCATTTCTTCTTCTAAGAATAGTTCTGCTTTTATCACCGACAATAACTTTAGCGATTTCTTACACCATTACTTGTGGAATGTTCTAAGTTTTTAACAACAAACATAATCAAGGAATAATAATGGTTAGCCTAGAATGAAGCTATAATAATTTAGCAACAATTAGAGAGAATTAACTTTTGACACTACTATTTCATGATTTGATGAACAAATATCAGATTTTAAGTGGAACTCAAACAAAACATTGTTCCCACATCTCATTCAATTTGAAGCATTTAACTATAACATTAGAATGGCCTTTTCGTTATAATCTTTCAATAATCAGGATTATTAGATAAAAGGGGGAAAACACAAATAGCAAGTTCGCCCTTTCCTTCTACAACTAACTGACCATATTAGTCTAGTGTATGCATTGAAATCTGAACTCGACAGATGGACGAGTCAAAAGGTTACATGTAGCAAAAGCAACAGGTCAGATGTGAGTCAGTGAAAGTAATGCCAGATTTGATTCTTAAATGTGACCGAGATAAAGTAACTGCATTCTTAGTAAATTGGAATGGTTGTTATTAACCAGTATCAGCGTAGAAGTCCCTCTAACTCCGAAAATATAAAACCAGATATAAAAAACTAGACGAATAAAGTGTGTTCAAGAATTTTACCATTGCAGAAGGTCCCAGGATTATTGTTAGCCATTACTTAGAAGCAATAATGAGCAATTACTAGATTAAATGAAAGTCATGATTTGCGGGTCTTATCTTGTGATTACTAAAATACTATTTCAGATGAATGGGAAAGTCGCTCCTTGATCTGCAGAATAAGGCTTAGGAGCTCTTTCTTTTATGACAGAGATCTCTCCATACCAAGAAAGCGAATCACAATGGATAGAAGCCCTCCTTTTCCTTCCAATTAGTGAGATTCGATCTCTTACTTGGAAAATTATGGTCAAGCCCTCCCTTTATTCCTCAGAATCGAGCGGGCAACAAGAATTAGAATCGACCTATATAACATTTAGCTAATTTAACTTAACAAAATATTGTTCATGATTTGATTAACAAATATCATATTTGAAGTAAACTCATCCAAAGAATTGTTCCAACATCCCATTCAATTCAAAGTATTTAACTATAACATTAGAATGGCCTTTTCGTTATAATCTTCCAATAATCAGGATTAATAGATAAAAGGGGAAAAAACACAAATAGCATGTTGGCCCTTTCCTTCTACAGCTGACTGGACATATTAGTTTAGTGTATGGGTTAAAATTTGGACTCGACAGATGGATGAGTCAAAAAGTGACATGTGGCAAAAGCGATAGGTCGGATATAAGTCAGTGAAAATAATGCCAGATTTGATTCTTAAATGTAATCGAGACAAAGTAACTACATTCATAGAAAATTTGAATAATTTTTATTAACCGGTATCAGGCAAGAAGTTTGTCTAGCTCCAAAAATACAGAACCAGATACAAGACATTAGACGAACAAAGTGTTTTCCATAATTATGTCATTGCAAAAGATCTCATGATTAATGTCAGCTGTTACTCAGTAGCAATAATAAGCAATTAATAGGTTTTATAAAGGCATGATTTGCCAGTCTTGTCCCTTGGTACTTAGCTGTAAATAAAGTCTTTATTTCTTGTTTGAGGACATTTGATTTCAACTCACTCACTAAGCTTTAAACTTGTATTCATCTTCAAAGAACTTAGTTTTTCAAAACCTTCATTGGTTCGTCATGTATTAAGCTTTTCTAGCGACATTACAGGTCATCGACGTCAGAATTCAGACTACATTTGTTCATTTATTAGATTAATATATTTGTATTATTTAACTTTTTCATCATATTATTACATTATAGTTCACTTGAGCATATCAGTTTATTAAAGGGAAAACTACACAAATTGGACTAAATTGTGAAACTGTTTATCCAAAATGGACTCAACCCAATCTATTTAGGCTTAATGGACCAGGGGCCCAAACTATTTACCCACTTGTCCACTTTTCCCTTTTCTTATTTCACGCATGATGTCAGCATGACATCAACGTCACTACTATGAATTAATCCTCTGTGATACTCTATCGGTATGTTGATACTCTATCCGTATCATATAGGACTGAGTTTAATCCTCTGTGATACTCCATTAATATATTGATACCCTGTCAATCATATAGCATTGAGCTTAATCCTCTATGATACTCCATCGATTTATTGATACCATATCAATATCATATAGGACTGAGCTTTTTTTTAATAAATAAATAAGAAATAATAAAGAGAAAATTATTAAATTCACAAGCTTATATATTGAACTCTAAATTAGTAGAAAATATATTTTTATAATTTTTTTCTCTTTTTGCAAATTTTAAAAAAATTGTATCTAAATTATGGCTCTTTTTTAACTGTTTTTAAATTAAAATATTGAAGAACTGAAACATACCTCAACGATACCATGACAGTATATAGATATACTGTAACGGTATCATAGATGATTGGGTAATTTCATCGAAAGACTAAAACAAACCTCAATGAAACACTGTTCAGTTACTCTTTGATACCATTAGAGTGTATTATACTTTGATGGTATCAAGGAGGATGAAGTCGTCCTTCAATGAAGAAACTGCTCAGTTACTCTTTGATACCATCAGAGTATATCCATATACTGTAATATTGTGATGGTATCAAAGAGGGAAAAAAAGGTGGGCGCTGACGTCAGCATGATGTCAGCCCATATTTTTTTCTGATAAATGTCATTTTAGGATAAAAAGGGGTATGAAAGTAATGGGTAATTTGAGGGTAAATAATCTTCTTTTATTAAATTAGGCCATATCAGCCCATGTATCTTTAATCACATGTATAAATTCAATTGTACTGTTTCACTACTAAAAAAATAGGAAAACCCACCACAAAAAATCGACCTCGGCTTCATGGTCGGTAAATTTCAACCTCAGGAGATTGGTTTTGGTGAAAAAAAATTTATTTTATTTTGTTAACAAAATCGACCTCCTAAGGTCGGTTTCTTTGAAGAAAAATAGCGGAAAAAATATTGTAATGACCTGTTCCATCGTTACTGAAAATGTCTGCAATCAAGGCAGGTGCCTCTCATTTGTAATAAGAGTTAGAATTGATTATTTATTATGGGGAGTACATTTGGTATGTACTAAGGTCATAGAATACTCTTAGCACAAAGTTAAGTTGAAAGCTTCCTTACGGATTTAATTTCGGGCTAAGTTCAAACTAGGGTCAATTTCAAACGTGCTTTCCTCCTAGAATATAAGGAGTTAGGGGTCTCAATACCCACCAAATTAAAGATCTCTGAGTCCTCTTTCCAACTCCACCGACCATTCATCAATCCGCTTCCCGAGTAAAAAGTTATGACTATTTTACTGAAGACTGTTCGTGCTGAATATTTGAGTTCGCTGTAGCGGACTTTAGGTCGCTATAGTGGTACCGCTATAGCGGTTGGCCTTCTGCTATAGTAGAATGATGGAACCAGAAAGCCCAGAAATGGGTTTTATAATCCCATTCTCCCTTCTTTTGTCAAAAATAGACGAGGGTTGCTCCAAAAAAACCTCCTAGACTGCTCCTAAGCTTGAGAGGCATGGGGAAGAGGTTCCCGCGAAAGGGACATAAAACCATGGATTCGGGCCTGCAGAACCACCAGGGAATGCCTTCACGGAGCCAAAAAAGGCATGGAATAGCTGCTCGGCATCCAGGTAGGCTAGGTTTCTTCCCAAGAGTAGATTGATCATTTTTATTTCCTATTATTGTGTAGAATGAAAGGGAGAATCCATGATTAGGCCTTCGGGCACGGAGTCTAGCGGATTTATTTACTGGTTATGTGTGAATTAGGAATTGTACAGATTGAAGGGTTGGTTTTATGATATGTATAATGGGGTTATTTTTATTGTCTTGGTAGACTAAAATGATAGGCTCGAGGACTGAAATATCGGGAAGGTTTGGAAAACCGGGAGAATGCTTGGGAGCTATGGGTAATGGAAATGGGAAACTCCTAGATAAGGTTTCGGGAATGTAAATGGCATGATATGTAGTTATTGGTTTTACTAAGGCTAAGGGGAGGTGCTCCCACTCTGTTTTTGGTGTTGGGTAAAGTCTCGGAAATCACGTAGTTGCTAAATTATGCTAAGAAAGGAAATCGTTCATTATATGTCAGTAAGGGGAAACAGGTTGGTCCTCGGACCAAGATTGGGCTAAGTCACCCATCTGGGGAGGGGTAGGTGATGATTAATGATTCCTGTAAGTGTTATATATTGTGTACTCTCATCTAAGTGTTTGTATGAGATACATTGCTTAGGGAATTGTTAGGAATGTATGTTGTATGCTCTTATCTAAGTGTTTGTATGAGATACATTGCTTAGGGAATTGTTAGGAATGTATGTTGTGTGCTCTTATCTAAGTGTTTGTATGAGATACATTGCTTAGGGGATTGTTAGGAATGTCTAAGAGTCATGTATTACAGTCTATGGATTGAACAGTGTGTTGCTTGTTGGTTTTACAAGTTGTTTGTTCATTATTTGACTGTGGATTGATTGACATTCGGTTGGCTCGGTTACCATGCCTGGTACGGGAATACTAATGGTTGGATCGGGTACCACGCCTGGTATGGGTATAACAAATGGTTGGCTCGAGTACCACGCCTGGTACGGGAAAATACTAACGGTAGGCTCAGGTATCACGCCTGGTACAGGTTTACTTTACTGCATTATTTCATTGATATTATTGCATTGTGTGATTGGTGTTGGTTCCATGAGTGGATCGGGCTGTGTTTATAAATTGTTATATTACTTTTGGTCTTGGTGTAAGCCGGGTAATTATATTATGAGTTTGGTCTTGGTGTAAGTCGGGTAATTATATTATGAGTTTGGTCTTGGTGTAGGCTGGGTTGTTATATTATGTTATTAGTTGGTCTTGGTGTAGACCGGGTTATGATGTTAACTATTAGTTGGTCTTAGTGTAGACCGGGTTGTCATGTTAACACCTAGATATGTTAGGGGGATCCGAGTAGGTTCGGACTATGTAAAAGAGGTTATAAGTTCACAATTTATTTTCATTAAGTGTATTAATAACGGTCAAGAATTAGTTGTGGTTAATAAGCTAAGGGTGGGTCTTGGTGTAGACCGGGTAGCCTGTTGAACACTTATGTGTAGTTAGAGGATCCTTGGAGGGTCCGGGTTTCGGGATTAGAAAGGAATTTAGATATAACTCTGTTGTTGTCATTGAATGTGTCAATGGTTGCTAGGTAACTTGGGAAGTCTAGATGTCAAGGTGACTTGAGAAGTCTAGGTGTCAAGGTGACTTAGGAAGTCTAGGTGACAAGGTGACTTGGGAAGTCTAGATGTCAAGGTGACTTGGAAAGTCTAGGCGTCAAGGTGACTTGGGAAGTCTAGGTGACAAGGTTACTTGGTAAGTCTAAAGGTTAGGATAGTCGGTTCTGAATGGGGGGATTGATAAAAGTGATGTTGAAAGGGGTGAAGCATTTACCTTTTGTATTTTATCTTGATTTTTATATGATGGTAGGAGTGAATTTGGGTCAGTCGATGATGCCTACCAGTATGTGTGTTTGTACTGATTCTACTCTTGCTATACCTTTTTGGGTATAGTCTGGTTGCAGAGTTGGTGATGTTTCACAGGTTCAGGATTGCGGTGGTCTTCCAGCAGCTCCTACTTTCCTTCCATGGTGGGAGTTGTGTCATCTTATGTCATGTACTCATCTTGTAGAAGCTCTTGTACCGGCTTAGACTAGGTTCTGGGGAGGTTGTTTCATATTGTAAATGTTTTTTGTAAATTCTTTAAGTCGTTTATTTTTCTAAACTGTTTGTAAAAAGGATTTCTTATGTATTTAAGGGACTTATTTAATGGTTTATTTTCTTTTCCGCATTGCCTGTTGGTTCGGGTGGTAAGGGTTCTCCTATCTAGGTAGATTAGAGTAAGTGCCTGCACGACCCGGTAGTTGGGTCGTGATAAATGGTATCAGAGCCCAGGTTACCGGTCTCCCAGTACAAGAGCAAAATGTCGAATAGAGTCTCGCGGATTGGTGTGTTGACGTCCACATCTAATCCTAGGGAAGCTATGAAGCATTCTAGAAAATACTTCTCTTCTTTCATTCCTTTTCGTGCGGTTTCATTACTTGCTTGAATGGGTTGAGTCCAATTGGTATCTCTCGAGTCCAATTGGTATCTCAACAAGGTGAAGGATGTCATTGGACTCCGGGTACGACAAACAAGCAAGAAGGATTAGAACCGGGAAGGTTCCAATTGGTATCTGGCCGGGGAGGCTATGTAAAGGTATGGATGGATCGACTAATGATTGTAACTTAAGGAAAATTTATTCCCAACTTGAAAGTTGTGATTGTTTTAAATAATAAATTGTGATATGCCATTATTAGAATTGTTTGCATTACATTCGGGTATAGGCTTACCATTTATATAGATGGTAAGGGAACAAAAATGGGATTATGGACTATAGGGAAGCTTCAGTTTCAGGATAGTCGGGACTTGGTTGAGAACCAAGGGAACTAGGGGAGTTATTTATGCTTGATAGCGGAAGTGTGTTGTTAAGAATGATTGCTTGCACAATCCTCATGTTGATTTGTGATAATTGATGCTAAGTTTCAGTCTGTGGAGTACCGGGAATGGTCTTGAGGATTGTTTAAGACCATGCCGAGATTAACGGGATTAAACAATGTTAACAGGGAAGGGGAATGAGAGAATTTTTCAGAGAATTGTAAATTTTCTGGGCTACTACTTTTAGGGGTTTCTATAGCAGTGTGCAAGTCGCTATAGCGGGATGGGCAGGGCAAGATCCCTGTCCTATTTTTTTCCTTGTTTTGTCTTTCATTCCTGAGTCATTTTAAATCACTATTTGAGCTGCGAGCTATTGCAGGAATTACTTAGCATCCATGCGCAATAAGAGGAAAGGGTAGATATGATAGCCCGGGGTATTGGTGAAATTTTTGATTTACCACTAGTGGGAATAGTCACCTAGGTAGAATTTGGCCAAATGACTGTAATTGGCTGAGTAGTGTTGGAAATTGCTCATAGTCTTATGTCATGAGGGTGATTTGGCTGGTTTATTATTGATGATCCTTAGTGGTAGGGTCAGTTTAGGGAGTTTGAGTGAGAAAACTTTCGATGGAGGAGTTAGAAATCTCGAGTTAGGCTAGTCTCGGATTAATTCTGAGCAAGGTAAGGTCTAGGGAAATCCAGGTGCATATTGGGTGATATATCTTGGGTCGAGCTAGTTTTTCCATTAACCAAGACCTTAAGGAGTCCGGGGGACTTTTCGGAATCAAATTCGGGTAAGTAAAACTCTCGGTATATGGGTTGACATGAAGGGGTTGTTCCGAAATATCAGGAAATTAAGTGTGTTGTAAAATGAGCACTTTTGGGGAACTTTACGACTTTTTGTCCCGTGTCAACCGCCATAGCGGTTGGCACATCTCTATTGCGACCTCCGCTATAGCATAGAAATTACCGCTATAGCGGAAGTCAACAACAGTCAGCACCATAGCATGGGAATTAAGTTTTGGTTTGTTATGTTTGAAATGTTTTGCTACGGTGATTCAACGAGGCCCCAGATTTCTTTGGCACTCGAGGAGGAGTAATCTAACTAGTCTCGTATAGCTCGAAGGAAGAAATTCCTTGACAAAGCAGAATCGAATTAAATTTTGGTTGAACTGGGGTACACCCGGGGGATTTGAGAGTTTGGTGGTTCACGTAAGGCTATTCTATGCTGTCATAGTAGAGCGTTGAGTTTCTAAGGGCTGGTTCATTCTTTTCCATCTGCCTTAGAAATCATTCGGGGATGAACGATGGGTAAATTGGTATCTCTTATAATGACTTGTTCCGTCGTTACTGAAAATGTCTGCGTTCAAGGCAGGTGCCTCTCATTCGTAATAAGAGTTAGGATTGATTCTTTATTATGGGGAGTACATTTGGTATGTACTAAGGTCATAGAATACTCTTAGCACAAAGTTAAGTTGAAAGCTTCCTTACCGATTTAATTTCGGGCTAAGTTCAAACTAGGATCAACTTTAAATGTGCTTTCCTCCTAGAATATAGGGAGTTAGAGGTCCCAATACCCACCAAATTAAAGATCTCTGAGTCCATTTTCCAATGTCACTAACCATTCGTTAATCCGCTTCCTTAGTAAAAAGTTATGACTATTATACTGAAGATTGTCCATGCTGAAAATTTGAGTCTGTTGTAGCGGACTTTAGGTTGCTATAGCAGTACTGCTATAGCGGTTGGCCTTCCACTATAGCGGAATGACGGAACCAGAAATCCCATAAACGGGTTTTATAATCCCATTCTCCCTTCTTTAGTCAAAAACAGACGAGGGTTGCTCCAAAAATCCTCCTAAGCTGCTCCAAAGCTTGGGAGCCATGAGGAGGAGGGATTCCAGCGAAAGGGACGCGAAAACATGGATTTAGGCCTGCAGAATCGTCAGGAAATGCCTTCACAGAGCCAAAAAGGGCATGGAACAGCTGCTCGGCATTCAGGTAGGCTAGGTTTCTTCCCAAGAGTAGATTGACCATTTTTATTTCCTATTATTGTGTAGAATGAAAGGGAGAATCCATGATTAGGCCTTCGGGCACAGAGCCTGGCGGATTTATTACTGGTTATGTGTGAATTAGGAACTGTATGGATTGAAGAGTTGGTTTTATGATATGTATAATGGGGATATGAACAGGTTGGCAAAGGAAGGGCATTTAGGTTCTTTTTCTAAAATTGATATGCCAACATGTGAAAATTGTCTTGTTGGAAAGATTACACGTAAACTTTTTGGGAAGGCTAAAAGAGCTGAGTTCCCACTGTAATTAATCCATTCTGATATTTGTGGTCCAATGAATGTGAGGGCAAGGTCTGGTGCTGTATATTTCATTACATTTATTGATGATTTCAAGTGCTTCGGTTATGTCTATTTGATTTCTCATAAATCTAAAGCACTGGAATGCTTTAAAAGATATATGAATGAAGTTAAGAATTAATTAGATAAAAGTATAAATACTTTAAGAACCGACAGAGGCCGTGAATATTTTTTAAAACTGTTTGAAGAATTATGTACTGAAAAGTGCATTACTGATAGTTGATTGTTCCTTATACACCTCAACAAAATGGTGTAGCTGAAAGAAGGAATAGAACAATATTGAACATGACAAGGTCCATGATGGCACAAGCAAATTTACCTATCTCTTTTTTAGGAGACACGTTATTGACTGCAGCTTACATATTGGATAAAGTGCCTTCTAAATCAATACCTTCCAATCCTTATGAACTATGGACAGGTCATAAATCAAACTTTAATGATCTATGACCTTGGGGTTGTGTTGCATATGTAAAAGATCATTTTGGTGAGTTTGGTAAACTAAGTCCAAAAGGAAAGAAATGTATCTTTATAAGATACTCGAAACACTCCAAAGGGTATATGTTCATTGGTAAATTAGAGGACGGAAGTACTACTGAAATTGAATCACGAGATGTCAATTGTTTAGAAAATATTTTTCCCAAAAAGGGTGAAATAAAGGATAGTGATCCTCTTTACGAAATATTGAATTCAGATGATTAGATAATATCGTCGGACATACTTGATAATCCGATAGATTAATAAATAGTTCCTGGTCCAAGTGGGAGTTTTGAATCCCAAAGTCCTATGGAGGAATTTGAACTTCAATTACATAAGAGTACTAGAAAAGGTATACCTAAACGATCTTATGAGATTGAGAATTATGTTTTCTTGGTATCTCCCACAGAATTGGATGAACCTAATTCTGTGACTGAGGCTTTATAGAGTCCTGAAAAAGATGAATGGATGAAAGCGATGAAAGAAGAATTAGAGTCCATGAAAACTAATAAAGTCTGAGATCTAGTTGACCTTCCTTCTGGGCGTAGAGCTATTGGGAACAAATGGATTTTCAAAGTTAAATGCAAATCGGATGGATCAATAGAAAGACACAAGGCACGATTGGTGGCAAAAGGTTTTACTCAAAAAGCTGGAATAGATTATAAGGAAACTTTTTTACCAGTTGTGAAGTTTACCTCTATTCGGTTACTTTTGGCTACTGTTACACATTTGGATCTAGAATTACACCAAATAGACGTGAAGACTGCTTTTCTCAATGGAGAACTCAAAAGAAGAAATCTATATGGAACAACCTGTAGGTTTTATTGTTAAAGGCTAAGAAAAGAAAGTATGCAAATTGAAAAGATCAATTTATGGCCTGAAACATTCTTCAAAATAGTGGTACCTTAGATTTCACAAGGAGGTGATTTCATATGATTTCACCATGATCGATGAAGACCATTGCATCTATGTGAAAAAGTTTAATGGAATGTTTGTAATTCTTTCTCTTTACGTGGATGATATTTTATTAGCCGAAAATAATTTGGAGTATATAAACTGTCAAGTCATGGCTTTCAAATTCATTTGACATGAAATATATGGATGAAGTAGACTATATATTGGGTGTTAAAATTCAAAGAGATCATTCCAAGAAATTTTCGAGTCTATCTCAAGAAACATATATAAAGAAAATTTTGGAATGCTTTCGAATTAATAGTTGCAAGCCTATGGATACTCCAATAGCAAGAGGTGAAACTTTAAGCCTTGTAATGATTTTAGAGACTGAAAAAGAAAAAGAGGACATGTCTCGAGTTACATATTCTAGTGCTATCAGAAGTCTGATGTACGCTATGATGTGTACTCGTTCAGAAAATTGTTATGCCGTAGGTCTGGTTAGCAGGTATCAATCTAATCCTGGAAAAGATCATTGGAAAGCAGTGAAGAGAATTCTTAGATACCTAAAGGGAACTGTAAATTATTCACTATGCTATAGTGAATCTGATATACTCATGAAAGGTTATACAGATGTTGATTGGGCTGGTGATCGGAATGATAGAAAATCAACCTCTGGTTATGCTTTCTTACTTAATGGTGGTGCTATTTCATGGAAAAGTAAGAAAAAAACTTGCACAAACCTTTCAACCATGGAATCTGAATTCGTGGCTTGTGCATCTGCAGCACAAGAAGTTGTTTGGTTAAAGAGATTTTTTGATCATTTGAATATTGCAAAGAATTCTCAGGGTCCTATGATTTTATATTGTGACAGTCAAGTGACTATCGCATACACGAAGGATCCTAAGTATCACAGCAAGATCAAAGACATTGACATCAAGTATAACTTTATGAGAGACATAGTTGCAAGTGGAGAAATAAATTTACAATACATTCCTACGCGGAAAATGATAGTTGACTCTTTTACAAAGGCAATAGCTAGAGACATGTTTGAGAAACATGTTATGGGTCTAGGTTGGCGTAGGATATGATAATTATTTATGTATTATAAAATAACTTGGTTGTTATAACATTCTCAAAGATATAAGACTCTTGAATTTATGTTCATATTTCATATGTATGTGATAATGTGTTTTATTGATAAAGTGTTTTGAACAAGTAGTATGATTGGCTCTCTCACACGAGCAATCAACTCTTACGTCAAGAAACGTGAAGAGATGAGTTCCACCACCAAGTTAGACTTATTTTGTAAATCCAGATATGAGTTTCTCTATGATAGTGGATTTGAGGATCATTGAAGAGTGAAGCTCAGGTAAGGCATCTAGAGATGTGTAGACTAAGATCTGTACGATTTTGAATGACTAAAAGAATGAGACACACGCACCAATATAAGGTGAGAACATCATAACACGTATATCATACCACGTGTGCTAAGAGATCAATGGGTTAATGGAAGAATGTATCCCTGCTTCTTCATTGTGTGAGATCCAAAAAGTTATATTAACTTTTCATTAAAATACCCTTTGACCTTTGACTGTTTCTAGAAGTTTCAATCGGTGTTGATACTTTAGCATGTCACTAATAGTCATGCGTGATTCGGCAATGCAGTGCATGTCTAGGAAAGCAGTTGATTTGGAACAGATAGATTCAAGTAGAAAGGAAGACGGTTAAAATAAATAATTTACCTTATATACACAAGCCGACTATTACACTCGAGTGTAATTATGTATATAAAGTTAAACATGAACTCGAGTTCACCTCCTTAGAGGATGAAGGATCAGATAAGTTACTATTGAAGTAGTGAATGATGTCTGGGATATTATGAGTAATAGTATCCTCATATAAGTAGCGAATTCTTTCCATGTATGATTGAATTTCTAAGTGGAGCTTGTAAAACCTTATAGGTAAGCTCTTGATGCTCACAGGTCGCACGAACTCTTTGTCGTATGAATTGGGTGTCTTGTTGATGTCGTACTAGCTTGGGTCTTGTCCACCATGTGCGAAGTGGAAGATATAAGTTTTTTCTTGGGTCATGGGTCATGGATCGCCCAGGTGGACCAACTCGATCCAATACCACCCGACCCAATACAAATTTCTGATAAGGAGATGAGATTAAATTAACATAATTTTTTGAAAAAGAGAGGAAACAGTTGTAACTGTTCAACCGCTTACCACCTCTCTTTATAAAAATTATTCTCTTTTTCAGAATAGAGGGTGACGAAAATCAGAAAACCAAAAGAAAAAAGAAAACTTTGTGTTTTTCAAGATCAACCTTAACCCAAAAGGACATTTAGTTTGTGAAACATAGACTTTATTTTCTAGTAATTCAAAGTAGAATTTGGAGCAACCCTTTTGGTTCGTGAATTTCATTTCGCTGCAACAATCAAAGGTACACAAATCTTGTACCGTATATTATTTATTTCTTACAAAAACATTAAACAAAGTTTAGAGTATTTGAATTTACGTTGAATTTTCTAGTTTGAGATATATGTGGAGAAAAATATTATACCAAGCGTCATTTCAAAATAAAAAAATCTCAATTATCATATCCAAACTATTCTATAAGTTCTAAAGTCATAGTAATCAACCATTATATCAGAAGACTACATTCAATAAATATTACTTAATTTCTACCATCGTATGTTGAAGAAGGTGAATTATTCAAATGATACATGTGAAAATTCTAACTAGAATCTCAATATACTTTGAGCATTGTTTTAGATCTAACATAGAGTTTTTTGATTTATCAAATTGGTCAAATAACAGATTGTTATTTTGGTGCTAAATAAATTATGTATTTAAACAAACAAGTATAAACAAGAACTTAAATTATTTACAAAAAATAATAAAAGAAACGAGATGAATGAGAAATCAAGTCCACTGAATGCACAGTGTATCCTAAGGAAATTATTCCCCTCGAACACTAGAGGTTTATCGAATATATCCTCCCAGGATAGAACAATTAACTTCAATAGAATAGCAGTACTTCAAATTCTGTTGAATGGCGAACCACTCAATGGTAGTAAATCACACTCAAATTTAGAAGAAATGTAGAAATATACTTATGTTTCTTGTACTCAAAATATACTCTAATTCGTGCTTTATATCTGAGGAAGAATCAAATATTTATAGCCAAAAAGCAGTGCTTCAGAAAGGAAGCAAAGGTTCAGAAAAAATGCATTGTTTAAGATATGACGAGACGACGTGCGTTTCGCATATGAGGAAGTACGCGTTGCATGTTTCATCACACATGAAACCAGTGAGACTTCTCAACCCCATAGTCTTGTGTGATGGGATGTGCAAAATTCACATGGCATTGTGTGGGTCGCATGTCTCATCGCATATCACAAAATAGTGAGTCAAAAGGACGCAACCTTTTAATATGTGATTCGTGTGCATTTTGCACATGCCAATGTGTGGCTCGCACATGAAGAAATATTCTGAGTTAGAATTTTGGTTTAAAAAAACTTTATCCAAAAAGATAATCTCTCGATCGATCTTTGACAAATCCAAATCTAAAGCCGAAGTCAAAGTCAAAGCTGAGCCAAGCGAGCGATGACGATGATGGTGCGAGACTTGTCTTTTTCTCAACCCTTTAAGATAATGAGGAAGTGTTTCTCATTATAAGCACTTGAAATTTCCTTTCCACCACCAATGTGGTACATTTTCTTCTTTCAAAAAGCAAAAGGAAGATTTCATTTCTCCTTCAATTTTATTCCCTCCATTTTCCATTCACTTTTCATTAATAAACCCCAATAATCTCCTACATGAATAGGGAATGACTATAAGATGAAAGAATATATGAACAAGTGTGTGATCTACAAGTAAAGATTAATTGCATCTGGATAAGTAGGTTTCTCTTTGAACTTTCCGTAGTGAACTTAGATCGAATGCACTCGGTCAATTGGTAGATGCGATATCTTTGAACCATCCAACTTTGGTGTACACCTAGATCATCAAGTCACACAACTAACCTTTAACCGTTTATGATTCTCACAGTTTTGTTCGTTTCAGCCCTGAACACTGCTTGATTTCATAAGTGCTCAGAGAATTGGTCTTTATCATTATTCTCCTTAAAACGGCTTACACTTCACACTTACATAGGTATTTTCTAAATGTTTAATTCTATAGATAAATTATTTGGTCATACCTGTCTAAATTTAGAAATAACTAAAAAGTTTTAAGCGTTAAAAGCTTTACCCTTATTTGTGAACATTGTCTTCATCACAAGAATGGGTTGAGTTATTTGACAATGTTGAATAGTCAATCATAACTTTGTTTTTCTTCTTAAACCTAACTCTTGGGATCTGTAATGATCGGGTTCATCATTACGGGTAAACTATTCATGCCAAGTTTCGGGTTAGAAAACTTTCGGGTTTGGGAGTTGAAAATTCTGGGCTAGGCTAGTCTCGATCAGTTTTGGAGCGAGGTAGGGTCTAGGACAATTCGGGTAAGGATTGGGTTAGATGTCTTGGTTCTAGCTAGTTATCCTTGTAGCTAAGACATAGAGAAGCTCGGGGGACTTTTCAAAATCGAATTTGGGTAAGTAGAGCTCCCAAAATCGAGGTTGACGTGAAGAGGTTATTCCGAAACGTCGGGGATTCAAGGTGTGTTGTAAAAATGGCTCTTTTTAGGAATTTTTTGAGTTTCTATCCGTGAAGAGCGCTACCACTCTGCCATGGTGACCTCCGCTATAGCAGAATAATTACCGCTATAGTGGAAGTCAAGATGGTCAACCTCTACCATAGCGGTTTACTCCACTACGATGGTACCGCTATAACAGAGCAAGGACCGCTATAGCAGAGCGACAGGATCAGAAAACCCAGAAAATGGGTTTTTAATTTCATTCTCTTTTTTCAGCCCCAAAAATAGATGAGAGCTATTCCAAAAACCCTCCTAGGCTTCTCCAAGGCTTGGGAGCCATGGGGAGGAGGGATTTCAGCGAAAGGGATGTAAAACCACAGATTCGAGCCTACAGAATCACCAGGAATGCCTACACGGAGCCATAAATACACGTTTGCAGCTACTTGGCATTCAGGTAGGCTAGGTTTTCATTGAGTAGATAGACCTACTTACATTCTGTACTTATTGTATAGTGGGAAAGGAGAATCCATGATTAGGCCTCCGGGCACGGAGTCTGGTGGATTCGGTGTTGGTTATGTATGTGCTAGGAATTGATTAGATTGAATTGTGGGTTATTGATAATTGTTTGGAGCTGTTTATGTTGTCTTGGCATGATAAGATGATAGGGCTCAGGGACTGGGATGTCAGAAAGGTTCGAGGAACCAGGAATTGCAAGGGTAACTAAATATTGTATGTTGAGTACTCTTATCTAAGTGCTTGTATGCGATACATTGCTTAAGGAATTGTTAGAAATGTATGTTGTGTACTCTTATCTAAGTGTTTGTATGAATTGCATAACTTAGAGGAAATGTGTAGAGTGTCTAAGGGTCCTGTTTTACAGTCTGTGAAATGAATGGTGTGTTGCTTGTTGGATTACAAGTTGTTTGTTCATTGTTGTGACTGTGGATTGATTGACATTCGGTTGGCTCGGGTACCACGCCTGGTACAAAATATACTAATGGTTGGATCGGGTACCACGCTTGGTACGGGTATAATAAATGGTTGGCTCGGGTACCACGCCTGGTACGGGTATAACAAATGGTTAGCTCGGGTACCACGCCTAGTACGAAATACTAATGGTTGGCTTGGGTACCACACCTGGTACGAGTTTATTTTACTGCATCATCGCATTGGTATTGTTGCATTGCATTGATATTGTTGCATTGCATTAATTGTTATTGGTTTCGTAAGTGGACTGGGCTGTTTTTATTGAATTGTGATAATCAATGGTGGTCCTTGAGTGACCGGGAATCCTGTTATGTCTATTGAGTTTGGTCTTGATGTAGGCCGGGTTGTTATATCATGCTATTAGTTGGTCTTGGTGTAGGCCGGGTTATTATATCATGTTATTAATTGATCTTGGGGTAGGCCGGGTTGTTATATCATGTTATGATTTTGGTCTTGGTATAGGCCGGGTTGTTATATCATGTTATTAGTTGGTCTTGGTGTAGACCGGGTTATGATGTTAACTATTAGTTGGTCTTAGTGTAGACCGAGTTGTCATATTAACACCTAGATGTGTTAGGGAAAAACCGGGTGGGTCCGGACTATGTAAAAGAGGTTATAAGTTTGCAATTTATTATCATTAAGTATACTAATGACGGTCAAGGATTATTGTGATTAAAGAGGTAAGGATGGGTCTTGGGGTAGACCGGGTAGCTTGTTGAACACTTGGGTGTGGTTAGAGGGTCCTTGGAGGGTCCGAATTTCGAGATTGGAAAGGGATTTAAATATAACTCTGTTGTTGTCATTGCACGTGTCAATGGTTGCTAGGTGATTTTCATGTGATTGGTCAATTGGGAGTACGATGAAAAGTCTGGGGTTGTAGTTGTTGGTTGTTATAACCAGGATGGAAAGTTGTCTGAGAGGTCCGGGAAGGACCGAACACTGGTAAGTAATACTACGGGTATAAGTGGTTTGGTTGGGCAGTTAGCAGGGTTAAGTCTGAATATCTAGTCAAGGTGGTTGACTTGGGCAAGGAAAGGGTAGTCCAGGTATGGACATTGTTATTGGTAAGGTTAAAGGTGACTTGGAAAGTCTACGTGTCAAGGTGACTTGGGAAGTCTAGGTGACAAGGCGACCTTGAGAAGTCTAGTTACGAGTGAGACCTGAGAAGTCCTAGATGTCAGGGTCAAGGCTAAAGGTGAAGGAGGGAGCTATAATAATTATTTCATATTTTCCCTATTTTCCTATTTGATGGTACGTGTGGATTCGGGTCGACCGATGATGCCTACCAGTACGTGTGGTTGTACTGACTCTACTCTTGTTATGCCTTTTTTTGGGTATAGTCTGGTTGCAGAGTTGGTGATGTTTCACAGGTTCATGATTGCGGTGATCTTCCAGCAGCTCCTACTTCCTTCTATGGTGGGAGTTGTGTCCATTTTATGTTGTAAGCTCATCTTGTAGAAGTTCTTGTACCGGCTTAGACTAGGTTCTGGGGAGGGTGTTTATATGTTTAATAAATTTCTACAAGTTTTAAAGGTTGTGTAATTTTCGAAAGCTGTTGTATAAAGATTTTCCAAACATTTGTAAAGGGATTCCTTATGTATTAAGGGACTTATTTAATGGTTTACTTTCTTTTCTGCATTGCTTGTTGGTTCGGGTGGTAAGGGTTCTCCTATCTAGGTGGATTCGAGTAGGTGCCCGCATGACTCGGTAGTTGGGTCATGACAGGATCTTCAGTCTACTAAGTAGAGTTACCGCTATGATGACTTGTCCTAGGCATTAAACCCATTCTCCTTGATCATCATGCAACTATCTCTCTAGTTAGGCTTTTTGTAAGTGGATGTGACACATTACCTTTTGACTTTACATAGTCAATTGTGATAATTTCACTAGACAATAATTGTCTAATGGTGTTATATCTCCATCGAATGTGATGAAATTTTCGTTATACATAGTGCCCCCGCCCTATCTATTGCCGCTTGGATATCACAGTGTATGCATACAGATGTCAACGGTTTAGACCATAATGGAATATCTTCTAAGAAATTCCTGAGCCACTCAGTTTCTTCACCAGCTTTATCTAAAGCGATAAACTCAGATTCCATTATAGAATGAGCAATACATATTTATTTGGATGACTTCCAAGAAACTGCTCCTCCACCAAGAGTGAATATATATTCACTTGTGGATTTAACTTCAGGTGATCCGGTAATTCAATTTGCATTACTATATCCTTCAAGTACTACGGGATATTTGTTATAATGCAATGTGTAATTTTGAGTATATTTTAAATACCCCAAAACTCATTTCATTGCCATTCAATGAGTTTGATTGGGATTATTTGTGTACCAACTTAGTTTACTAATAGAAAATATTATATCTGGCCACGTACAATTCATGATATACATACAACTTCTCAATACTCGTGCATATTTCAATTGTGAATTATTTTTACCTTCATTCTTTTGAAGTGCAAAACTCACATCCATCAGTGTATTGATAATATTGAAATTCAAATACTTGAACTTGTCAAGTACCTTTTCAATGTAATGAGACTGTGACAATGCTAGACCTTGAGGAGTTTTATGAATTCTTATCCCTAAGATCACTCAGCAACTCCTAAGTCTTTCATATCAAATTTGCTAGCCAGCATATGCTTAGTAGTATTTATGTCAGAAACGTCTCTACTGATGATCAACATATCATCAACATACAAACAAACAATGACTTTATGATTCAAAGTGTCTTTAATTTAAACAGCTTTGTCACATTCATTGATCTTAAATTTATTTGCCAATATTATTTGGTTAAACTTTGCATGTCATTGTTTGGGTGCTTGTTTTAGTCCATAAAGTGACTTAATAAGTTTGCACATTTTTCTATTTTTACCCAAAACTACAAAACCCTCAGATTGTTTTATGTAAATTTTTTCATCCAACTCTCCATTTAAGAAAGCCATTTTTTACATTCATTTGATGGTTTTAAAGATCATATACAGCTGTCAATGCAACTAACATCTGAATAGATGTTATTCTTATTACCGGTGAATATGTTTCAAAATAATCAAGATCTTTCTTTTGTATATAGCCTTTGACAATAAGTCTTACCTTATATTTGTCAATAATACCATCAGCCTTGATTTTCCTTTTAAAGATCTATTTGGAACCTAAATGTTTATTTTCAGGAGGGAAATCAACCAATTTCCAAGTATGGTTGCTTAAAATTAATTCAATCTCACTATTGACAACTTCTTTTCAAAATGACGAGTCTTCAAAAGACATAGCTTCTTTAAACGTTTAAGGCTTATTTTCAAGAAGAAAAATCACAAAATCTTATCCAAAGAAAATCGATGTCCTTTGACATTTACTATGACTTGGATTCTCTTCATCGGGAATACTTTCCTTTGGTTCTTTCCGAGGTTATTTAGATCTTTCGATTGACGATTCACTATCAATTTTATATGGGTAAATATTTTTAAAGAATTTAGCATTGTCAAATTCTATTACCATATTATTATGAATATCGAGATGTTCGAATTTGTGAACCAAAAATTGACATGCTTTACTATTTGTAGCATATCCAATAAAAACATAATCCACAGTTTTTGGTCCTATCTTGACCCTCTTTGGTTAGGAACTTGGACTTTGGCTAAGCACCCCTACACTTTGAAATATTTCAAGTTGAGTTTCTTTCCTTTTCATTTCTCATATGGAATAGATTGTGTTTTGCTGTGGAGTACTCTATTGAGTATTTTCTTTGCTGTAAGGATAGCTTCCCCCCACAAGTTTTACGGTAATAGGAACTTATTAATAAGGCCTTTATCATTTTCTTCAATGTTTAATTTTTCTTTTTTTACAATTCCATTGGATTGAGGTGTATAAGGGGGCAGTAGTTTGATGGATAATTCTATTTTTCAAATATATTGCTTCAAAAGAAGATTCATACTCTCCACTCCTATCACTCCTTATCATTTTGATCTTTTTGTTCAACTGATTTTCAACTTCAACTTAAATGCTTCAATTGCTTCATCCTTACTATTAAGCAAATCAATATAACAATACCGAGTACAGTCGTCAATGAAGGTTATGAAATATCTTTTCCCATCACGAGATGGTGTTGACTTCATATCACAAATATTTGTGTAAATTAAGTCTAAGAAATTGGAATTCCTTTCGACAAACTTATACAAATGTTTAACAATTAGATTCAACACAGATTTGACATTGTGATTTATTATACTCAAATTTAGGTAATACTTCTAAACTAATCAGTTTTTGCTAGGTTTTATAATTGACATGTCCTAAACGAATATGCCATAAAGTATTTGACTCAATCAAGTAAGAAGAAACTGAACTCTTATTCATTTCAACAGTCATTACATTGAGTTTGAAAAGACCCTCAGTTAGGTAACCTTTTACTACATACCTTTCATTCTTACTAACTACAACTTTATCGAAAATAAAAACACATTTGAATCTATTCTTAGTAAGAAGTGAAGTTGAGACCAAGTTCTTTCGCAAATCAGGAACATGAAGGACATTATTTAGAGTCAGGACCTTATCGAATATAATCTTCAAGAATATCTTGCATGTTCCTTCATTTTTTGTTGTAGCGGAGTTTTCCATGAAGATGATCTCATCGGGTCCAGCTGGAGCATAGGGTGCAAACAGGTCCTTATTGGCACACACATGATGAGTGGCACCAAAATCTATCCACCATTCCCTTGGGTTGCCAACCAGGTTACATTCATAAAGCATGATATATAAGTCTTCCACTTGTTCAGCCATGTTTGTTTGACCCTTGTTCTTACCTTTCTTTGGAGTCTGATAATTCTAAAACTTGTGACCAACCTTGCCATAATTATAATAGTTGCCTTTGAACTTCTTCTTTGGCAGATTGTTCTTTGATCCAGGCAGATTCTTTCTTTTCTTGTTTGTTGGTGCTTCTTCAATAATATTTACTCTCGATATTGCTGAACTTGCACGAGACTTCTTCTCTGCAGCCTTGTTTTCCTCTTTTATTCTAAGACGAACAATCAAGTCTTCAAGAGTCATCTCCTTACACTTATGCTTCAAGTAGTTCTTAATGTCTCTCCATGAAGGAGGCAACTTTTCGATAAAAATCACTACTTGAAAATCTTTGTTTGTTACCATACATTCAAAAGTAAGGTTAATGGTAGCCATATGTTCAAAATAACTAACAACAAAGTATTAAAAATATTTATACTTTTCGCAAGGAGATCATGAATAATAACTTGTAATTCTTGGATTTGTGATATGATAGTCTTGTTGTCAACCATTTTAAGTCTAAGAACTTTGCAGCCATGAACTTTTCCAGTCCTGCATTCTCAGTTTTGTATTTCTTCTCAAGATCACTCCAAAACTCTTTTGAAGTCTTACAAACGCTAAAGACGTTGTACAAGTCATCCTCTAAGCCATTGAGTATGTAGTTATTGCATAGAAAATCTGAATGTTTCCATGCTTCAGTAACCACGAACTTCGTTTGATCCGGAGTTTCTCCAGTCAACACAAGAACGTCCTCACTTATGAAGTGTTGTAGGCTTAGAGTTGTGAGATAAAAGAATATCTTCTGCTGCCATCTCTTGAAGTCGACGCCCAGAATTGTTTTTGGTATTTTTGTCATAGCCATTGCAGGTACAACAGTTATACGACTTGATGACGTGATAGTTATTGCCTCGGGATAATACTATTCACAATAGAATCATTTTGATATTTTATTTCATTCGTCATTTTTCTGTCACAAATTTGACAAACAATTTAGTATTACAAAATACTAATAATAAAGACTATATCTTTATTCAACCTTGTTTTTTGTTGACGATGAAATTTTTATATTCTTTGAATCGTTCAACGGAATGAACTCTAAGTTCTGACAAAGTTTTTATATTCTTCATATCAGAACAAAGATTCAAATAGAGTAGAAAATCAAAAGGTTTTAATCTCCAAAAACTTCAAATACAGATTTACGGTAATTTCCTTAAGATTGTTATTTAGGTGATAAAGAAATTATGTATTTAAACAAACAAGTAGAAACAAGAACTTAAACTATTTACAAAAAAATAGTAGAAGAAAAGAGATGAAGGAGAAATTGAGCCCACTGAATGCACAATATATCATTAAGGAAATTATTCTCCTCAAGCACCCGAGGTTGATGGAATATATCTTCCAGGATAGACTTATTAACTTCAACAGAATAGCATTACCTCAAATTCTGTTGAACAGCGAACCACTCAATGGTAGTAAATCACACTTAAATTTAAAAGAAATGTAGAAGTATACTTATGTTTATTGTACTCAAAATATACTCTAATTCGTGCTTCATATCTGAGGAAGAATCAAATATTTAAAGCCAAAAATACTGCTTCAAAAAGAAATCAAAGGTTCAGAAATTTTTTACTATTTCAGATACAATGGGCTGACGTGCATTTTACACATGGAAGTGTGCGTCGCACGTTCCGTCACACACAAAACCAGTGAGACTGCTCAACCCAGCAGTCTTGTGCGATGGAGTATGTGAAACACACATGGCATTGTGCGAATTGCATATCTCATTGCATATCACAAAATAGTGAGTTGAAAGGATGCAACTTTTCGATGTGCGATTCGTGTGTATTTCCCATATGCCGATGTGTGGCTCGCACATGGAGAAATATTATGTAATGACTGGGTCCATCATTACGGGTAAACCAAGAAAATTCTGAGTTTGGGAGTTTGAAATTCTGGGTTAGGCTAGCCTTGGTTGGATTTGGAGCGAGATTTAGTCTAGGGAAATCCGGGTAAGAATTAGGTTAGACGTCTTGATTTGAACTAGTTATCCTTGTAGCTAAGATATAAAGGAGTCCAGAGAACTTTTCGGAATCGAATTTGGGTAAGTAGAACTCCCGAAATCGAGGTTGACGTGAAGGGGTTATTTTGGATCATCGAGAAAAATAAGTGTGTTGTAAAATAGACCAATTATGGATATTTCTCGACTTTTTTCCCGTGACAAGCGCTAAGGCTCCACCATGGAGACCTCCTCTATAGCGGAAGAAAATTCTGCTATAGTGGAAGTCAAGACGGTCAACCTCCGCCAAAGCGGTTGACTCCACTACGGCAGTACCGTTATAGCGGAGTGGACCGCTATAGCAGCGCGTGATGAGATTTAATGCAGAAACTTTTCCAAAATAGTTCAGTTTTCTATAACTCGTTTGGGAGAAATTCTAGGGCGATTTCAGGCGATTTTCCTCCATTCTTCATCGTTTTCTTCCCTAAGGTAAGGTTTCTATTCTCCGAACTCCGTACTACTTTTCCTATGCAGTAGAATTGCTAGGAGTGGACTTGGGGAAAGGTTTAGAATGACTTAGAGATGGTAGAATTTAGGGAAAGAGGGAAATTCTAAGTGTAGAAGTTCTTGGGTGTTGTTAAATTTACTACATTATGATCATGTGACCTTAATTTCCTAATTGTATCCATAAAAAATGATAGAACTAGGTGAATTAATGATGGAAAAGCCCAGAAAAAAGGGTGGAATGATTATGGATGGCCTGGAGTTTAGGATTTTTGCGTAATCCGGATAAATTATAGGCCATAAAGGTTAATTCTTGGTTATTGTGTATTGTTTTAGACCAAGAACCGAAAAAAACTTCGGAAAACAGGAAGGCTCCGGTTGAGTAGAGCTTTGGATCATTTCGAGGTAGGTGATGATTTGATTCATGTATGCTTTGTGTGTTTGTATACTCTTATCTAAGTATTTGTATGAGATGCATTGCTTAGGGGATGATTACGAATGCCTAATAGTCCTATTTATCAGTCTGGTAAATTGAACTGTGTATTTTGCTTGTTGATTTACAAGTTGATTGTTCATTGTTGTGACTGTGGATTGTTTGATATTTTATTGGCTCGGGTACCGCGCCTGGTATGAGAATACTAACGGTTGGCTCGGGTACTACGCCTAGTATGAAATATACTAACGGTTGGCTCGGGTACCACGCCTGGTACGGGATATACTAACGGTTGGCTCGGGTACCACGACTGGTACGAGTTTATTTTACTACATTATTGCATTGATACTGGTTGTGTTGTTACATTTGGTATTGGTTTCATGAGTGGACCGGGTTGTGTTAATGAGTTATAGTAATTACTTATGGTCCTTGAGAGGCCGAGAATTCTGTTTATTTGGCTGAATTGGTCTTGGTGTAGACCGGGTTGCATGTTTAACACTTAGGAGTTGTTTAGAGGGGTCCCAGGATGGGTCCGGGCTATATAAATAAGGTTGTTGGTTACATTATTTTTCGTATAAAAGTGGATGGCCTGTAAAGACAAGTTAAGGGGAGATTTGTAGTCTAGAATTGTTTGGTAACTGGATTATGTGTTTTCCTGTACTTTTACTTGATTCGTTGTACTGCTCATACTTTATTTATTTGAAACTGGCTGATGATCCTACCAGTACACTGTGTTGTATACTGATACTGTACTTACTTGTCTTTTTGTGAGTACAGGAAATCTTTCGGCGGTTGACGCACGACCTCACTTGTAGGCCCGACACTTCGAGATATCAAGGGTGAGTTGTTCGACCAAGCTGCTTTGGTGTCTATCTATTGAGTTGTAGCCCACTTGTTTCGGGCTTAGACTATTTTCTTATTATTTTTGGGTTTGCATCCCTGTACTCTAGAATTGGTAGCGTTTTGGTACGATGACTTTCAGATTCTAGGGAGGAATTTTCCGCAGGTTATTTATGAAAGATTTGGATTGTTTTGAATTGCTAGTTTATTTCCTGTTTCTGGTTTTAGGCTGTTAGATTAAGTTAAGAGTTGAGCTCTATTAGTTCGCTCATCCGGGGGTTGGGTGGGTGTCACTCACGACGGTCTGGGTCGTGACATATTCTGGGTTAGAATTTTGATTTAAGCAATTTAGTTTAAATAAACTTTATCCAAAAAGATAATCTCTAGATCGATCTTTTATAAATTCAAATCTAAAGCCGAAGCCGAAGTCGAAGCCGAGACGAGCGAGCGATGACGACGACGGTGGGCGGCGGCTTATCTTCTTCTCAACCCTTTAAGACAATGAGTAAGTGTTTCTCATTATAAAAATTTGAAAGTTTCTTTCCATCACCAATGTGGTACATTTGCTTCTTTCAAAAAGCAAAAAAAAATCATTTTTCCTCCAATTTTACTCCCTCTAATTTTCAATTCACTTTTTATTAATAAACCCCAATCACAGATTATGTTACATATTCTTTTATTTTCTATATATTTGGTGAGGATTTTGTTAGCCTTTATTCATATACTCTGTGTTTCGTTAAAAAAAATGTATTCTTTAAAAATTTGAGTTGATGGTCTTTTAACTTACCTTGAAACTGAAATATGCCATAAGAATTTGATTAATGACATAAAATTCTGCAGGTTATATATTAAATATGGAGAAACTAGTATTGACATTAGATGGTTAATTTTTTTATATTGATTTGTATATTATATTGTGTGATTTTTGTAGTATATTTAAAGTTTCATGCGATACTAAATTACTAATTTATTATATTGCTCTCTTTTATGATTAACAATTAATTTATTCATTATGTTGTGTGATTTTTGTAGTATACTCAAAGTTTAGTGATGTTTCTATTAGAAATAATAGTTAAGTGACTTTTGTGGAAAAAAAGTGATAATTATGTGATTACCTATGAAATTTACCTGACATTAGAATAATTATCTAAAAACCTACATCTCAAATATCATAATTCAACTACGTCTCAAATTAAAAATGCTCAAATTCAACATATCAAGTAGTTATGATAACCATTTTCTTCAAGGCCAATTATATTTTTTAGATTATAAATTTTACTCCAGATATGATCGTAGTTTTTTGTAGCATAAGATAATATTTTACCAATGTAAAATTAAGAATAATTTATTATTTATAAATATTACATTGCATTTTTTTTTATTTTACAAGGTTAATTGATATAAATAAGTAATGAGATAAATCATGTTTATCTTCGCATTGTAACTCTATTTTTAGAATATTATTAATTTCTTTGGTTTAATAGTTATTTTCATTTATTTTACATAACATAAAGGATAAAGATAAATAAGATCAATGATTCTTTTGTGCCGATAAATATGAGGGGTGAAGTATTAGTTGAATGATCTAATAGTAGAGAAAAATTAATTTCAATAAAATTATTTATAATTTCAATTAAATCGAGTAAATCAATAAAGTATGACATGGTTGATAGAGAAATAAAGTTGAAGAGTAAATATTTAAACGTATGAAGAACTTGCACTATTTATTTTGAGAGACGATACACAATAAAATTCATTAATATTTATTGGTCTACTATTATAAGATAATAAATGATCATTTGTAAAAATTATCTAGCTTTTTGTTAGGATTCTTTTCTTAAATATTGTCCACTCATCACACGGGTACTAATATTAATACATTTTAAAAAGAAAAAAAATAAATATAATAATAAATGCATTTAAGTATTAGTAACTCCCTTCATTTATTAAGAGATATATTTTCATAAATGCATTTTCACTGCACGTAATTTTCTCTCTCCCCCATAAATTAAAAAAAAAGAATTATCTTAAACAAACTCTTTTCTTTTAACTTTTAAAAAGACTCTCTTTAATAAGGTTTCCACCTAGAAAATTTTGATATTATTTCTTTCTAATTTTATTTTAATGTTGACAGCTTTGAAAAATAAAATATCATTAATATATTTTTAATATATAATATTATGACTAATTTATATAGTGTAAATATTTCATCAATATGTTATAGTATAATATAATGCATATAGCTAAATAAAATAATTATATATACTATTTAAATATCTATAGTATATCAAATATATAGCGTCAATATGGAGTATAATTTATCACATATCTTATTAGAATAAAAAACACGCACAAAATCAAGAGTAATAATCTAATTTATAATATATTAATATAATATTTGTGATATTTACATTTTAAATTTCGAAAAGGCAACAAATTAAAAGCTATATCGTACAAAAACAATAAAAAAAACAATAATTGTTATAAGTCAACAATTATATTGACTAGTAGTCCGATCGATGAAATTGAGACTCAATTCAATCATAATATAAGTTAGATCAACATTATCCTGCTATAAGTCAACAATTATGTTGACTAGTAGTACGATCGATGAAATTGAGACTCAATTAAATCATAATATGAGTTGGATCAACATTACCCTGCTATAAGTCAACAATTATGTTGACTAGTAGTACGATCGATGAAATTAAAACTCAATTCAATCATAATATGAGTTGGATCAACATTATCCTACTATAAGTCAACAATTATGTTGTCTAGTAGTACGATCGATGAAATTGAGACTCAATTCAATCATAATATGAGTTTGATCAACATTACCCTGTTATAAGTCAACAATTGTGTTGATTAGTAGTACGATCGATGAAATTGAGACTCAATTCAATCATAATATGAGTTGGATCAACATTACCCTGTTATAAGTCAATAATTATGTTGATTGGTGGGGGTGGGGGGTGGGGGGTCGGGGTGGAGGTGGGGTAATTTTTTTTTGATATTTTTTAAAAAGTAAATTTTAATTTATTTATTTTTTTTGCGAGGGAGGGTGGCAGGTGTGGGGGGTGGGGGTGGCGGGTAGGGGTTGGGTTGGGGGGGTCGGGTTAGGGAGTGGAGGTAGGGTAAGAATTTTTTTAAAATATTTTTAAAAAAATAAATTTTAAAAATTTTAATTTTTTTTCCGACATTACATGCAATAGTACCTAGAAATACTACTGGAAAAATATATAAAAGATCGTTGGGCCATGCGGGCTCTACATAATAATTATGACTCATACCTTTAGCCAATTTAGCTCTTAATGCAGGATCATTCAAGTCAGGTTTTTTATTATTGGGATAGGTGGATTCCTATAGATTCATCCCCCGAGGGAACTGGACATGATAATTTTTAATCATCCAGCTCGAGCAAAAATAAAAAGAACCAAACGAATTCATATATCCATATAAAATATATATATATATATATATATTATACTATATATATATATATATATTATATTATATATATATATATATATATATATATATATGTGTGGTATATATATGGTATATATATGGTATATATATGGTACCTGTATTTACACATACACGTATATGATATAGTATAGGAATGGTTCAATGTAAGAAAAATTTGCCTGAATTCTTTTTTATGGAGTTGCAACTATCCATTCCTCCCCCGGCACGGTGGAGGTTCCGTAGCACGTCATGAACACCGGGCTAAGGGGCGATTGAGCAACTCAAGCAAACCGCCTTATCTTATTTCAACATAGGGACAGAAGGGAGAAGGTTGTGAAGGTGGCTTCGTTATCCATACCTCCGGTCGGGATGACCGACCCGGATTTTCACGAGCATTGGCGGGTTCTAAAGTGCCTGTCAAGGGCGCTAGCGCATATCCCGGAATGTGACTACCCGAGGATCACTCACTCTACTATAAGATCACTAAGAGGGATTAAATTACCAACTCCTCTTTCTAACTATAACTTCAGAACAGCTACGCTTGTCTCCCACTAAAGCAATTGTCGCAGCTCCCGGGGAGGGGGGCGTGGTTTGGGGTTGGGTGGGGGGGGGGGGGTAAGGAGCGGAGGTAGGGTAAGAAAAAAATTTGATTTTTTTTAAAAGTAAATTTTAAAAAATTTAATTTATTTTTGGAGGGAAGGGGGGAGATGTGGTGGGGGGGTCGGGGTAAGGGGTGGAGGTAGGGTGAGAATTTTTTTTTGATTTTTTTTAAAAAATAAATTTTTAAAAATTTGATTTTTTTAGGGGGGAGGTGTGGTAAGAGGGTGGGTGGGAGGGAGTGAGCGGAGGTGGGGTAAGAAAAAAAAATTAAATTCTTTAAAATTAAATGTAAAAATTTTTAAATTTTTTTTGGAGGTGGGGGGCTGGTAAGGGGGGGTAAGGGGTGGAGGTAGGGTAAGATTTTTTTTTTGAATTTTTAAAAAAATAAATTTTAAAAATTTTATTTTATTTTGGGGTGAGGGGTGGGGTGGGGTGGGAGGGCCAATAGGAGGTGGTAGTCAGAGTGATATGAATATTGAATTTGTTTTCCCTACTTTGTTTAAGGAAGTCATTTTTTTTATTTTGAAGGAACTTGTTTTCTTAGGGAAAATATTTTCCACAATTTTTAATCCAAACGAACATGAGAAAATAGGAAAACATTTTACGAAAAATCCCAACATTTCTTTCCTTTAAAACTATCCCCTTCACCCAAAACCAAAACCCTAGCACTCATTTACTAAACTCAGCCGCCACCCTCACCCCAAATTCTCTCTCTCTAAACTCCTCTTCGCCATATTCTCTTCCCCTCCGACGAACCGTCGTCGCTCCGGCGAGCCTCACCAAACCAGCCGTCCCCTACACTCTTCTCTTCTCCTCACTCTCCCATTTCCCATCCGAAACCACCATCTCCTCTCGTCGTCGCTCCAATTTCCATTTGCTCCACTTAAAAAAAACCAAAACCCCATAATTCGAAACCTTTTGCATGGCTTCTTCTCCTGACATTGCTTCTTCCTCTAATCGGCTATGGCTGTATTTTCAACGAGTGTTTTCCCTCTGAAAATGATAAGACCGATTTCTTTTTATTCCGTGATACACTTGGTCCTGAATTGCTTAAGGATCGACTGCAAGAAATGAAAGATTTGGGCATAGCCACTCATCATGAAGAAACTGCGATTCATTGGGCCAAAGAGAAGGTGGTAGAGTTTAAATTGATTGCCAAGATGTCTATGGTAAGTGATTGATTTCCCCTAATTCTTAAGTTTGTTTTGGTGTGTTGTAAGTTCCATTTTAATTATTTTCTTTGGATAGTCTTCAAGATCTGCTGTTGGGGGAGGATTAATCACATTCATCAAGAAATGAGTACTGGCTTTGAAAAAATTAATCGGTAGGGTCTTACTCAAGTAATTTCTCTTCTCTTCTTTAATTAGGTTTGTGTTTAAAATTTCTGATTTTTTTCTCCGCAGTGATGTTGAAGTGATTACAGAGACGCAGTTGTCTAACTATGCTCAGCATTTAGAGTTTAGTGTCTTACACAAACGAGAGATCTTCAAAATAAATAGGTATGTGTTCGGGTTCAGATATTAATCACTTATATAGTTTGTGTCTTGTTTTTGTTCTGTTCATAACTTTAGTTTATATGATTTATCTTGGTTTTTATGCATGCCCTCTAGTAAATGCATAAGTTGGAAACCTAATTTCTTTGCAAGACAAGTTATTACAGAGTGATTCAACCTGTCAAAATGTAGCCTATTTTTTGTGCATTAGTCTAGTTTACTTCAATAAAGACATGTCAATGTGAATTTGGAATCATCAAAAGAAAATGTTTGAATCTTTTCTTCCTTTTTGTTTTGATTCGCAAGTGTTATGTTTCATACTGTTTGAATCTTTTCTTCCTTTTTGTCTGTGTATTCAGTAACTGACTGGTTTAATTTTGAATAAACTCAAAAAAGCATATGCTTAATTTTGTGTTTAGGAAGCTTCATACTCACATTTCTTATATCACTCTAACACCAACCTTTTCAGCTGTAAGGTTTCTGTCCAGGGAAGTATTTTCAGTCCTCTTGTAACGAAAGCCGAAAGAGACCCGAGGGTAGTCTAATTGTATTATGTTAATATTTTCGTGGAGTCTCTTATTCATTAAGGGTCTTCAACTTGGGATTTTTTTACCAAATAATCAGTGGTTTAAAGATAACCAAAGTCTTGTAGTTTAACTTTCTTCATTTGACATAAGAGGCTTATCATATTCCTTTCAGCTACAATATAGCTCCTCTTTAACTGTTATCAGTCTGTATTTGAGTGCCCCTCTTAAGATGTCATCTATGTTTGGTTGTTGGTGTCATTTTTTGAAAAATGAAAAGAGTCGGCACATTAAAGAATTGCCGTGGATTTCTTGAGTTGATGGAACATCTTCGTAGTCTTGAATTATTCAGATCATTCGAATCTCTTTTGTTTTTGCATTTAGTTACTGCATGTTCAAATTTAGTTGTTTTCTGATTTAGGGATATTCATGAACTTCAACAAATATCCCTGGAAGGGATACACAATATCTTTCAAGTGAGTGATAGAATCAATCAGCTAGACTTCAATGCCAATCAGTTGATCGAGCATTTTCAAAATATTCATGGTGTAGTTCTTAATGAAGTTCAACAGTAAGTGTTGTGATATTATTTTATAATTATTACCTGTTGATTTTTAGTGTTTTATTATATTGCTAGGTAATGCCAATGCTACCTGTTGATTTTTAATGTTTTTTATTAGATTACTAGCTAATGTCAATGGTAATATTGAGCAACTGCAAATAAACATAGCTGCTTTAGCTGCTGCTGTCGATATGGAACATGTGAACAATAATGAAGGGTAGGTATTAGATTGTTTTATAATTTAAGTTTTGTTGCTTTATAATCATTAGTACCTGATGATTTTTATTGTTTTACTAGATTGATACATAATGCCAATGCGCACATTGCTCAACTACAAATCAACTTAGTTGTAGTAGCTGACAATATGGAAAATCTGTTACACCGTGTGAACAATCATGAAGGGTAGGTATTCGTTGGTTAATTTTCTCTAACAAATAATTTTAAGTTTTGTAATATTGTTTTATAATCATCATTACCTACTATTGATTTTACTGTTTTATTAGATTGCTAGGTCATGCTAATAATAGTATTGCGCAATTGCAACACAACGTAGGCGTGTTAGCAGCCAATATGGAAGATCATGAAGGGTAAGTACTCTTTGGTTTATTTGCTCCAAGTCTCTAACAAATAATTTGTATTAATATTTTCTTTATTTTGTTTCAGGAGGATAACGGTTCTGGAATTTTTTTGCTGGAGGTGGGGGCAATGGGGGCATGGCTGGTGGTTTTGGTGACGCCAATGGTGGTGGTCTTGGTGACGCTGATGCTGGTGCGTTTGGTGGCATGGATGCTGATGTTGATGGAGTAGTAGTGCTTGATGAGCAGCACTAATTACACTACACTGTCATTGTCTTTGCTTTAGCTTCAGAGTTAGTCTAGGTTGTCTTTTTTCTCAAGTCGCAGTTTATGTGTATAGTTACATGATGTTCAGATTTGGGCTGTTTAGTATTGAGCTAAATACTTTTAACTGATTAGCTATTTGTCCCAACTTGTTACGTAAAATGAACTTCAGAGTTAGTCTAGGTTGTCTTTTTTCTCAAGTCGCAGTTTATGTGTATAGTTACATGATATTCAGATTTGGGCTGTTTAGTATTGAGCTAAATACTTTTAACTGATTAGCTATTTGTCCCAACTTGTTACGTAAAATGAACTTTCTTGTGTGTTTAGTTTGCTGCTTTAATCTGAACATCATGTAACTATACACATAAACTGCGACTTGAGAAAAAAGACAACCTAGACTAACTCTGAAGTTTCTTTTACGTAACAAGTTGGGACAAATAGCTAATCAGTTAAAAGTATTTAGCTCAATACTAAACAGCCCAAATCTGAACATCATGTAACTATACACATAAACTGCGACTTGAGAAAAAAGACAACCTAGACTAACTCTGAAGCTAAAGCAAAGACAATGACAGTGTAGTGTAATTAGTGCTGCTTTAGGTGTTTTACATTTTTACTTTTTCTTTTTCATTTAGTTTGCTAGTAGAATGTGCTAACGATAGCATGATTCATAAACTTATTGCCTTTTCATGATTTAATAGACTTCACAATATGCTTTAGAAAACACAAGTTGGACACTTTGAAAAGATTTGTTCTTTTAAACATTTCATTATTCCTTTTTTGAGGTGTTAAGATTGTTTAATTCATCCGTCTATACTTTAATCTAGTGCTAGGATATTGTGGTTAGTCGGACGAACTATTCACAAACTTGATGACAGATTCAATCCCTCGAGTTAAATAAAATGGTAATGACTTTGGTTTGATTGACCCATTGTCTTTGAAGAGTTAATGAAGTCAGTCAAGTGGTCTGTATGTCTGGTGGCCCTTAATGATAATTTGAGCCTGTCCAAGTCTTCGTATAACTATCTATTAGCTTAAATTGGTTATTGAAATAGCTTTCAGCCTCCAAATTAGTATTTATATCCTTGACTTTGTGTTAATATCAATTGGGTAATAGTTTACGTTAATATCTGCTTCCTTTCACTAGTCATTATTTCTCAATAAGAAGGAACTAACGAAATCTTTTTCAACTTCATCAAATAAAACTCTATGAGCTTCGTTATCAACAAATAGCCTCAAGCAAATCTGTCCTTTCCAAGGATGTAACAGACAAAATGTAATTAGATCTCATTGAAATTAAGAAAAACTTTATCAAAATAGTGGGAGAAAAAAAGAGAACAAGAAGGGAATAAGCTCTCAACTCTCAAGCCTCGGAGAAGAGCAATCTCTCATGGAAAAAAGGCAATTGCCTGGCAAGATCCGACTAAGCCAATCTTGAATCTCTCTAAATACTTCAAAGAAGAAGAGGCGGCTAGAAATCCAATGAAAATACCTGTCATCAAACCTAAGGAACGCACCACATATATTAAATAAATCTGGATGTTGGTACTGCAACAGAGATAAAGTTGACATTTAGAAAGTTTACTACATAAAGATTATGAGTCCGGCGCTGGAAGGGCATCTATTTCAGCCCATTGCACGGAAAGGGGCATGTTCCTAAAACATATACCGAAACAAGTTATTCCCCTGGACGAACTGTGAAATTTGTTAACGTCAACATTCATTCCTCCATTTGTTAATTCAAGCTTTTTGGGCGAAACCGATTTCAATGGTTGTTTTGGACTTCGGCATTTCTTTCTTGGGTAAACTGCACACCATTTTCCATTAGCTTATCATTATCTTACTAATTATATTTACTTTTTGAGCATGCCTGTCTATGAAAGTTAAGTTAAGAATTATTTTGCATTTCCTAATCAAACATTATGCATATATATAACACTACTTATTTCCATTTGTAATTAAAAGAGAACAGAAATAAAGGAATCAACCGAGACACCAAAGTGTTCTTTTTTAATACCTCTTGAGTTATTTAGGATTATGGTATATTTAAAATATGCCCTTTCAGCGCCGGACTCTAAAGATTAGGTCGGATAGAAAGAACATTTTGGCGTGTTGGTTGATTCCTTAATTTCTGTTCTCTTTTAATTACAAATGGAAATAAGTAAGGTTACATAGGTTCACGGTTCACGGTTATGAGGCTTTTGGTCTTTCCTCTTCATTGTTTTCTTTTTCTTTTTTATTTTTACTTTCTCACTCCCTTTAAAATTGTTTCTTGAAAAGATAACAGGTCCAACCTTTAACCTTTAACTGTATCTTCTCACTTTTATAATAGTATAGAAAGATGGATATATAGATTAGGGAATCAATGAATAACGACTTTATATTCACCATTCTATAGGAGGAGTTGAAGGAGGTAGCTCGCAAAAGAAACGGGTGTCTATTAACCTTACAGTATAGGCGTTTGTCTATAACTTAAGCTACAATTACCTTTTCTTCCTATAAATAACTCAGGCTAGTCTATCCCAGGAAACAAAAACCGAGTATAACGCAGCCAGGCCTAGAAAGAGCCAACATAAATCCCCCCGTGTTTGGCACAAAGGTAAGGAATATTGACAATCTTGTCATCAACCAAACTAGGAATTGCAGAGGTATTCCATCTTCATTCATCATCATCCACAGCACCATTCTCTCCACCTTCTCCATCACTTCCCTGCCTCTGCAATGGCTCATCCTCATCTGATTCTGACAGTGCCTGCCTTCGCCGACTTGCATTTGATGAAGGTTGCATTTGATGAAGGTGCAACCTTCAGCAATCCAAAAAGAGACTCAGTGAACCAAAACATTCTATGCAGGAGTTGCAATATAGTCCAGCAAAGAGATTAAAAGAAACTAGTCAAAGTAGTTTTTCATTTCATTTATCATTCTACCACTATGACAATTTAAAGGTACCGCAGCAAGTAAAAGAGGAGTCACAAGGGTTAATTTTCTTGTTTTCTTGACCAGAATTTCCGCAACCTTCAGCAATCCAAAAAGAGACTCAGTGAACCAAAACATTCTATGCAGGAGTTGCAATATAGTCCAGCAAAGAGATTAAAAGAAACTAGTCAAAGTAGTTTTTCATTTCATTTATCATTCTACCACTATGACAATTTAAAGGTACCGCAGCAAGTAAAAGAGGAGTCACAAGGGTTAATTTTCTTGTTTTCTTGACCAGAATTTCCGACTACTCAAGTTTAGATAGGAACGAGGAAGTAAATGCCCTTTACATCCCTTCCAGTTCTACCAAACCACCTAAAGGGAAAAGACATTTGCCCAATAAGATGAACAAGCATACGCCAAATCATCCTCTCTATCCCTTGAACCAAACGTATAACAGTGGAAGGAGAATACATATATATACACAGAGAAGAGAAAGAGAGATTACAGTGTCATCCTCGGCATCGAAATCTTCAAGCCCAGCTGCTGCAAGTAGATCCTGTGGACTATTCTCTGCTTGATCATCATGATCATTTGTTTGATAATTAGATTCTTCATAATTTCTGTTGCGGTCAACATCATCCACTTCTTCCTGATCATCCATCTCAACTTCTGCTTCCTCAGCAGATTCATAATGAGATTTCTTGTCCCTCTTTCTCCGCTTCCCACCTTTCTTCCTCCTCCTCTCACCATGCCCGCCCTCGTCATCTTCATTCTGGAGCCTGTCCTTCCGCTTAGAGGCAGGAGTACTGCTTTTCCATTGTTCCTATAAGCAAAATACGCAAGTACTAAACTTTGTGCAACTGAACTTCTTATCCTTGGAGAACTGAGAAGAGAGATGAAGAGCAATGATATGTAAACCAACTAAAGTACAAGTTTCACATTGCTGTTTAGAGATCAACAATTGTTTCCTAAACAGAATATATGATCTTAAAGCAACTTAACGGCATATATACTCAATGAAGCACAACTTTCAAGCACTCTGTAAACCTTGACAAGTTTACACCTTCCATATTAATGATATAGCTTCTATTTTAGTATTTTTATCATACTAAAGACATTATGCCATCAACTAAACAAGAAAATAAATCTGCCAATTCTTGGTTAATCGAAATAGTGTATAAATGCCAACTTTTAATAATCTTAAACCAACTCACTCCTTTTATCCAAAAGTACTCAGGTGAAAAATTCTGATTAATAAATTCTATTTCCCAAAGTGAAAAATTCAAGGACTATAACCTGACATGGTATCCATTAGGAGAAAGTGAGGCTACTTATGTGAAGATAGTGTAAAATTTTCTTCTTTTGGTGCTCAGAAAAATCTATTACAATAACTTCTCTGAGTATATAAAGCTGACGTGACCTCACAACAATTGTGATAGCAGTGACTACGAGAAAATATACCTTAATACGCTCTAAATGCTGCTCTTGCTGCATCACTTGCTTGAGTTCATCCTCTTGTTTTCGTCTCTCTAGCTGTTTCCAAAAGGCATGTGAGTAAAAGCATGCAGCGAAAGCTATAATCATAAGATGCAGTGCTATAGAGAACTAACTTGATATTTTCTCTGTTCCTCGGCTTTTCTACGATTTTCTTCAGCCAATGTGACCTGACGAGCAAGTTCTAGTCTCTGCTTATTCTGTTGATCTTCATGCTCAGCTGCCTCACAATGAACTTTTGCAGCCTCAAGCAAATGCTTGCAATATCCAACATGAGTTTCGATTTTTTTCTCATCAAATCCATGAACAAGAAGATTTGAAGGTGCAGACAATAGACTGAATAAGCGAGCTGCATTCTTCAGCTCTGCAACTGTTGACCTCACCTACACAGTCAAAAAATACAAACATAAGAACTAAGAGATGCCCCTTTTTCTTTGTCTGTGTTCTAATTGTATAATTTATGGTAAACTATAGCACTCAAAGTCTCATTAAGCAGAAGATGAGCCATGTTTTGTCTAATCACCTCCCCCAGTTCTTCTTCGGCCTACCTCTTCCTCTCCTTAAGCCTATTATAGCCAACCTCTCACACCTCATTACTGGTGCATCCTCACGCCTCCTATTCAGATGCCCAAACCATCTCAGCCTCGCTTCCTTCATCTTGTCTGCCACGGAGGCTTCAGCTTCAAAGACTATTTTGGTTCAATATAGTATGTGGCACAAATATGTCATTAAAGGACTGTTAAACAGTTATCATATGCACACATGATGGACTTGCATCTTATCTAGAAAATCATGAATTCATCACAGCATATGATATACATTTAAGAACGTGAACAAGGAAAAGCAGTTAAAAGGACTAAATCATTATCAGGAAATCATGAAATCATCACAACATATGATATATATTTAAAAATGTCAACAAGGAAGAGCAGTTAACGAGACTAAAATAAAGAAACCCATTCATTTCAGTTTCACAAAGGGGAGGATAAAAGAGGAAGGAGAGGAAGAAAGGAGAAGCTCATTTCAGTGAACCTCATCAACAGTCCGCTTGGTCTTTTGTAACGTTGAGGCTGAAAATTTCTGTAGTGCTACACCAGTGTCAAATCTCAACGTATAATTTGAAGGTGCTAAGTGGATGGCTCTTAATAAAGTCTTTTTACAATCCTGCCAATGTTCAGCTTCATAATGTGTTCTTGCTAAATAAAGAAGCACCTGACTGTCGGTATTATGATAAAATTTCCGCAGGCAATTTTGATACTGCAAGAACAAGGCCTCAACACATTCAGTGCTGTGAAAATATCAAACCTGAGAAATAGCTAAAAATTGAAGAGAGCATAAGAACATACCATTTTCACAGCCAATGCGAAGTTGCCTTGAGCAAAGTGAACATGTGCAAGATTAATCCACACATCAGGCATCTGGACGAAAACATTTCCACTGGCAGCTTCTTGAACCTACAAGGATGAAGGTCCAGCAGATACTTCATAAACTTGGAGTTTTGCCTCACCATGTAGAAGTAGAAAAAGCTAACAGACCTGTGTGAAAAGATCCTTTGAAACATCAAATTGACCTTTTTCTGCCAAAACAACACCAGCACCATTTGCAGCATAGAGATTTGCATTATGCTGGAAGAGAACCTGATGGAATGAACAGTATTGGCACATCAGACAACTGAAAATGTTCAACCAACAGTCTTATCAAAATTCAAACAGAAAAATCCGAAAAGGAAGTCTGAAGCTTAAACAAAATGAAGTCCATTTCAAAAGACTGTATGGCATACAAAACAAACCTATGACACGTCAAATATACTGTTTCTAATAGAGTTTATTAATTTATTTTGACGTATAAAATTATCTCATTAAGAACACCTAGACACATACGCTAAAACAAGAAATCTAATATACACATAATGTTAAGTTACGTCATTATCTTACTTAGCACATTTACAGCAATTTTCAATGGTCTCCCTCTAAAGATCCACAAAACTCCGTAAACTTATCTACAAAAATTCAAAAAATAATACTAAATAAACATATAACTGATGAATTCAATTCACGCACTTGAGACACTTTAAAGACTATATCAGATAGGCAACCTGTGAGAAATAAAGGGACAGAAAATTATTATTGAGATGCGTTACTTAACTGTCTTACACTAAACCCTATGTATAAACATACTTTACACCGTCCTAGATACCTATTTTTACATGTGGGAAACTAAGCATAGTATTTTATACACGAATAATCTAAGTCTCCCTCTCAAGCCGGTGCATATGTGTCATATGAACCAAGCTGTTGCAAATGTAACTAATACAAGTAGGGGTGGGCATGGTATGGAGATACCGAATACCATATCAAAACCGAAATTTTCGATACAACAGTTTCAGTATTATGGTATTTGATATGGTAATTTGGTATCCATTTTTAAAAAGTTTATACAGTATAAAAGAATACCAAATACCGTACTGAAGTATATAGTTACATACAAAATTCATATATATTATTATAATACTAGCAAATATATAAAATAGTATTAGTACAAACCTAATTATTTAGATGTTAGAACTTTGACTACTCTTTTTTTTAAAAAATAAAAATAAAGGTGGCAAAACAACCAAATTACATAAAACAAATAATCCAAGGGTACAAAAACCAGGCCAAAATAGCCTGAAGTGAATGGGTCAAGCCCAACAGAGGCTCAATCTGACTCTAACTCGAACAAAAAAAAATCAAAACCAAAAAGAAATAAAAGAAAAAGCACAAAAACTCCTCGATTAGGAAAGTAAACTTTGACTACTCCGTCTCGATAGAAATGTCCTTTTTGGGTGATTGATTAACGAAGGGAATTACTTGTACTTTCTTTTGAATATTTCTACATGTGAAAAGTGTTAGTATGATATAATTGAAACGTTTCTTGAAAAACTAAAGTCATAAGTCTCTATTATATGAGTATATGTAAGTTGAGTCAACCAAACTATAGTTACCGATTTACCGTACCGCAAAATACCGAAATCGAACTTTAAAATACCGAACCATACCGAATTAATTTAGTATGGTAATAGTATAGTATTTTTAAAAACCGAAAACCAAACCAAAATTTTCAATACCATACCGTGCCCACCCCTAATACGAGAACCACTGAGGGACTTAGTGAAAATATTTCTAAGCTGACCATTCAACTTCACAAATTTTGTAACAATATCTCCTGAGAGTATATGTTCTCTAACTAAATGAAACACAATCTAATGTGCTTAGTCCTCTTATGGAACACTAGATTTGACGCAATCTGAAGGCCGCTTGATTATCACACACAAGTTTCATCTGACTGATTTCTTCAAATTTAATTCTCTGAGCAATTGTTTGATCCAAACTTGATACAGTCATTGCTCAATATTCTAGTTTTGCACTAGATCAAACAACCAAATTTTGTTTCTTGCTCTTCCAAGACACCAAATTACTCCTGCTAAAACACAACATTCAGATGTAGAACATCTATGAGAAGCTGATCCCTGCCCAATCAACATCTATGTATCCAATGATTTGCTCATGGCCTCGATCTTCGAAGAGTAGTCCTTTGCTTGGGGCTGATTTTGATATGTTGTAGCATGCGGACAACTGCATCCAATGACTATCACAGGGAGAATCCATAAACTGACTTACAACTCGCACAGAAAGAAAAGGTCACGGCTAGTCACTGTGAGGTAATTCAACTTATGAACCAGCTGCCTATATCTTGAAGGATCACTAAAAGGCTCCCTCTATCCTAGCAGGAGTCTAGCATTCGGATCTGTAGGAGCATCAATGGGTCTATATTTCATCATTCCCGTCTCCTTAAGAATATCTAAGGCATACTTTCGTTGGGAAATAACAATGGTTGATCTAGACTGAGTAACTTCAATACCTAAAAAATACTTCAATCTACTGAGATTTTTAGTCCGAAGTGAGTGTTTTACCCCCAAAGTGGGACTTCCCTGCGCAAATCCGAATTTAGTGGGACCCCAAAGCTGGGAACACCAGGTGGAACCCCCCCCCCCCCCCCCCCCCCACACACAAAAAAAAAAAGAAGGAACTTTTTCTTCTTTCTTATCTTTTGAAGCCTCCAACTAGCGATTGCCTCCGCGACCAATCCTTGGCATCACCATGTAATGTCAAAGAAGGGAAGTCAAGGAGACCACACCTTGTTCATACGACACTCAAAAACAGGAAAGGTGACAGCATTATTGGTTTATGTGGATGACATCATAGTAACAGGTGATGATTCAGAGCAGATACAAAATTTGAAGAAGTGTTTACTCAAGGAATTTGACATCAAAGAGCTTGGGAGATTGAAATATTTTTGGGAATCGAAGTGGCACACTCAAAACAAGGTATCTATATTTCCCAACAAAAATTATGTGTTTGATTTGCTGAAAGAAACAGGAAAATTAGGGTGTAAACCAGTGGCTACACCAATTGAATATAATCATAGGTTGTGCAATGCTCCAGAAGATTCTGTGGTAGATAAAGGCTTGTATCAAAGGTTTGTAGGGAAATTGATCTAGTTGTCCCATACAAGGCCAGACATTGCCTTTGTTGTAAGTGTTGTTAGTCAATTTATGCATGATCCTAGAGAAATGCATCTTCAAGCTGTCAACAGGATTCTACAATATCTTAAAGGAAGTCCGGGGAAAGGAATACTATTCAAAAGAGGAGGAGACATGGTTTTAGAGGCTTATACAGATGCGGACTATGCTGGTTCGTTAGTGGATCGAAGGTCAAGTTCTGGGTATTGCACATTCTTAGGAGGAAATCTGGTGACTTGGAGGAGTAAAAAAACAAATTGTAGTAGCCAGATCAAGTGCAGAATCTGAGTTTTAGATATGGTCTTTATATTAATGATCATGTTCTTACCAATTTGCAATTCTTACTATTATTTATCTCTTCTCTGTTCCTTCGTGATTTTTTTGGTTAAGATTATCCACATGAAACACATTCCGTTTTGGGACCTCCAAAATATTTGGCATCACATATTATTCTATACATTCACAACTCTTAAGAATTCAAACAAAACTATTCAGAGCTTAAATATTGATGCAATGGTTTCTATATCAAACTAATTTTCCAATCTTTTTTCTTTAATAATAGAAGTGTATGCGCAACACTGTGCACACCTCGACTAATTCACCGGATACCTTCCAACAACATATATACCGAGTAACTCCACCCACAAAACCTTAGGCAAATGGGAGGAATTCACATAGTATCACCTCTACTAAGATTTGAACCTTGGACCCCAAGGTTGTTACTCCATCTCTTCAACCCCCAGCCACTTCACTTTTTAAATATGTTCTTGTTCTTTCACTACCACTAGTATAATGCCCAATTCAAATCAACCTCTTAACTCAGTGTCCAATCAAATTAACATCATAAAAAATGGAAAAAATGATAAACTTTCAGATATAAAGAGATTTTAGAAAAGAAAACTCTTTCCCGATAAATGAGTCAAACTGACCCACTTGATTACCTTCTTGAGGCCTTCTAAAAAAAATACTTTCTTCTAAAAAATACTTTCTTCCACTTGACGCTTTCCCAATTTAATATGCATTATACACATAAATATACCTGGGGATCACGAGGATCAATTTTTGTGGCTTTCTTCAAATATTCCTGAACCTTCTCTGCCTGGCCAAGCTGCACATAAATGTGTGCAAGAGCCTGCAAAAAAAAAAAAAGAAGATAAACTATTCAAATACAAGAACAACAACAACAACAACAACAACAACATGCCCAATATATTCCCACAACCAAATAACAAAAGCAAAATGTTGACAATAGTCAGAACTGAAAGCAATGAACAGAATAGTTTATCAAGTTTCCTTATATAATAATAAAATGTTGACAATAGTCAGTCCCAACAAAGTACTCTATCAAGTATCAACTCACTTTCACTGTTTCACAACTTTCAGGGTAAACCTCCAAGACTTTCTCAAAATTCCCCAGCGAACTCCGAAGATATCCCAACTTCAGCTGTACTTGTCCCAATCCTAACTTAGACAAACAAGGAGAATGGTGAAACAGATTAAAAATAATGATTTAGTTGGCAAGTTCTATTTCCCGATTGACAGCCTAAACCTTTTGTTGCACTTTACAGGAGCGTGTGGCCATGAAAATTGTGAGTATTTGAAAAAAGTAGTTTTTGATTTCAAAGTGAAAAATGATATTTGAAAATTGGAGTTGTGTTTGGCCATGAATACAAATTGGAGTTGTTTTTGAATTTTTGTGAGTAATTTGGAGTGAAAACACCTTTTTGGTGTTTTTCAAATTCCTGAAAATTCTGAAATTCAACTTCAAGTTGAATTCCGGAATTATATGGCCAAACATGTTTTCCGGAGTTTAACCCTGGAAAAAAGTAAAAAAATTCCATGGTCAGACGCCCCCCCTACATCCCCCAATCACAACAATTGACCATTTAACTTGTTTCAAAGGAGGCAACAAGTGTGCATTTTGTTACGGCAATTTTATCTTTTGAAGCACCTTTGCTAAGTACCATTCTTGGCAGTTATACTAATAATCCTCCAACATCTGATGAATTTATCATTACAGTCATATAGAGGCTCAAGGTGGTTATAAGGAGACAATTTCTCAGGTTCAGACTTGTTAAACTTGTGAGAGGCTTATCCACCCAGGACAACTTGGAAGAAAGATGCTCCAAAGCGTGGCAATGCTTCTTTGTTCCCTATCTCGATTCTTTTTCATTTTTTCATGCTACACCTTCCAATTACAACCTACTGAAAAATTCATTTGATATTCGATGATCTATCATAGATTAAAACTTATGAATTTTGGATCCCAACAATGTTCTCAATGGAAACTCAAAGTAATGCAAACCTCAAAAAGAGAAATAATAGAAAATACTTAGTGACAAGCAGGAAGAAAATTACGTAACATAATAGGGTAATACAAATTCATGCGGCTTATTGCTTTCATTTACAGATGCCATGTAGTACATTCCAGCTTCTCATAGTCACCCTTAAGTCACGGGAAATAAAATAAATACCATCAGAATAAAGCTTCAGGGGAATCATAAACAAGGGTCACCCAATTACTGATGTAAAAGGGATTAAAGAGTTGTGCATCTTCAGACCTTGCTGTGGTAAGATCGTGCCAAATTGTAGTATGAATGAGACTTAGTTGGCCCATGAGTGGTTACAGCAAGTGCAGTCTCAGTCAATTGCTCCACAAGGAAATGCTGACCAGTGAAGAAAAAATGATTGGCCAGATAATTTAGAGCCATTACAGTAAGGATACATCTCGAAGGCTCTTCGCATCTTTTCCATTCCTCTCCTAATACCAGAAGCTGTACATAGAACGCTGACACCAAGTTAGACAACAATACTGCTATAAACTCTATTTTCACATTACCAAAATCAGGAACAACTGTAATTCCTGAGAAATCTCAATTAGAGCTTTTTAATTATTTATTTTTTTGATAACTGTCGTGTCTGGGCCAGCTTGCGTGCACCTCGACTAATTCCATGGGATACCTGCCACCTCCCACCTCCGACCAGCAACAGGTACCAGGTAACTCTGTCCTCCAAGGCTAGAACAGATAGGACGAAATCACCTAATGTTTTTTGTCCCTGCTAGGAGTTGACCCTGAGCTCAACCCCCATCATTGACCACTAGGTCACTAGAGCTTTCTAAGCAAGATAAGTGTATTTCACAACAACTCTTTCAGATACGCAGGTAAGAACTAATTTTCTCTGAAGAAGCAAACTTAATCTGATGGTTCACTTTTTTCTCCTACAAGGTTGTACAGCCATCTGACTTTTAAGTGCCTGGAAGGTGCAGAATTAACTTCAAATCACATACATAGACTTAATATATCAATAAAAGGGGAAAACACACCTTCATTGTTTTGCAGATCCAGAATTGCTAGTGCCACCAGAGCGTCCACATTTTCTGGATCTAACCATACTTTCAGAAGTAGTTACAAGAAAGTCATATCAGTTAAAAATAAAAATAAGGGGGATCTGGTGACGATGCATCCTGTGAGGGAATGGTCATCAGTTAAGAATAACAAAATGAATTATAACAAAATTTAAAACGCAAAATTCTACACTTGCCTGCAAGACACGACAAAATGCCTGCTTTGCCTTACCCAATTGGCCCAATTTGTATCTACAGAGACCTATTCCGAGCCTTACCGCAGCAGGACATTCAGGAAACACTTGCAAGGCCCTCTACCAAATACAGACCAGCCACAAAAAGGCAACATAGAGTCAATATCATTTCTTCTAACAATATCTAGAGAGCTATATAACATTATACATGCTAGATTAGTTATGATGTTTCCCAACTGGGTTTTTTCTTCATTTGGCATGAAGAAGGAGAAGCGACGCCCATTCTCCCATCCAAGGCCAATAAATTATCCTATCAATAAAGTAACGGATGGACGATGAACCTTATATAGCTCTAGTGAATCAGAATATCTTCCATGGCTAAACTGAACACAGGCCTGCAAAAGATTGAGGTTGCTATGAGAGTCGATACAAGATGTTGACACTTGGAATTAGCATATCCTTAGAAGGGTTTTGCAGCGGAGCACAAGAAGCAAAAAAAATTTCAAACAATTTTTATTATGGAAAAATTACATCATACAATAGGTGCAGTTCTTCAGTGAATTATACGTAACATGTTACCATAGTCATCCACATCACAGTTTTTGTGCAGCAGAGCACAGGGAGCAAATAATACATCATTCAAAAGCTGCAGTTATTCAATTAATTATCCTCAACATGTCGCCATGGTCATCAACATCACAGTTCTTGGGCAGTAGATTAATTTCATTTCCACGCATATTGAAGGGTTTAAGCAGATCAACCAGCATCATGTTTATAAGCAAGGTGGCTTAACTTCATAACATGTAAAAAATTTAACATATTAAATGTTTTTGAAACGAAAACAAGCATGGAATAGGCTTATGGCTTACCTGACCCAGGAGAGCAGGAACATTATCACGATCTCCATCAAGTACAATCTTAAAAGCAGCAAATGCCTGCTCTATATAGCCCTTGGCAAGTAAGAGCTGACCTGTAAAGCATGTGAATGCTCGTCCGGTTGGTAAATAATTACATGGATACTATTACACCTTTTTTTTTCCAGCTTATACAACCTTATATGGTAGGAAAGTGTTGGAAAAGTAAGGTTTATTACAAGCACGATGAAAATCTCACTCCCTCACACAAAGGTCAGAAACTCAACAAATATGCTTGGCATAGCCTACAAGCTCCTACGAAGTTCAGGCAACCCTCTTCCCAAAGTGAATAGCAGGGGGGAAATTCAGATGTTTATTAGAAATTCGATAGCAGCAAATTAATGAAGCAAACTTAGATGATAACCTATAGGTTTTTAGTAATATCAGGCAACCCTCCTTATCAAGAAAAAAGTAATTTTAGGCAACTCTTTTTCCAATGTGAATAGCAGGGGAAATCAGAAATTTGAAAACCCTGGTTAAATAACATCCATTTATCCCCTGGAACGTACTGTAGACTTAACCAAACAATAACAACAACAATATACCTAGTGTAATCTCACAAGTGGAGTCTGGGTAGTGTGGTGTGTACGCAGCCTTACCCGTTGTTTACTTAACCAAACAATTAAGTAAGATAATCACATCTCTGTGAAATCCTAAATATGTAGCCTTATCAAAGAAATGTCCTATCCGTAACAGGGGTCAATTAAATGTAAATTGCTCCACCTCAGCAAAATGATTTTAAATCTCAACTGCAAAAAGGCATCGATTTACGTGTTTTAAGCATTAATATCCACAATAAATAAATGAAATAATGGTCACCTTTCCCAACCCATGTAGAGGGCTCGTGCATGTCAATTATGGATGCTTAATTATAATATTGAGTTGCCATTATAAAGTGCTCTTCCTTTTCTCTTTGTTTCGTCTCAATCTTCCCCAGATAACTGTACTATGCACCTAATGTATTGAGAATGGCAATCCTCTCATACCTCACATCTGCATAATATTCATCAATCTCTGCACCATAACAATGTGCAATAGGAATTAGTCTTTTACAAAGAAGGAAAGACAGAAACAACACATTCATTCTCAAAATAAAAATTCATTCTCAAAAGACAGAAACAACACATTTCCGACTTCTCAATGAGAATGGATTTATACCCATTCAATCTACTTAAACGTGTCAGCATCAATCAGCTAGTATAAACACAAATAATGAAATAAGTACCTGGGCTAGACCCTTCTTCCAAGATTGGCCGAAACTGATCGATTTTGCCTTGTTTGAAATATTCCCTCAGCGAAAAAACCAGCATACATTTGTGAGGGGGAGGAACAGAGAACTTTTAGAAAAACAAAACTCAAATGTTGTGAAACGTGAGACTTATCATGCATGTTATCTTTAGTAAATTTGTAAAACTGCTCTTTATCTCCTACACAACACAATCATCAAGCAAAACCAAATCATGGGCTCACGAAAAGACACAGGAAAGACAGTGTCAGTCCTATGACATGGATAAGTGCTCCTACATGTATAACTGCCAGATTCATAATTGAACATAACCAAACGAGAAACTCAGTCAATGCTCAGAACTTATCACATTAAAACAGATGTAAAGACATATACCAATAGCAAAATTCAACAACAGAAAAAAGGTCAAACAAAACTCCAGTAACAAACCAAGAAACATAAATCTCAGGTGTGTGAAATCTCAACCAGAACAATTTTCTAAAGGTGTGAATTGAACGTACAGCGATAATAAGCCAGAGATCAAGAGGAGCTTATTCAGCCTTGAGAATGTCAGAAGCATCCCTAGGGAGTTGGTCCAATGCTACCCTAACCTCCTCTTCTGAGTTTTGCACTGGAATGCACACAGAAGCCATTGGATTCAACCAATAAGCAAAGCAAAACCCTAGGTTTCTTTGTGGAGAAGATGAATATATTGCTGAAAAAGAAGAGCTTTTCACTTTGAGCTGGCTGATTATTGAACAGAGTGGTGGGTGTTCTATGTCCGGGGGCTCTCTAATTCTTTTCTTGAGAAAATTGAATGGAAGGTGATACTTAATGTCAAAATTAATTTTGATGACACTTTGACCAGTTTAAGGTCAAAGCTCACTTTAAAAAAGGATTAATTTAATTAAGGACTAAATTAATATTTTTAAAATTTGTTAATTTTTTTAAAAATATAAAAAGACTCAATTCAACTCCCCCAATTCTCTTTTTTTTCTTCTCCCTTAATCGATCAAATCAATTTCAAATTTTAAAAAAAAATCTCTCTTCTCTTTCTCAACTATTGCGATTTTGCTCCCAACATCTTCTTCTTCTTCTTCTTGTCTGTTCTTTTCTCGACAAACAGAAGAATTCCGGTAGAATCGATCTTTGCTTTTTCTCTCTCTTTTCAAGTAAAGTTTTCTCTTTTATTTGGTTCAAAAAGTTGGAAAGTTAGGATTTTTAAAAAATTAGGGTTTTAATTAAAGAAGAAGAAGAAGAACTGGAATTGTGGGTTGATAATTTTGTTGTTTTATGCTTAAAAATGAAAGAAACTCTAACTTGTGGTATTTGTTTACACTTGATACGATTGTATATTTGTAAATAGTGTGTGTATCTTAAGTGAAATATGAATTTTTGTTGTTGTTGTTATTCTTGTTCTTGAACATTATTTGTGAAAGTAGTGAAATTTTGATTTTTGCAAGTAATCTGTTATAACAGATTAGTTGATTTGTTTTAGCAAATAGTTGTTGAGGTTTGAATTTTTGTTGTGTCTTGTGTTGTTCTTATTGTGTCTTGTTGTTGTTCTTGTCTTGTGTTATTGTTTTTTATGTAAGTGAAATTTTTGTTATTGTTGTTGTTGAAATCTGTTGCTACTGTTGTAGAAGGGTTTTGCATCTCAAAAAGTTAGGCTTTTTGAAAATAATGCTTTTGGTTAATGAATAAGAAGTAGACTTGAACTGAGTTAAGAAGAAGAAGACTTGAACTAAGTATTCTCCTCAAAGTTAGTGTTAATGTTGTTGTTGTTCTTGAACATTTTGTTGGTGTTATTGGTGTTGTTGTATTGGTAAATGTTGGTGTTGTTTTTGTATGGTGTTGCTTTTGAAAATTGTTATTCAAGTGGTAAATGTTGGTTTATGTTGATGTTCTTGGTGATATATATATATATGTGGTAAAAATGTTGTTAATATTCCAACAGATGTATAATATGTTGCAACATAATAAGAATTTGTTGAAACATATTACACATCTGTTGAAAACAACTATACCATCTATTGATTTACTCTGATTATGTTTCCAACAGATGACTCATCTGTTGCAACTATTGGGTCATCTGTCGGATAAAATCAAACAATAAACCTATTATTTTGATTTCATCCAACAGATGACCCATCTGTTGCAACAAGCAGGTCATCTGTTCCAGCAGATGACTCATCTGTTGCAATAGATGAACATCTGTTGCAACAAGTTAGTCATATATTGTAACAAATGACTTATCTATTGGATGAAATTGAAACTGTTTTGATTTCTTCCAACAGATGAGTCATCTGTTGGAACAAATGGGTCATCTGCTGAAACATATGTGTCGTCTGTCGAAATTATTATTTTACTGTATTGTATTTGTTAATTTCACTGTTATCCTTTTTTAATAATACACAAATAAATTATTATTTTTTCCTCGTGTTTGTAGATAAAATGGCTCCCACTAAAAGAAAAGGAAGTGAATCAACTCCAAATAAAGGAAGAAGAAAAGTAGCTAGGGTACATTCACCACTAAATAAACTTGCTATACAAGCAGTATCTCAATTAGAAGAAGAAGTCTCTTCTCAATCAGCTTTAGATATAGAAGAAAAGAAAGAAAAGGAGAATGAGAATGAGAATGAAATAAAAAGAAGTGAAGAATCTGAAGATTTGAATAAAGATGAACAAGAAGATGAGGGAAGTGAGGGAGATGAGGAAGATGAAAGAGAAAGTGATAGAGATAAGAACTCAGTAAAGGAAGAAGGTGTAGATAAAGAGGGTGATGGAGAAGATGATGAAGTAGAAGAAAATGATAAAAATGACGAAGGAGAAGAAGAGGAGGGAGAAGAAGTGGAATCAGAGAAAGGAGAAAAAGGAGGAGATAATGAAAGCGAACATGAGGAAGAGGAACATCTTCATCCTAACAGTCCTTCCACTGAAGAGCTTGTCAAAACCTTCTGCATTGATAATTTTTCTATGAAAATGCAGTGTGATGCTGCCACAAATTTAACTGGCGATTGTGTGGTAAAGTCAGCCATGGGATAATCTTTTGACACCTTCAGAAAAATACTTCGAGAACAAAAATTGGATATTTATTTAAGAAACAGCTATTTTGGGCAATATCTTGATTTGTCAGAGTACAATAATGCTCGTTTTCAAATGACCATGGTGTATGGTCTTCTCAAATGTAGGTTTATGTATGAGAACAATGATAAGATGGATGAAGTCTGGATAAATTACTGTGGCATGCCACTTTGTTTTGGGTTGAAGGAATTTTTCATAGTTACTGGACTAAAATGTCATCCTCCTTCTCAACCTATGCCTATTGTTACACAAAAAAAAAATACCCCGCACACCAAAGACAACAACAAAGAAAGGATCTAAGTCAGCAATCAAGACTGTCAAGAAAATTCAAAAGGGCAAGTCAACTGATGGTGATGACGTAGTGTCCCTTGTTGGTTCAAGCTTCAAGAATGTAAATTTCCTTCAAGAGTTTGAAGGTAAAGGCTTTCAAAGAAGCACAAGCAATCATTGTGCTTGATTTGGTTTGTACATAATATTCTTTGGGAGAGAGACGTTAACAACAACATACCACTTGATTTAATAAAGCTTTCGAAAGATCTGGAGGCATTCAACAACTATCCTTGGGGTCGTGAAAGTTTCATAATGACTATCAAATATTTGTTGACTCTGTTAACGCCAAAGACAGTCAATTTATATGGCTTTCCATGGACTTTCATGGTAAATATTTTATTTTTGTGTTTCAATTTTTTTTATTGAATAATATTTTTAATTTGTTAGCATAATTTTTACAGGCTTGGGCATTTGAAGCCATTCCTTATCTCCGACAACAAGTGAAGGACTATCAAGAAGAGGTTTCTATTCCTAGAATTCTGAGATGGTTGTCGGCCAAGAACGATAAAAAAGCAAAAGTTCTTGATCTCTTCAAACCACTCGAGAAAGCAGTAAGTCTACTTTTATAGAGATTAACTTGAATTTATTTTTTCAAAATTCACATCTGTTGCAACACACTACACATCTGTTGCAATATAATTTAATTACGAGTTAAATATTATTTTAATACATTTAATTATTGATTTTAGATTGTGCATCCATGGCTTATCAATCTAAAATCAATAATTAAATCATATGTTGCAACAAATGACTCATATGTTGGAACAGATGACTCGCCTGCTGTAACTTTTCAATTGTTATAAGTTACTAACTTATATATATTGTATTATTATTTCAGTATGTTGATGAAATTCTTCTCCTGATTCGGGTGAGGCATCTAAAATTCATTCAATTCTATGATCTTGGAGATAGAATCATGGACCTTAATTTTTATGGTAATTTCCTCGGTCGGTACAAGAAACTCAGTGAAGAAGCAACAACTCCTGGTGGTAAAACAATAGAGGAGTTACTTGCTGAGTTTAAATGGGATGATGACATGATTGACTATGTCAGAGAAAAGAGACCATATCCAGGTGTCATGGATTGGAGAGAGCCCAAGAGAATCATAGCAGTCGTGAATTTAGAAAAGAAGCATTTTGTGACTCTTGAGACCAGAATGACTGAGGGAGTCATGAATGTCTATGACTGCAACATACTAGTGTTTGAAGAGTTTAAATTTTTGATATTCATGGAGGATTTGTTGGAGTTGTTCCCTAGATTATTGAAGAAAAGTGGCCTAATGAATCACTTGCCGGAAAAATTGCTCAACGAACGATGGGCTTTTGAAGGTCAAAAACAGAACCTTCCGAAGAATGAGACTTTTACCGCGTGCGGGTCATACTCGCTTGCTTTCATTGAGCATTTGATAACCGGCACTTGTATGACAACTCCCGACACTCTATAAAATAATAATTCAGTTGCAAGAATGCAAGAGGTTTAGGATGCTGAGGTGGTTTTTAAGAGTTTGGAGCCCTGATATGGGTTGTAATTTGCAGACAATCTTTTTATTTTTAGTATTTTATTTAATTATATTATGGACTGTAATTTGCAGACAATCCTTTTTATTTTTAGTATTTTATTTAGTTATATTATATATTTGATGATTACAATATTGTATATTTAATAGATGTCCAATTATTATGTCATTAATTTTATTTTATTCTTAGATTTGAAAAATGTTAGATTATTACTAAAAATGAATTACACATCTGTTGAAAATCATCCAACAGATATAGTCATCTGTTGCAACAGATCAATAACTTGTTGCAACAGATTACACATCTGTTGGAAATGATCAAACAGATATAGACATATGTTGCAATAGATGATTCATCTATTGCAACATATGACTCATTTGTTGAAAATAATCAAACAGACTCTACACATTTTGCAACAGATGAATCAACAGATGAGTCATCTGTTGGAAATGGTCAAACAGATATAAACATATGCTGCAACAGATGAATCATCTGTTGCAACAGATGACTCATGCAATAGATGACTCATTTGTTGGAAATCATCCAACAAATATTGATATTTGTTGCAACATTGCAACAGATAACTAACCTGTTGCAATAGATGACTCATCTGTTGGAACTTATCCAAAGATATAGACATCTGTTGCAGCAAATGAATTGACTTATTTGATGTAAATTACTTAATTAACTCATAATTAGTAATAAATTAAGTTATTTAATCAAAATTAGCTTTCAATTAACAACTTTAATTACTATCTTAATGAATTACATAATAAGTACATGATCAACTAAGTGTAGTAATCCTAAATAGATGGATCAATTGACTTATTTAATGTGAATTGCTTAATTAACTCACGATTAGTAATAAATTAAGTTATTTAACTATAATTAACTTTCAATTAACAACTTCAATTACAATCTCAATGAATTACATAATAATTACTTGATCAACTAAGTGTAGTGATCCTAAATAGATGGATCAATTGACTTATTTGATGTGAATTACTTCATTAACCCATAATTAGTAATAAATAAAGTTATTTAACTATAATTAGCTTTCAATTAACAACTTCATTACTATCTCAATGAATTACATAATAATTACATGATCAACTAAGTGTAGTGATCCTAAATAGATGGATCAATTGACTTATTTGATGTGAAATACTTAATTAACCCATAATTAGTAATAAATAAAGTTATTTAACTATAATTAACTTTCAATTAACAACTTCAATTATAATCTCAATGAATTACATAATAATTACATGATCAACTAAGTGTAGTAATCCTAAATAGATGGATCAATTGACTTATTTGATGTGAATTACTTAATTAACCCATAATTAGTAATAAATAAAGTTATTTAACTATAATTAGCTTTCAATTAACAACTTCATTACAATCTCAATGAATTACATAATAATTACATGATCAACTAAGTGTAGTAATCCTAAATGAGATTGTAATTAAAATTATTAATTAAAAGCTAATTATAGTTAAATAATTTATTTATTACTAATTATGAGTTAATTAAGCAATTCACATTAAACATATATAGAGTATGTTGAAAATAATCAAACATATTAGACATCTGTTGCAACATATCATTCATCTGTTGCAACAAATGTCTATATCTGTTGTCATCTGTTGCAACAAGTTAGTTATCTGTTGCAACAGATGTCTATATATGTTGGACGATTTGCAACAGATGTCTATATCTGTTGGATGATTTCCAACAGACGAGTCATCTATTGCAACAAATGATTCATCTGCTATAACAGATGTTTATTTCTGTTTGATCATTTTCAACAGATGTCTATATCTGTTTGATTATTTCCAACAGACAAGTCATCTGTTGCAATAGATGAATCATCTGTTGCAACATATGTAGAGTATGTTTGATTATTTCCAACAGATGAGTCATCTGTTATAACAAATGACTTCTCTTTTGCAACAGATGTCTATATCTGTTTGATTATTTTCAGCAGATGAGTCATCTGCTGCAATATATCATTCATCTATTGCAATAGATGACTATATCTGTTTGATGATTTCAAATATTTGAGTCATTTGTTGCAATAAATGTATAATCAAAAGCAACATGTGTTGAATTTGTTTGATTATTCCCAACATCTGTAGTAACCTATTTAATTATTCCCAACAGATTTCATCATCAGTTGCAATATATAAATGAGTTAAGTTCACAAACATCACCAACTGAAATATAATAGAAAAGTACTAACAAGTTCAGAATAACAATACTATTACTATTACAACAATGGAGAAAATGAGTGCAACATTAACAATTATGGAACATTCCGATCTGGGTATGTAGTTCTTTTGTGGCCAACCATTTTACATATAGAGCACTTATTTTTTTCGTTGAAAATAATTCTCCGACTCCACGCCTCCTCTTTTTTTGCCTTTTTCCCGGTTTGCTTGGGTCAATATGTGGAGGAGATATTTCTCTCTCTAAAATCTCCAAAGGAACATTCCAAGATTCTTCAGAAGGCACAAGATGAATTTTCTCACAGTATGCAATGATGTATCTCTCCACCGTATAATATGAGGATGAGTACTCATAAATCTGCCTACCAAAGTCTTCACCATATTGGACTCGAAGCGCTGCCATAACATATGGACAAGGTACTTTATCCAGGTTAAATACTTTACATGTACAAGATCTTGCTTGCAAATCGACCATAGCAACTTAACCATGACCGGTGACACTGAACCTGTAGTTGGCAGTTTGATTAGCCAATAACTTATTTCCCAAGTTGACATACTCTATTATTTTCTTTTCCATTTCAGGGACAAATATGGTTGGTGAGTTGATGAACTCCGTAAGCCTCTCGTGAAATTTTTGTGCACATCTGCTATTTATTTCATTAAATAGAGCGTCAATGGGAAATTCTCTTTCAACATCGAATATTGCATTCACCGACTCAACAATGTTTGTTGTCATAATGTTATATCTATACAAATAAATAACCACCAGTAAGGTATAATTGACAATAAACTCAAACAAATCACTCAATTTATAATATCATACCTATTTTCTGGACAAAATGCTCTGGTCCACCTATAGAATCCAATACGTTCAAGATGTTCGGCTGCTCCAGGTACCAGGTCTCTTATTTGATTAAAATGGTCATTGAACTCATCAATTTTGTACGCTTTTGCTGCTTTATAAAAATGAGATACGACCTTCGTATTGTGAAAGTTGTTTTGAATATTCTCCCCAAGGTGCCTTACTAACCATTCCGGGCTACAAGAATTGGTTCACCTACTTGGGGTTGTAGGTTCCATCATAACCTGAGAAATCGGATCGTGACAAAAAAAATATTGGTATGAGGCATCCCACTCCTTGTCAACTACACAAAAAGCGAGCGGAAAAATATGATTCTCCGCATCCTGTGCCACAACTGACAATAAAACTCCTTCATACTTGCTCCTCAAAAATGTCCCGTCAACAGCTATGACTTTTCTCATTTGCTCAAAACCACGTATCCAAGCCCCATAGGATACACAAAAGTACTTGAATTTTCCATTTTCATCAACTTTGTTTTACTTTCTTGAGTTGCGGACTTAAGCATATAACGGTAAGCATCAAGCACTGCATACCCGTGCTCATGTGTTCCCCTAACCAAAGACTTTACAATCTCCATGCCCTTCCAAATCTTCCAATAGCTCAACTTAACACCCAATTTTGTACGAATTTGATGTTTCATGTCTTGTGTAGATGGGCCTTTACCTTCGGAGAGCCTATCTTTGAAAATTTCATCGATCACTTTTGCCGTGGTGTACGGATGATGACTCATGATATGCTCAGAACCACACGTGTGATACTTTACATAGGTTGTAATACAAAATTTGTCAGAACTTAAAAGTTTCACAGCCCTAATCTACCTATTGCACTCCGATTGTACACATCTAAAATAATACACATTACGTGAATTAATCACCTTCTTGGGTCTAAAATCTTTTTTCAAGCAAGCAATTTTCAACGAAGTTGCTTGTTCTTACTTGTTCTTGAATATCATTCCCTTATAAAAACCTATTTCATCCTCTTGCACATGGTTAGACTATATTGATTGAGAATTATTGTAATGACCCTTCCGGTTATTTCCACGTATACGTTTTCCTTGTACCGTTGGAGCTTGTTTGTAGCGGCCCCAAGCCATTTAAGGCTTGTCGGGACCGGTATTTCGGTGCCGGGTCCATTTGTTTGGTAGTATGATAAGTTTTGAAGTCAAGCAAGTCGGCAAAAGTTATCGTAAGTTTCTTTAATAAATTTTCTGGACTTTGGGTAAAATGTCTCAGAGCTTTTCTCTCAATATATAAAGAGTTAGAAGTCCCCCAAAATACCAAATCGAAGGTCTACGAGTCTAGTTTCCAACGCACAAAATCTCACATCCAACTGATCTCAGAGTAAAAAGTTATGACTGTTTTACCGCGGACTGTCTGGAAAAAACTGGTTGCGAACCGGGTCGCGAACCGGGTCGGGTCAAAATAGATTTAAAGCCTCAACTTCATGTTTTAAAACGCCATTTCAGTTCTGAAATAGTGAGAAAATATAAGGGAGGGTTCCAAGAGAGTTCTTGAGTATCAAAATTGTGCGTACTTGAAAAATACTTTTATTATGATATAAATGTGTATGTATTTATTTTATAAGGTTTTTATACATTGTATTAATTTAACGAAGATAGTAAATTTAGTTATGTTAAAAATTCTTATTATAATATAGTAGGTTTTGTTTGAAATAATTTTCTATGAATTATGGTATATTTAAAAAGTTATATATATTTTACCACGAATCTATGCAATATCCAAATGCACACGTGACACAGTCCCTATCAAAAGTTAAGTGGATAAGATGATATGTGAGGGTGACACCTCCACTTCCACGTGGAAGTGGAAGGAGAGGTGCAGCAATAGTACAAAAAGATATTTCACTTTGGAAATGATTATTGCACTTAATTTGTTACCCTTTGTTTGTTCCTTCTTAATTATTACAATTATCCAAGGGTTAAGACCATATATGCACCTGCACCTAGCAAGCTTGGGTGGAAACTGTAATATTTTCTATGCTACAATTTGAGCTTATGCTATCCTCATAAGCACGTTACTTACATATTTGCATACATGGTGAAGATGATTTACTGAAAAGTATTTTTTTTACGTTATATTGGATCACCAAAGAGAAAATCAATTATCTACATCAAGTTATTCAAGACTAAATCCGAGTTTGACTTCGTGTTGGAGCTTTTTCGGAGAGGTTCAAGCTTGTCATCGGATGACAGGTAGGTTACAGTTTATTTTCCCTAGACTCCGCATATATAAGATAAAATTGTATTAATGGGCATCTTTGGGTTGGTTTATTAGGTTGGTACCACAGACCTCGACCGCTTTATTCATGTCCGCCTACTTTTGTTCCTCCGTTGCTTCTAGTACTTGCCGATATATTTTATTTACCCTTGTGGTCCTGTGAGACCTTATTGACTCTGGAACATAGAAGGTGGGATTTTGGGAATGTCCGCGAGTCCCGGGCATAGAATTATCCTTCTAGGCTGGTTATGTTTGCTAAGTAGTTGTGGGCCTGTGCAGGATCGATAGGTTGATTGTAAGCTGCTGGGCAGCTATTGTGTGTGATCATACCATTTCCATGCATATAAAGAGGTTTTATCCATGTTTTACTATGGTTTGGGCTTCGGGCCTACTGACACTATTTTCTAAACCTTGCATGGCCCCGGGGGCCTGATTTTGGTGGAAATGATTTGGAAATGGTTTGATTTAACTTGTGAATATTCCTGGGTAAAAGAAAGTAAAATTATGATTTAAATCACCAGTTTTACGATTAACGCTAGACTCGACAGGGCCGGGGTGCTAGTTGAGTTTTCTTGCTACTTGATATAATTTTAGCCTTGGTCAGACCGAGCACCTGAGATGACTTTCTACTGTTTAGACTCGGTTATGCCCGGGCACCCTTGGAGGGGTTTTTGAGATATTTTCCTTTTACTTTAGTCCTGGACAGGGTCTGGGCATGCATATTAGAGACTGGGTCTCTATCTTGAACCCGGACTTGCTTCCGGACGACATGTTTTGATACTGAGTTTAGTATGGGGTCAGGGACCTCCATGGACCTTGCCATCTGGGCCTGGGGCTGCGGGCTGTGGGCTGCGTGTGCAAGAGGAAGGGTATACGGTGGAGTAGAGGTATACGGGCAGTGTCCTTCCATGGAACCTACCTGCTGGGCCGGATCGGCACCGGAGGAGGTACATACAGGGATACCATTTCACTTGAGATCTTCATACATCATATCATTCATTGTTTGAGGCTCCACCCTTGTTTGTTGTTTGTTGATTGTACGCTCCGATAATATGGGATGCCAGAGGGTTTGTTTTCACTTGTTTGTGTTCCTCGGTTGTATGGGCGGCCGGGGGACTGTAGGTAGACTCTTGCTATTTACTTGTAGAATTGTTCCCTGTTATGGTTAATTATGAAGTTGGTTACTGCTAGACTATTAGTTTCTGGATTTGAGATTGATATGATTAGTTGAGTTTGATTCATGTCTCTGAGCATGCCTATCATTACTCTTTCCCTCTTCTTACACTTGAGGTTACCGGTATACCGTCAATTTCGTAAACTTATTATGTATACACTGTTATTGCAAGGACCCCAGGTGCGTTATTTCTTACTTTCACCTGTGCCTATGGTGTGTATATTCTGCTTACTAGCCTCATATGTGGTTCTGTTGATTTCCCTCTGGGCTAGTTCCTGTGTACCTTTCGTTGATTTCTGTGACTGCTTACTTCTATTCTGTCTGTTACTAAGCTTTTATCTTATATGTGCCCAGTCGGCCTATGATACCTACTGGGTACCTTATGCTTCGCATTTGGTGCTCACCCTACCCCCTGCATCTTTGGGTGCAGATCCTAGCGTGGGCCATTGCCGTTAGATCGTTGTAAGTCGTGCTTGGAGATCTGTTGGGGATTACTTCAGACTGAGGGTGAGCTCTTGGCGATCGGAGCTTAGCTTTAGTTTATCTTTTGCTTTATGTACTCTATTACCATTCAGAGATATCTGTATATATTGTTTTGGATCGTTTGCACTCCACGTATATAGTTCTGGCTCTATACAATGATACCATGTCTTGGGGTTTGGTTTAGTTTCCGCATATGTATATATATATATTCCTGTTATCTATTCTCTTCATCTTGTTCTCTTACTTTTGCTTATTTGTTATATAGTAGCCCATTACTAACTGTCCTGGGCTACGGGGATTGGTTCTCCTACTGGGGGAAATGTAGGAGCCATCATGACCGAGAAATCGGGACATGACAACTTGGTATCAGAGCTCTAGGTTCACCGGTGTCATCGGTATAGGAGCCAATGTCTAGTAGAGTCCTGCGGATCGGGGCGGAGACGTCCCTGCTCAATCTTTGGGAGGCTACAGTGACATTTTAGGAAATTTGACTCTTTCATTGCTTCTGTGTCGTGCGTGGAACCCTTGAAATTTCTGGAAATAATTTGTTCTACTTCATTCTTCCGGAGATGGTTCGTACGAGATCATCGGCATCACGCGGAGATGAGCCTCCCACTCCAGCTAAGGGTCAAGGACGCCCTCGAGCAGTGGCACCTGCTAGGGCTGCTAGAGTGGAGATAGAGCCCGAGCGGCATGTGGATCAGGGGGAAGCCCAGGTACCACCAGCTCCAGCACCAGCTCCAGCGCCAGCTCAAGCCGCAGCTCAGTCTCCAGATATTCGGGATTACTATTACAACTTTTGGGTGTGATTGGAGAGCGGCCTTCGAAGGTAGTGCAGACATCCGCTCAGGGGGCATCCCTGGGTGCACAGAGCTCAGGAGCGCAGCCTGCTACTATGTCTCACCGTGCGGAGGTCATTCCGGTCCCATCTGTTGCACAACCGCTTGCTCCTCGCCCAGCTATGACAGAGTCAGAGCAGAAGGCGTTGGGTAGGTTTTTGAGGTTAGCACCTCCGAGGTTTGCTGGTACTTCTAGACAGGATCCACATTACTTTATTACTACCTGTGAGGAGATGTTGCATCATTTAGGTTTGTTGGAGACTCACGGGGTTGGTTATACTACCTATCATTTAGAGGGCCCAACGAAGTTATGGTGGAGGGTTCATGTTGCTTGTAGACCACCATCATCGCCTCCTTTGACCTGGTCTGAGTTTTATGAGGCCTTTATGGCCAAGTTCCTACCTCAGAGTGATCGTGAGCGTCGCAGGGAGCAGTTCACTCACCTTATGCAGGGGTCTACGACTGTCTCAGAGTATGAGACCCGTTTTCATCAGCTAGCATCATTCAGAGCTATGATCATTCCTACCGAGGCAGATAGGATTCACAGATTAGTATGGGGTTTGAGGCCAGAGATCAGGCAGCCAACTGAGATATTGATTGCCGGTGGTCGATCATTTCAGGCTATCGTAGACTATGCCCACACTGTGGAGGACTTACAGCGACATGATCAGGGGTCCAGAGATAAGAGGCCTCGACATCAGGGTGTCTATAGTGGTTCCAGATATGGTGGTAGAGGTCCTGGCCAGTGGAGCCGGAGTTATCAGCCACAGCAGCACCAGGGTCAGTCCAGCCGACCGGTTCAGAATTCCCTTCAGACTTTTGGTAGTACCCAGTTCGAGCAGGGTCAGGGCAGCCATCAGGGCTATAGCGGCCAGTCTTTGAGGGGTACAGTTTCTGGGGCATCAGGCTGTGGTGGTCATACGGGATCTGCTGGTTCTTCTCGACTGAGTAGGCCGTCAGGGGCTTGTTTTACTTATGGTGCGATTGGTCATTTTGCTAGAGATTGCCCTCAATAGGGTACAGTGCAGCTGGCCGAGCCTTTACGAGCAGTTCGGCCTCCGGCTAGAGGGGGTGGTCGTCAGAGTAGAGGTGGTGCTCCACGCGGCAGAGCAGGTGGTAGGGATGGCGGTCGGGCAAGTGGAGGTCGTCGTCAGTTTTACGCGGTCCCTAGGAGACCAGAGACAGAGGCCTCATATGCTGTGATTACATGTACGATTTCTGTGTGCCATCAGTCTGCTATGGCTTTATATGATCCTGGATCCACTTGTTCATATGTATCTGCCTACTTTGTGCCTTGTTTGGGGTTGGCTAGTGAGCCATTATCTGTTCTTGTTTCTATTTTGACCCCAGTAGGAGATTCTTTAGTAGTGGATCGAATTGTGAGATCTTGTATGCTATCTATTGGTGATTCAGAGACTTGGGGTGATTTGATGATTCTTGATATGCTAGATTTTGATGTGATACTGGACATGGACTGGTTATCCCCTCACCGTGTGGTTTTGGATTGTTATGCCAAGACCATTACCATAGCTTTGCCCGGTGTATCCCCAGTTATGTGGCAGGGTTCTGTAAGCCATGCACCATCTGAGATCATCTCTTGTCTTCGAGCTAGGAAGTTAATTTCCCGTGGGTGTTTAGCTTATCTAGCATATTTCCGAGATGTTAGTGTTGACCCTACTTCTCCTGAGTCTGTTCCTGTGGTTAGAGACTTCCTCGATGTGTTTCCTACCGACTTGCCAGGCCTTCCACCTGAGAGAGATATTGATTTCGCTATTGAGCTAGAGCCGGGCACCAGGCCCATTTCTATTTCTCCTTACCGTATGGCTCCTGCTGAGTTGAGGGAGCTTAAGGAGCAGCTCCAGGATCTGTTAGCTAAGGGGTTTATTAGACCTAGTGTGTCACCGTGGGGTGCTCCTATTCTCTTCGTGAAGAAGAAGGATGGGTCGATGCGCATGTGTATTGATTATCGGCAGCTGAATAGGGTGACCGTGAAGAATAGGTATCCGATGCGGAGGATTGATGATTTGTTTGACAAGCTTCAGGGTTCAGTCATGTTTTCGAAGATTGATTTGAGGTCTGGCTACCATCAGTTGAGGATTAGGGCGGAGGACACCCCTAAGACAGCATTTAGGACACGTTATGGCCATTATGAGTTCCTGGTGATGTCTTTTGGGTTGACTAATGCCCCCGCAGCCTTTTTGAACTTGATGCACAGGGTTCTTGGCCCGTATTTGGACTCATTCGTGATAGTTTTTATAGATGACATCTTGGTATACTCGCGTAGTAGAGATGAGCATGAGCAGCAGTTGAGGGTTATACTCCAGACTTTGAGAGATCATTGGCTTTATGCCAAGTTCTCAAAGTGCGAGTTTTGGCTTGAGTCAGTTGCATTCCTAGGGCACGTGGTGTCTAAGGATGGGATTAGGGTTGACCCGGGAAAGATTTCTGCGATTTGTGATTGGCCTAAACTTACTACTGCTACTGAGGTCCGCAACTTTATTGGGTTAGCAGGTTACTACAGACGGTTCGTTGAGGGATTTTCCTCCATAGTAGCACCCTTGACTATGCTGACTAGGAAGGATGTCCCATTTCAGTGGTCGGATCAGTGTGAGGATAGCTTCCAGAGGTTTAAGGCCTTATTGACTTCAGCTCCAGTTTTGACCTTGCCGGTTGAGGGTCAGAGCTTCTCCGTGTATTGTGATGCTTCTGGGGTTGGTCTTGGTTGTTTGTTGATGCAACAAGGTTGAGTAATAGCATATGCATCGAGGCAGCTGAAGGTTCACGAGCGCAACTACCCCACTCATGACTTAGAGTTGGCGGTGGTAGTTTTCGCGCTTAAGATCTGGAGGCATTACCTATATGGGGTTCACTGTGAGATCTTCACCGATCACCATAGTCTCCAGTATATCACGAGTCAGCGAGAGTTGAACTCGAGACAGAGGAGATGGGTCGAGTTACTAAAGGACTATGAGTTCACTTTTCTGTATCATCCGGGCAAGGCAAACGTGGTAGCGGATGCCTTGAGTCGGAAGACAGTGAGTATGGGTACCCTAGCTTCTCTTTCAGTTTCAGAGCGACCGTTGGCCTTGGACATCCAGTCCTTGGCTAACCATTTGGTTAGGCTTGACTTGTCGGATCCTAGCAGAGTTCTCGCCAGTATTCAGGTTCGTTCTACTTTGAATGATCAGATTCAGAGCCGTCAGTTTGAGGATCAGCAGTTGTGTGACCTTCGTGATTGGGTTGTTCAGGGTGAGACCAGCCAGGCTACTCTAGATTCAGATGGGGTTCTGAGGTTTGATAGTCGCCTTTGTGTTTTGAGGATTAGTGATTTGATTCAGTTGATACTTTATGAGGCACATTGTACTAGATACTCCATTCACCCTGGCACAACAAAGATGTATAGAGACTTGAGACAGCTTTACTGGTGGAGTGGTATGAAGCGAGATATAACGGAGTTCATATCTCGGTGCTTGAACTGTCAGCAGGTTAAGTTCGAGCACATGAGACCTGGTGGTTTGATGCAGCGACTTCCCATTCCTGAGTGGAAGTGGGAAGGGATTACTATGGACTTTGTTGTTGGTTTGCCTCGTACTTCTCATGGGTTTGATTCCGTATGGGTGATTGTTGATAGGCTGACTAAGTCAACACATTTCTTGCCGGTTCAAACTTCTTATGGCACAGAGAGGTTAGCTCAGATCTACCTTCGTGAGATTGTTCGGTTGCACAGGGTCCCAACTTCTATCATTTCAAACCGCGACACTCAGTTCACATCTCAGTTCTGGAGGGCTATTCAGCGAGATTTGGGTACAGAGGTTCATCTTAGTACATCTTTCCACCCTCAGTTAGGTGGCCAGTTCGAGAGGACCATTCAAATTCTGGAGGACATGCTTCGGGCTTGTATTCTTGACTTTGGAGGTTCTTGGGATCAGTTGGTTCCCTTGACAAAGTTTGCTTATAATAACAGTTTCCATTCGAGTATTGGAATGGCACCTTTTGAGGCTTTGTATGGAAGGCGTTGCAGATCACCGGTAGGTTAGTTTGATGGTTTTAGTTCTAGGCCACAGAGCACTGATTTGCTTCGAGATTCCTTTGATCAGGTCCGAGCGATTCAGGACAGACTTCGGGCAGCTCAGAGCTGGCAGAAGAGTTATGCTGATCGTAGGCGTTGTGCCTTGGAGTTTAGTGTCGGTGACTTGGTGTTTCTCCGTGTATCGCCCATGAAGGGCGTGATGAGATTTGGTAGGCGGGGCAAGCTTAGCCCCAGGTACATTGGGCCGTTTGAGATTTTTCAGAGGATTAGTAGCGTTGCCTATCAGCTAGCTTTGCCTCCGATGTTTTCAGCTATACATCCTGTATTTCATGTTTCGATGTTGCGTCGGTATGTCCCAGATGAGTCTCATGTGTTGCAGTGAGATTCAGTTCAGTTGGGTGAGGGTTTAGCCTTTGTTGAGGAGCCGGCGACTATTTTGGCCAGAGATGTCAGGAGATTGAGGTCTCGAGAGATCCCGGTTGTTAAGGTTTAGTGGAGGCACCGTCCAGTCGAGGAGGCTACCTGGGAGACTGAGAGAGATATGCGGGCTCAGTATCCGCAGCTGTTTGAGCCTTCAAGTACCCCCTTGACCTTGACTTTCGAGAACGAAAGTTCTTTTTAGTAGTGGATGATGTAATGACCCTTCCGGTTATTTCCACGTATACGTTTTTCTTGTACCGTTGGAGCTTGTTTGTAGCGGCCCCAAGCTATTTAAGGCTTTTTGGGACCGGTATTTCGGTGCTGGGTCCATTTGTTTGGTCGTATGATAAGTTTTGAAGTCAAGCAAGTCTGCAAAAGTTATCGTAAGTTTCTTTAATAAATTTTCTGGACTTTGGGTAAAATGTCTCAGAGCTTTTCTCTCAATATATAAAGAGTTAGAAGTCCCCTAAAATACCAAATCGAAGGTCTACGAGTCTAGTTTCCAACGCATAAAACCTCACGTCCAACTGATCTCAGAGTAAAAAGTTATGACTGTTTTACCGGAGACTGTCTGGCAGAAACCGGGTTGCGAACCGGATCGCGAACCGGGTCGGGTCAAAATCGATTTAAAGCCTCAACTTCACGTTTTAAAATGCCATTTCAGTTCTGAAACAGTGAGAAAACATAAGGGAGGGTTCCAAGAGAGTTCTTGAGTTTCAAAATCGTGCGTACTTGAAAAATACTTTTATTATGATATAAATGTGTATGTATTTATTTTATAAGGTTTTTATACATTGTATTAATTTAACGGAGATAGTAAATTTAGTTATGTTAATAATTTTTATTATAATATAGTAGGTTTTGTTTGAAATAATTTTCTATGAATTATGGTATATTTAAAAAGTTATATATATTTTACCACGAATCTATGCAATATTCGAATGCACGCGTGACACAGTCCCTATCAAAAATTAAGTGGATAAGATGATATGTGAGGGTGACACCTCCACTTCCACGTGGAAGTGGAGGGAGAGGTGCAGCAATAGTACAAAAAAATATTTCACTTTGGAAATGATTATTGCACTTAATTTGATACCCTTTGTTTGTTCCTTCTTAAATATTACAATTATCCAAGGGTTAAGACCATATATGCACGTGCACCTAGCAAGCTTGGGTGGAAACAGTAATATTTTCTATTCTACAATTTAAGCTTATGCTATCATCATAAGCATGTTACTTACATATTTGCATACATGGTGAAGATGATTTAGTGAAAAGTATTTTTTTACGTTATTTTGGATCACCAAAGAGAAAATCAATTATCTACATCAAGTTATTCAAGCCTAAATCCGAGTTTGACTTCGTGTTGGAGCTTTTTCGAAGAGGTTCAAGCTTGTCATCGGACGACAGGTAGGTTACAGTTTATTTTCCCTAGACTCCGCATATATAGGATAAAATTGTATTAATGGGCATCCTTGGGTTGATTTATTAGGTTGGTACCACAGATCTCGACCGCTTTATTCATGTTCGCCTACTTTTGTTCCTCCGTTGCTTGTAGTACTTGCCGATATATTTTATTTACCCTTGTGGTCCTGTGAGACCTTATTGACTCTGGAACATAGAAGGTGGGATTTTGGGAATGTCCGCGAGTACCGGGCATAGAATTATCCTTCTAGGTTGGTTATGCTTGCTGAGTAGCTGTGGGCCTGTGCAGGGTCGATAGGTTGATTGTAAGCTGCTGGGCAGCTATTGTGTGTGATCATACCATTTCCATGCATATAAAGATGTTTTATCCATGTTTTACTATGGTTTGGGCTTCGAGCCTACTGACACTATTTTCTAAACCTTGCATGGCCCCGGGGGCCTGTTTTTGGTGAAAATGATTTGGAAATGGTTTGATTTAACTTGTGAATATTCCTGGGTAAAAGAAAGTAAAATTATGATTTAAATCACTAGTTTTATGATTAACGCTCGACTCGACAGGGCTGGGGTGCTAGTTGAGTTTTCTTGCTACTTAATATAATTTTAGCCTCGGTCAGACCGAGCACCTGAGATGACTCTCTACTGTTTAGACTCGGTTATGCCCGGGCACCCTTGTAGGGGTTTTTGAGATATTTTCCTTCTACTTTAGTCCTGGACAGGGTCTGGGCATGCATATTAGAGACTGTGTCTCTATCTTGAACCCGGACTTGCTTCCGGACGACATGTTTTGATACTGAGTTTTAGTATGGGGTTAGGGACCTCCATGGACCTTGCCATCCGGGCCTGGGGCTGCGGGCTGCGTGTGCCGGAAGAAGGGTATATGGTGGAGTAGAGGTATACGGGCAGTGTCCTTCCATGGAACCTACCTGCTGGGCCGGATCGGCACCGGAGGAGGTACATACAGGGATACCATTTCACTTGAGATCTTCATGCATCATATCATTCATTGTTTGAGGCTCCACCCTTGTTTGTTGTTTGTTGATTGTACGCTCCGGTAGTATGGGATGCCGGAGGGTTTGTTTTCACTTATTTGTGTTCCTCGGTTGTATGGGCGGCCGGGGGACTGTAGGTAGACTCTTGCTATTTACTTGTAGAATTGTTCCCTGTTACGGTTAATTATGAAGTTGGTTACTGCTAGACTGTTAGTTTCTGGATTTGAGATTGATATGATCAGTTGAGTTTGATTCATGTCTCTGAGCATGCCTATCATTACTCTTTCCCTCTTCTTACACTTGAGGTTACCGGTATACCGTCAATTTCGTAAACTTATTATGTATACACTGTTATTGCAAGGACCCCAGGTGCGTTATTTCTTACTTTCACCTGTGCCTATGGTGTGTATATTCTGCTTACTAGCCTCATATGTGGTTCTGTTGATTTCCCTCTAGGCTAGTTCCTGTGTACCTTTCGTTGATTTCTGTGACTGCTTACTTCTATTCTGTCTGTTACTAAGCTTTTATCTTATATGTGCCCAGTCGGCCTATGATACCTACTGGGTACCTTATGCTTCGCATTTGGTGCTCACCCTACCCCCTGCATTTTTGGGTGCAGATCCTAGCGTGGGCCATTGCCGTTAGATCGTTGTAAGTCGTGCTTGGAGATCTGTTGGGGATTACTTCAGACTGAGGGTGAGCTCTTGGCGATCGGAGCTTAGCTTTAGTTTATCTTTTGCTTTATGTACTCTATTACCATTCAGAGACATCTGTATATATTGTTTTGGATCGTTTGCACTCCACGTATATAGTTCTGGCTCTATACAATGATACCAGGTCTTGGGGTTTGGTTTAGTTTCCGCATATGTATATATATATATTCCTGTTATCTATTCTCTTCATCTTGTTCTCTTACTTTTGCTTATTTGTTAGATAGTAGCCCATTACTAACTGTCTTGGGCTACGAGGATTGGTTCTCCTACTGGGGGGAATGTAGGAGCCATCATGATCGAGAAATCGGGTCGTGACAATTACCCACTGTATTGCTCCCAACATCAGGTGTAGGAGTTTGGTCATCCCCACAGCTTGGACCATCCAATTCAGCCCCATTTCCATTATCTGGAATATTCATATTTACCCTATCCTCCAACTCATCATTTAACATATCTTGTTGGTTTTGAGCTAAATTGGGGTTCTCTATCGGCTTTTCAATTACGTATACCCTTAAAATGGGCCTAGCTGCATCACTTAGACAAGCACACAAACGAACTTGATCCCTTATCTTAAAAGGCAAGACCCTCTGATTTTCAGAAGAGCTGTGCATGTAACTGATGACAAGATCTTTTGGTTGATAATTTAATTCACAACAACTGATGATTAAGTTCACAAAATCATCATACAAAACATCTTTTTGGACTGTCATCGCTATCAACTCTAACATGTCACCATCCTTCCAACGCCAAATAAATCTATTGTTCTTCTCGATCCAGTCACCATGATAATCAACCCTTATTGTTATCGAGTCCTCCATAAATGATACCTAAAGAATTTTGTTAAAAAAATCAATAATAGTATAGTAAAGTTGAGTAGCTATATACAACAATAAAATTATATCATTGTCCCAACAAGTAACTCATCTTTTGCAACAGATGACTCGCATATTGGATACATGTTCAGAAACAGCACCTGAATCCAACAGGTAAGTCATATGTTGCAATAGATAGCTCATCTGCTGCAGCAGGTAATGCATCTATTGCAATAGATGACCTATCTATTGGATTCAACTACTGGTTCTGAACATGAATCCAACAGGTAGGTCATCTGATGCAACAGATAGATCATATGTTACAACAGATAACTCATCTGTTATAGCAGATGACTTATCTGTTGGATTAAGCTTTTGGTTCTGAACCAGCTTTGCTAGCTAATGTAAGATGAATTCAATAGGTAAGTCATCTGTTGCAACAGATGAATCATCTGCTGCAACAGATAAGCTATCTATTGCAACATATGACTTACCTGTTGGATTCATGTTCAGAATCAATAGCTGAATCCAATAAGTAGGTTATCTGTTGCAACAGATAGCTTATCTGTTAGATTCATGTTCAGAACCAGTAGCTTAATCCAACACATAACTCATCTATTGCAACAGATGAATCATCTGTTGCAGCAGATCACCCATCTGTTACAACAGATGAGCTATCTGTTGGATTCATGTTCAGAACTAGTAGCTTGATCCAACAGATAGGTCATCTGTTGGATACGCTACTGAAAATTATAGAAAAACAACAAATATACCCAGATGAGAAATTGAATTAAAAATCATTATTTTTACTTACCAAAATCACCTATAAAGCAATGCCCAGTGATTATGAACAAATTTGGTCCAAAATTTTGGTCCAGTTCAACAGTAGCGGCAGCAGCAACAACAATAATGTCGACGACAACAGTAGTAGAAAAAAAAGAAGAAAAAGATGATGATGATGAACAAGAAGAAGGCAACAACATCAACAACAATGGAGAATTCCCTGAAAACGGCGCGAGGACGAGAAGTAAGAAGATATGAGGCAGTCGGTTTCCCCCCCTCCCATTTTAGTTAATTAGGGTTTTATTTAATTCAATTCTCTCAAAAGGGGAATGGGTCCCATGGGTCAAAGTGTAAAAATAAAAACTTGAGGGCAACTCAGAAAATAAGTTAAAACCCATTAATTCCTAATCTAATTTTTATCACCTCTACTCAATTAAAATAACTTAAGTCACTACAACTTAAATTTGAAACCTTTTTGTCACCCTTAATTCATTCTCCCTCTTTTCTTCTTCTTCTTTTTTTTTTTTTTTTTTTGTAATTCCGCGCAGATTATACACATTGATATCTATAAATCCTCATTTGTGTTTTTCTGCTTTTCTCCTTACAATTTTCCTCTTTTGCTAAATTACACTAAAACATCTGTATAATATGATTTGCTAAAACTTGTTGCCCGTGCAATGTTAATACTTAAAAATTTATGATATACCTAATTTGGATATACATATATTATTTTATTTAGATCAATGAAATTCATATAAGAATATTTTAAGCTATTAATTATTTTAATTTATAATACTTTTAATGTAATACTTTTAATATAATTTTTTATTGTGATTTATAATACTTTTAATGTAATTTTCAAATATATAATGAGTTATTAATTATTGTGATTTATAATACTTTTAATGTAAGATAAACAAATTAAAAAGGAGAAGAGTATAAAATTTTTCATATAAGAATAATTTAAGTTATTAATTATTGAGATTTATAATATTTTTAATATAATAATATAATTTTCAAATATATAATTAGTTGTTAATTATTGTGATTTATAATATTTTAATATAAGATTAACAAATTAAGTAGGAGAAGAGTATAAAATTTTTCGGAGCGGGTCCGCTGAAGCATGCATGTCGTCCACATGCCTGCTTACTGGTACTTGTGTTATTAACTATTGTGATTCATAATACTTTTAATGTAAGATAAACAAATTAAAACAGAGAAGAGTATAAATTTTTTATATTAGAATATTTTAAGTTGTTAATTATTATAATTTATAATTCTTTTAATATAATAATATAATTTTTAAATATATAATTAGTTGTTAATTGTTGTGATTTTTAATATTTTAATATAAAATAAATAAATTAAAATGGAGAAGAGTATAAAATATTAATACATGTTTTCATTTCAGACTACCCTCCATTACCTTCATTACCTCATAACCCTGAATCGAGTAACAATATCCCTAGTTTGCCAATTTTTTTGCAAATACAATTAACCAGTCTCCCCGTCATGTACAAGAGAATGAAGCATTACAAAAAGAAATCACAATTATTGAAGGTATACCACAGATTAGATGGACAGAGAAGTAAATAAATTTGATGAATGAGATTGAAAAGCTTCAATTTGTTGTGATTGGAAAATTTACTTATGATTGGGCAGATATGGATGAACTGAGAAAAATTATCCCTCAACAATGTGGGGTAAAAGCAGGCTGCCAGATTGAGTTGATTCGTAGCAAGCATATTCTTATTCGTTTAATCCATAATGAGGATTTCGTAAATCTACTTTCGAAGGGAGCCTCTTATCTCACGTGCAAAGATGGGTTTTTGTATCTCATGCGAACATTGATGTATGACTCTAAATTCAAAGTTAATGAAGAAACTTCAATGGCCATGGCATGGATTTCCTTTCCCAACCTGTAACCTACTTTCTTTGTCAAAGAATGCTTATTTGCTCTAGTGTCATAGTGGGCAAACCTATTTAACTAGATCAAGCTACTATTAATAAGATTAGACCCAATTATGCTCAAAGGTGTTGGTTGATCTGAAAGGAGAATTTCCTAAGGTTGTGCACATGAAGATCGATAATGAAAATACTGGGAAAGTACAACAGAGACAATCACCCTCCAACTATGGTAAAAAATAAGTTTCAAGTACTATCACTAAAGGAAAACATGCATACATATTGTAGTAGTATAGACCTCAATGCTTACATGATTAATAATAAGGATGCAAATCAAGATAAAGGAGAAGGAAAAAAGATGTCTACAAAGAAATTAGTAACAAAATCTTTTGGTCTAGTGTTGAAAAGCAATCCAGTCCAGGGGAACAATGACCCAGTGTTGGTGAATGTACCAGTACAACAACAAAATAGCAAACATGATCAACAAAAAAAAAGAGATTTCTGGGATTAATAGAGACGAGAAGGAGAACAAAGAAGGGAAAGAAGGACCTGATGGATTAGCTATAAATCCCATAGATAATATGGGGACAGATAGCAAGTGCCTTGATAAGCAGAATAGTGATACAAGTCAGCAGTCCTTGCAAGGGGAAGACAATAATCCAGTCCAAGAAAATAAGTTCACAGCTTTAGTACCTATACAACAACAAGTAAGAAGAAATAGTTAGCAAAAAGGTGAAGTATCAGATAGTATTGATAATGAACAAAAGGCAAACAATGAAGGAAAAAAGGTTGGAGTAGCCATAAAGAGCCCTGATAAGCAGAATTCTTCCAGTGCTAACACTAGTCAGCAACTTGTCAATTTACAAGGAAGAGATAATGAAGATTTGATGCAGATTTAGGAGGCAGATAAGTTCAATAATAAGGCAGTAGTTGAGGTCCCAACAGGTTCTAATAGATGACTCTTTAGTAGTAATAGTTCATACAGATTCTTCAAACTCAGTTTTACATGAAATTCTGATTCATAGGGTAGGAGATGCAGAGCTGGAAGCTACAAAAGAGATCAACGTGCTTGACATTGATACTATTTCTAAGTCAAATGAAGAGCAAATATTTAAAGATGGTGACCTTTCTCCTAGAGTAGTCAAAGTAGTTAAATTAGCTAGGAAAGGTAAGAAGCAGGGGAATGGAGATTCAACACAGTCTATTAGAGTTCAACCAAAGAGACAAGTGACTTCTGAGAAATCAAAATGTCAATGAAAGCTCTCATTTGGAATATTAGGTCAGTAAGGACCCAAAATGCCTTCCAAAGAGTGCAACACAATTATCAAAAGTTTGTATTTGTTGCCTTACTAGAGCCTTTTCAGTCAGTGAGATACATTAAAAAATATAGAAGAAGATTAGAATGCCTATGGTGACACATAATAGTAATGAAAAGATATGGATTGTTTCAAATCATGGTTATGATATCTTAGTAGAAAGTAACTCCGATCAGCAACTCACTATTTTACTGTAAAATCAAGATAATGCACTAAGCTTTTATGCAACCATCATATATGCTAAGTGTGATAGCACTCAAAGGTTGAACTTATGGGAGGACTTATACTCATTAGCTAATGGGATGGACAGACTATGGCTAATTGGAGGTGATTTTAATGTGGTTCTTAATGGAGAAGAGAAAATTAGGGGATTACCAGTAGTGGATGCAGATGTTGAAGACTTTAAGGCCTGTATTGAATCTTGTGATCTCTCTCAAGTGAAGTTTAAAGGAAGCCCATTTACCTGGTGGAATGGAAGGGCATGAAATGATTGTATATTTGAAAGGTTGGATAGAATTCTTTGTAATTTTGAATTGCAGAACATATTTTCTCACTTAGAAGTTGAGCATTTACTCAGAACAGGGTCAGATCATGCCCATATGCTCCTTACTTGTGAAGACAAAAGTACCCGTAATAAGAAACGTTTTAGGTTTTTGAAATTCTGGACAAAGCATGAATGTTGTAAAGAGGTGATTACATTAAACTGGATCCCTTTATTTTTGATAATCCTTTTCTTGATTTCAAAAGAAAGATTTGGAAGATTAAAAGGTACTTTGTGGAGTAGGGAGACTTTTGGTGATATTTTTCACCAACTCATTAGTAGAAAGGAGATAGTAAGAATTAAGGAGAGGCTCTTTGAAGAATCCCCCTCTAGTAAAAATAGATCTGTCATGCAAAAGGCCAAAACTGAGTATAATAAGTACCTTCATTTTGAAAAAAATTATTGATAACAAAAAGCTGGGTATGAGTGGTTCAAAAATAGGGAAGAAATACCAGATTTTTCCATAGTTTGATAAATAGGAGGAGACAAAAGATGAGAGTGTCTAGGTGTAACGACCTGTTCAGTCGTTATTAAAAGGTACCTCATATCGGGTGGATTATTCGTGCAAAGAAATAGGTTAAAAAACTTCTGGGTTGAAGAGTTGGAAATATTGGTCTAGGCTAGTCTCAAATGAATTTTGAGAAAGGTAATGTCTAGGGAAATTCGGATGCAGATTGGGTATTTTATCTTTTGTCAATCTAGTATTTTCGTTAGCCAAGACCTTAAAGAGTCCGGAGGACTTTTCGAAAATGAATTCGGGTGAGTAAAACTCTCGATATCGAAGTTGACGTGAAAGAGTTGGTACGAAATGTCAGGATTTTGAAGTGTGTTGTGAAACAAGCCATTTGTGGGGATTTTCTGAGGTTTTGTTTCGTGTCAACCACTATGGCAATTGACGCAGTGCTATAGCAGCCTCCGCTATAGCAAAAAAATTACCGTTATAGCGAAAGTCAACGCTGATCAGCACCGCTATAGCGGTAGGTTCTGCTATGGCGGTACCACTATTGCGGAGAGTGTACTGCTATAATAGAGCGACGGGATCAAAAAACTCAAAAATGGGTTTATATTTTCATTCTCTCCCATTCAGCCCTAAAATAGACGAGGGTTACTCCAAGGAACCTCACTGCTCCACGGCTTGGGAGTCATGAGGAAGAGAGATTCTGGCTAAAAGGATGTAAAATCATGGATTTCAAGCCTGTCATCCATCAAGGAATGCCTTCACGGAGCCAGAAAATTACCCTGCATAACTACTTGGCATCCAGGTAGGCTAGGTTTTCTTTATTGAGTAGATTGACCTACTTCCTCTTCGTGTTTATTATATAGACGGAAAGGAGAAACCATGTATAGGCCTTCGAGCATGGAGTCTGGAGTAAGGCTGGAATCGGCACCGGTACCGGGACTGTCAGACCGGTATTAACCGGAACAGGATCGGTACCGGAGTAATCTTCCGCCGATTGGCCAGGAACCGGGATGGTACCGGTACAGGTAGTACCGAGAATTTATCCCTTTTCGTTCCAGACCGGTACCTACCGGGACCGGACCGGACCGGGACCGGATCGATATACCGGGTCCCGCTCCCTTTTTTTTTAAATTTTAATTAAATTAAAATTTGGTTATTTATAATTGAAAAAGTTTCAAAATATATAAGTTATTTTATATTTCTTTTAAAAGTATAACTTAATAAATTAGACTTTTTTTAGAGTTTAAATTTTAAACTCTAAAAGTTTAAAACTTTAAATTTCAAATTTTAAACTCTTAAAAACTTTTCAAACTCTTAAGTCTTAAGTCTTAAAAGTTTAAATTTAAATTTTTAAACTATAACTAACTTAATAACTTACTTACTTAAGTTTGAAACTTTTTAAACTATATCAAACTTTCATTTGTTAAACTTTTTTAAATTTCAAATTGTAACTTAAGTTTGAAACATTTAAAAATTGAAATATATAAAAAAGACTTGTATTAAATTGAAGACAATAATTAAAAAAATTTAAGGCGAATAGCCTATAATTTTATTCATAAAAATTAAATAATACAATTTGTATTACAAATATTAGAAGAGGACCTAATCTACGCAGCCACCTTCTAGGAAGGGTTCTGTTTGAATTAGGCCTCGAACTATCATACTAATATTTGAATCCTTGAAAATAGTTTTGACGTAGAGTTTCTAACAATTCTCTGGTAACATTTTCTGGAAGTGGTTGTTGTGCTTGATCCTCCAATGCATCCATGCCGTCTTCACTAGAATTTACCAAAATATTATCTATATCATATTCAAATTGGACAGGTAAACTAGGACGCCCATAATTTCTTCGCTCGGCATTGATCCAATCTCTAAACAATACCGATATCTCCAAACTGTCTGATGCTAATGAATACCTATGCTCCCCAATTTGATATCTTGCTGCACTAAAAGCGCCCTCCGAAGCTACTGAAGATGCTTGAATAGCTAGCAAATCTCGAACCACCGGTTGAAGTTTTGGAAATGACTTGCCGCGAGTCTTCCACCATTCCAAAAGTTGAGGTTTGCCATGTGCATCCTTAATGCTTTCCATTCCCTGATTAAGATATTCATAAAAATCATTCCTTTCATTAGAAGTAAGACCAAGATAATTTTCCATCATATCATCAATATCATCTTCATTTGAATATCTACGCCTAGAACTTGAAGGTTCTATATTACGTACTTCATCATTTATTCTACTAGAATTGTACAAGTCATACAATTTTCTAGCTTCAATTCGTATGCTATCTTTAACATCGGACAAACTAGGTATTTTGTCCTCTTCGGCAAACTCGTCATCTTGGATACTTTGCTGATATATAATCTCTAAAATATCTAAATTTGAATATATTCTTTCAACCATTCGTGCTGCACCTATTTCTTTGTAAGTTGGGTTTAATAAACAAGCAGTTAAATAAATTTGAGGAATAGGAATAAAATATTTTCTAAATTTTTTAATCATTGCATTAATAGAATCTTTAAACCATGGAATATTTTTGTATTAAATTTTTTTATCAGAAATAACACATATATTTGGTAAAACTGAACAAATAGTTAGATAATAAAGTCCAGATATTTGTTTTGTAGCTAAATAAAAAACTTTTAAAAATTCTTGAAGTTCATATACTTTTTTCCAATCAGTGTCAGTAATTCTATAATCATTATCTGAATTGTGAGCATTCCAAACCATTTGTGAAGGCTTTCTATATTCATAAGCAACTTTAAGCATTTCATATAAAGAATTCCATCTAGTAGACACTGTTTTTGGAATTTTTCTAGGGGGGAGTTCTAATTCACGACACGATTTTCAAACTCTACATGTCTAGACTTTACTTGACATTTAAAAATAAAATGGCATGCAGCTTCACATTTTATACAACCATTATTATACATTGCTATACCATCTCTAACAATTAAATTATATATGTGTGCAGCACACCTAATATGAAAACCGTCATTATAAATAGGGCAAATTATCGGTTTTAGTTTATCAACAATATTTGTATTATTAGAAGCATTATCAAGGGTGACACTAATTACTTTATTACAAATTCCATAAAATTGTAAAACATCTATAATAGTTTGAGCTATGTAACTATCGGTTTTCAGCATTTCACAACATTTATAACCTAAAATTCTTTTTTGCATGTTCCAATTTTCATCAATCCAATGACCAGTAATAGTGAAATAATCGTTACCATTAGGACTACGACCCATATCAGAAGTGATAGCTATTCTACAAGTATTATAGTTAAATAAACAACGAAGATATTGTACATGTTGTCCTTGATAATCAAAAATAGCTTTTTTAATAGTATTTCTTGAAAAACCTGTGAAAGAAGGATTATACACTATTTGAATATAATGAACAAAACCGGGATTTTCAGCAAAACTAAAAGGCAAGCCACAAAGAACAATCATTTTAGCTAATTCTTCAAGATCTCTTTCTCTACTATAACTGCGATGTGTACTAGGGCCAGAAACATTAGAAGGGTTTAACTGTGTTTGGATCATGTTAGAGGCCCCTACTCCTACAGATGCATCGGGAAGGGGAGTACCATATTTTTTTGCATCGGCTATAGCCTGAGCTTGCAAAAATTCATTTTTACAACATCCCATTAAATGATTTCTTAAATGTCCCATCCCACCCGACTTTCCCGTAGTTTTATGATTCAAAATATATTTACATATTTTACAAATAACTTGAGTTTTATCCTCATTTTGAATCATAAATTGCCACACAACAGATTTTTTCGGACGTTCAGCCTTTGGCTTAGCCCTAGTAGGATGTACAGGGGGAGTGGGAGAGGAAGCAGGAGTGGGACTAGTAGCCGTAGGCGGCTCTGTTTCATCATCATCATAAGTATCATTACCATCATATTCATTATCATATTCTACTTCTTCATCTAGTTCTTCATTAAAATTACCAAAGCTTGTCTGTAAAGATTCATGATCTAATTGAGTATTGCTATCAATATTAAAAGGAGTTTCATCCACATGTGTAAAATCATCCGTATTTATTCTTAATTGAGGCTGTTGTCTATTTTTAGATTTGGATTTAGAAGAACTATCGACTTTAGTTTTTCCGGTTACTGCGTTAGTCAACCTACCAAAATGTGTTTTTTTTACCTTGGCCGACATTTTTATCACCGGATTCCATATTAAAATATTAAAATATTAAAATTAAGCAAATAAATAAATACAAAAATTAAATGCAAAAAAATAAATAAGTAAAGAGATGAAAGTTGGAACGAATGTACCAAACGTCTGCGTAAAAACAGACGTGTATAACCAAAAGCCGAAATTGATAGATGAAACTTGAAGCTTGAAACTTGCTCCAAAATAATCCAACAAATAAAATTAACAATTTAATAGAGATTATTAGAGAATAGAGAGTAGAAGAGTAGAAGATTGAGAGTTGAGAGAGTATAGAAGAAGAAGAAATTTTGTGTAGTAAATAATGAAGGGGTGGGGGGTTTTTATAGTTAAAATATAGGACTAAAATATATTTTTAAAAACTTTGTGGTATTAAAAAAAGTTTGGGGGGTAGGGGGTATTTTGGCTCAAATAGCCGTTGGGTGGGGCCCACTGGCCATTGCCAACGGCTAACCCAACGGCTACTTAATTAAAAAAAAGAAGAAATTTTTGGTTTCCCACCGGATCGAACCGGACCGGAATGGTACCGGTATCGAAACGGACCGGACCGGGACGATCCAATAATTTTACCCCTTCCGTCCCGTTACCCCTACCGTCCAACCCCTACACCGGACGGAACCAGAGTCTACCAGATCGGAACTGGACCAGTAACAGACCGGGATAGAACAGAACTGGTACCGGCACCTCCCAGTTCCGTTGCCACTCTTAGTCTGGAGGAGTATTGTGTTTGGCTGATTTGAGTTAGGAAATGATTGAGTGGGGATATGGTATGGTCAAATGCTGAACTGTTTATGGTTATTAGTTGTGGTTTGATGATAGAATCTAGGAGCTAGGATATCGGGAAGGTCGGGGAATTGGGAAAGCTTGGGTAATTAAATGACTGGTTAAAAAGGGGAATTCAGAAATGTTTTGCTATAAAGGAAGTAGGATAATAATAAGACTTGAATTACCAAGGGTAAGGATGTCTTCCCTAAATTATTCCAGTTTTAGAAGAAGGTTCGGGAATAAATGTATGTACCTTTTATGTGTTAAAAAAGGGGTGAACGAGGAGTCAGTCTTCAGATGAGATTCAAGGTTGAGTTATGTACCCGGGATAGGGGTAGATAATGGCTATTGATTTCCATTGTGCATTGTATGTTCGTGTGCTTTTGCTTAAGTATTGTATGAGTTGCATGCTTAGGGAATAAATTGTTAATGTCTAATTTTTCGGTTGTCAGTCTTGTGAAATAAACTTGTTTGTTGCTTGTTGGTTTACAAGTATGTTTTGTTCATTATTTGTGATTGATTGGACTTGGTGTGACATTCAGTTGGCTCGGGTACCACGCTTGGTATGGGAATACTAACGGTTGGCTCGGGTAAAATGCCTGATACGGGAATAGTAACGGTTGGCTCGAGTACCATGCCTAGTACGGGATACTAATAATTGGCTCGGGTACCACACTTGGTAAAGATTCTATATTGGTTGGCTTGGGTACAATGCCTGGTACAAGTTTAATTATACATTATTGACTGGGTTTGTTGAAGGTTCTATGAGTGGACCAGGTTGATTGCTGAAATTGTGCTTGTGTATATTGGTCCTTGAGAGGCCCAGTGGTTACACTAAATTGTGGGGTTGGTCCTGGGGTATCGGGCATGAGAGGTTAACACTAGGTGTTGGTGTAGAGATCCTTGGTCAATTTGGGAAGGATAAAAAGGGTAATTGCTATTGTTACTTGCTTATTGTTTAAGTTGGTTGTTGAACCTGTTTCATATGGTTGATAAGTTTAAAAGGAAGACTGAGAGTCTGGAATTATATTGTTACGAGTCTAATTGTTACTTATTGTTCTTCACCTGTTGGGTTCCTGAGAGGGCCGGGAGTTATTATTATTTGGCAAATAGTTGGTCCGTGAAGGGTCAGGTTAGGGTGCTTAAGTGACAAGGTGGTTCTTCTGTAAACCGGGGTCGCATGTTATTGGCATAGATGATGTCTTAGGGATCCTTGTTTGGTTCGGGTTATGTAAAAAGGATATGTGTTTATTGACACTGAGAAACGTCAATGTCAGTTAGACTTGCTACGTCGGGTTGATAAGCTAAGAAGGAGACTTGTGGTCTGTTTATAATGTTGGCTATGGTTACTTGTCGAGTATGGACCTGGGGGTCATTTTGATGGTTTGTACTAGTAGGTGGTGGTACGACGGTTGTGATCTACATCACTAAGTAGCAGGGTTTACTCTGGGTTATTGAGTCATAGTGGTTGACTGGGGTAAGGGAATGGTAGTCCGAGTATGGGAATAGATGTTGGGTAATGACAAGTGTGATTTGGGAAGTCTAGGTGACCAGGTGACTTGGGAAGTTGAGGTGACAAGTGCGTCTTGGGAAGTTTAAGGGTCAAGGTGACTTGGGAAGTCTAAGAGATAGGCAGACTTGGGTTGATATTGGATTTTGGTAAGGTGAATATTGACGGGTTGAAGTATTTAACTTATGTATTTTCCTTGACTTCTTATATGATGGTATGAATGGATTCGCGTTGCCTGATGATGCCTACCAGTATGATTATTTGTGCCGATTCTACTCTTGTTATACCTTTTTGGTATAGTCTGGTTGCAGGGTTGGTGATGTTTTATACGTACACGATGATGGATATCTCCAGCAGCTCCTACTTCTTGTTTCTCTGGTGGATTTGTGTCGTCTTTCATTTTTGTATCACTCTTGTAGTAGCTCTTGTACCGGCTTAGACTATGTTCTGAGGACGGTTTTTTCCAAATTGTAAATGGTTTATTTCCTCGAATATTGTAAATATTTTTCTTGTATTAAAAAGGTTTATTTTCATAGGTTTATTTCTTTTTCCACATTACCCGTTGGATCAGGTGGTAAGGGTTCTCCTATCTAGGTGAATTAGAGTAGGTGCTCGCACGGCCTGATAGTTGGATCATGACAAATGATATCAGATCCCAGGTTACCGGTCTTCCAGTACAAGAGAAATTTTTTGAATAGAGTCCTGCGCATTGGTGTGTTGACGTCCACATCTAATCTTTGGGAAGCTATAAAGCATTCTAGGAAACATATCTCTTCCTTCACTCCTTTCGTGCGGTTTGTTACTTGCTTGTATGAGTTGAGTCCAATTGGTATCTCTCGATTCCAATTGGTACCTCAACAAGGAAAAATGATGTCGTTTGACTCCGATTGTGATAGTACAAGCAAGGGAAATTAGAACCGGGAAGGTCCCGATTGGTATCTGTCATGGGAGACTATGTAAAGGGTGGATGAATCAGCTAATGGTCATCCATGAAGAGAATGAAAGGTAATGAAACTGATTTGATTGAGTGTTGGAGCTTGAGACTTGTGATTGTATGTATTGCATTGTTTGAATGACTGCGATTGTGTGGTGTGTAATTGCTTGAATTACTTTGAACTTTGTGGTTAGTGAAGAGTCTTAACTTGGTTATGTGTTAATGATTGAAGGAATTTGGTAAAATTATAATTGGACATTGGTAGGAATAGTCACCCATGTAGAAATTGGGAAAATGACCCGTAATTGACTGAGTAGTGCTGGGCACTGCTCATAGGCTTATTTTATGAGGGTGAGTAGTGACTGGTTTCTTATTGATGATCCTTAGTGGTAGGGTCAGTTGATTGGTGGGGGTGTGCTCGCTATAGCATTGGTTAAGGTGTAAGTGCCTGGGTAAAATCCCCCCTATGACGAGAGTTGACAAAAACCTCAAGCTAGGATGAGTTCCAATAGAATTTTCGCTGTTGCGTGGTTTAGAGATACGTGGTGCCTCGAGGAACATTATTGTCAGGAGTAAGGTGATACTATGATATGTGAGGGGCATAGTACCTCGTAGGAAGCTTCCGAAATAGAGTTCGGGTTAGTAAAACTCCGGGTATAGCGGGAAAGGGGTCGCCATGGTGGGATCTAGTCCCCTTGGCATGGAAAAAAATATTTCTTCTTCTTTTGCTCCGGTGTTTTGATGAGGCTCTGGATTTCTTAGGCACTCGGGAGGGGTAATCTAGTTAGCCTTGTGCAACTCAAAGGAAGGAATTCCTTGATAGAGCGGGAGTGAGTTGGGTACACCAAGTGATTTGGAAGTTTTAGTGGTTTGCGTAAGGTTATATTTACGCTGTCATGGTAGAGCATTAAGGTTCAAGGGGCGGGCTTCATATTCTCTTTTCGACTTAGAGATCATTTGGGGACATATGATGAGTAAATTGGTATCTGTTGTAATGACCTGTTCAGTCGTTATTAAAAGGCACCTCGTATCGGGTGGATTATTCGTGCGAAGAAATGGGTTAGAAAACTTTTGGGTTAAGGAGTTGAAAATCATAGGCTAGGCTAGTCTCGAACAAATTCTGAGCAAGGTAAGGTCAAGGAAAATCCAGGTGCAGATTGGGTATTATATCTTGGGTTGAGCTAGTTTTTCCATTAGCCAAGACCTTAAGGAGTCCGGAGGACTTTTTGGAAATGAATTTGGGTGAGTAGAACTCCCGATATCAAAGTTGACATGAAAGGGTTGGTATGAAACGTCAGGATTTTGAAGTGTGTTGAGAAATGGGCCATTTGTGGGGATTTTCTAAGGTTTTGTTCCGTTTCAACCACTATGGCAGTTGACACAATGCTATAGCGGCCTCTGATATAGCAGAGAAATTACCGTTATAGCGGAAGTCAACACCGATTGGCACCGCTATAGCTGTAGATTCCAATACGGCGCTACCGCTATAGCGGAGCATGGACCGCTATAGCGGAGCGACGGGATCAAAAAACTCAAAAATGGGTTTTATATTTTCATTCTCTCCCATTCAGCCCCAAAACAGATGAGGGTTACTTCAAGGAACCTCCTTTGCTGCTCCAAGGCTTGGGAGTTATGGGGAGGGGAAATTCCGGCTAAAAAGATGCAAAACCATGGATTTTGGTCCTGTCATCCATAAAGGAATGCCTACACGGAGCCAGAAATTGCACTGCACAACTATTTGGCGTCAAGGTAGGCTAGGTTTTCTTCATTGAGTAGATTGACCTGCTTCCTCTTCGTATTTATTATATAGACAGAAAGGAGAAATCATGTCTAGGCCTTTGGGCACGGAGTCTGAAGAAGTATTATGTTTGGATGATTTGAATTAGGAAATGATTGAGTGGGGATATGGTATGGTCAAATGCTGAACTGTTAATGGTTATTAGGTGCGGTTTGATGATAGAATTCAGGAGCTAGGATATCGGGAAGGTTCGGGGAACCGGGAAAGCTTGGTAATTAAATGACTGGTTAAAAAGGGGAATTCGAAAATGTTTTGCTATAAAGGAAGTAGGATAATAATAAGCCTTAAATTACCAAGGGTAAGGGATGTCTTTCCCATATTGTGCCTGTTCTATAAGAAGGTCCGGGAATAAATATATGTACCTTTCATGTGTTAAAAAAAGGGTGAACGGGGAGTCATTCTTCCGACGGGACTCAAGGTTGAGTTATGTACCCGGGATAGGGGTAGGTAATGGCTATTGATTTCTATTGTGCATTGTATGTTTGTGTGCTTTTGCTTAAGTATTGTATGAGTTGCATAATTAAGGAATGAATTTCGAATGTCTAATTGTCCGATTGTCAGTCTTATGAAATGAACTTGTTTGTTACTTGTTGGTTTACAAGTATGTTTTATTTATTATTTGTGATTGATTGGACTTGGTGTGACATTTGGTTGGCTCGGGTACCACGCCTGGTCAGGTTACTAACGGTTGGCTCGGGTACCACATCTGGTATGGAAATACTAACGGTTGGCTCAGGTACCACGCCTTGTATGAGAATACTAATGGTTGGCTCGGGTACCACACCTGGTACAAGATACTAACGGTTAGCTCGGGTACTACGCCTGGTACATGTTCTATATTGGTTGGCTCGGGTACCACACCTAGTACAAGTTTAATTATATATTATTGATTGGGTTTGTTGAAGGTTCCATGAGTGGACCTGGTTGAATGCTGAAATTATGCTTGTTTATGTTGGTCCTTGAGAGGCCAGGTGGTTACACTAAAATATGGGGTTGGTCCTGGGGTGGACCGAGCATGACTGGTTAACACTAGGTGTTGGTATAGGGATCCTTGGTTGGTCCAGGAAGGATAAAAAGGGTAATTTCTATTGTTACTTGCTCATTGTTTAAGTTGGTTGTCGAACCTATTTCATGTGGTTGATAATCTTAAAAGAAAGACTGAGAGTCTGGAATTATATTGTTACGAGTCTAATTGTTACTTATTGTTCTTCACCTGTTGGGTTCCTGAGAGGGCTGGGAGTTATTATTATTTGGCAAATAGTTGGTCCTTAAAGGGCCGGGTTAGGGTGCTTAAGTGACAAGGTGGTTCTTCTGTGAACCGGGGTCGCATGTTATTGGCATAGATGATGTCCTAACAATCCTTATTTGGTCCGAGTTATGTAAAAAGGATATGTGTTTATTGTCACTGAGAATTTTCAATGTCGGTTAGACTTGTTACGTGCGGTTGATAAGCTAAGAAGGAGACTTGTGGTCTGGTTATAATGTTGGTTGTGGTTACTTGTCGAGTATGGCCCTGGGGGTCATTGGGAAGGTTTGTACTAGTAGGTGGCGGTACGACGGTTGTGGTCTACGTCACTAAGTAGTGGGGTTTACTACGGGTTGTTGAGTCATAGTGGTTGACTGGGGTAAGGGAATGGTAGTCCGAGTATGGGCATAGATGTTGGGTAATGACAAGTGTGACTTGGGAAGTCTAGGTGACCAGGTGACTTGGGAAGTCGAGGTGACAAGTGCGTCTTGGGAAGTCTAAGGGTCAAGGTGACTTGGGAAGTCTTAAGAGATAGGCAGGCTTGGGCTGATATTGGGTTTTGGTAAGGTGAATATTGACGGGTTGAAGTATTTAACTTATGTATTTTTCTTGACTTCTTATATGATAGTATGAGTAGATTCGGGTCGACCGATGATGCCTACCAGTACGTGTGTTTGTACTGATTCTACTCCTGCTATACCTTTTTGGTATAGTCTGGTTGCAGGGTTAGTGATGTTTCATAGGTACACGATGATGACAATCTCCAGCAACTCCTACTTCTTGTTTCTATGGTGGAGTTGTGTCTTCTTACATTTTTGTATCACTCTTATAGTAGCTCTTATACCGGCTTAGACTAGGTTCTTGGGAGGGTTGTTTCCAAATTGTAAATGGTTTATTTCCTCGAATATTGTAAATGATTTTCTTATTTTTAAAAATGTTTATTTTCATGGTTTTATTTCTTTTTCCGCATTACCTGTTGGATCAGATGGTAAGAATTCTCCTAACTAGGTGGATTAGAGTAGGTGCCCGCACGGTCCGATAGTTGAGTCCTGACACTAGGATTCAAAACTCACAAGGTGTCTGGTTATAAGAAGAAGGGGTCATTGCAGAGAAAGCAGTAGATCACTTCCAAAAATAGTTTCATCAAGAGAGGGATGCTTTTTTCTTTTCATTATTAGATATCACTGAATCTGTTACTGAAGAGGAAAATGCAGCTCTGGGGATTATTCCAAATTTAGAGGAGGTTAGAAATGCAGTTTTCAAGCTAAATGGTGATAGCTCTAGTGGTCTTGATGGGCTCTCTGGCAGATTTTTTCAAGATTGCTGGGATATTATAGGGGATGAAATCACAAGAACAGTACAAAAATTCTTTGCTGGTAATACTCTTCCAAAATCCATAACCCATACTAACCTGATACTTATACCTAAGAAAGTAAATGTCCAAACCTTCTCAGCTATGAAACCTATTAGCTTGAGTAATTTTGTTAATAAAATCCTGTCCAGGATCATCGATGATAGGCTGGAAGATATTTTGCCCAAGCTGATCTCAACTAATTAGTCTAGCTTTGTCAAATGAAGAAGTATTATTGAAAATATCCTTCTTACTCAGGAGTTGGTGACAGATATTTTTAAAAGAGGAAAACCTGTTAACGTAGTCATTAACTTGGATATGGCCAAAGCTTATGACATAGTATCTTGATTTTTTATGATGAAGGTGTTAAGAAAAATGGGATTTGATTCCAGATTTGTGGATATGCTGTGGAGATTGATTTCTAATAATTACTATTCAGTTTTGCTCAATGACCAATTATGGATTCTTTCACTCTACTAGGGGAGTAAAACAGGGAAATTCACTCTCCCCTGCTCTTTTTATTTTATCAACTAAGGTTTTTTCTAGAGCTCTTAATTCTTTATTTGATGATCCTCAGTATGTTGAATATGGGATGCCTAAGTGGAGTGCTAACTAAATAATTTAGCTTATGCAGATGATACTATTATTTTTACATCAGCTAATGAGTACTCTATGGAGAAAATAATGACTGTTTTACAGAAATATGAGAAGCAATCAGACCAGAAGGTGAATAAAGGCAAGAGTTTCTATTACCTACATCAAAAGGTAGCTGCTGGAATCCCATCTAAAATTTAAAAAATGTATAAGGATGGAGAGGGGGTCTTTTATGATGAAGTACTTAGGGTGTCCTATCACCCATACGAGGAAAAAAAGTTCACTATGCAGATTTGATTGATAGAGTTAAAGGCAAGCTGCAAGCGTGGAAAGGAAAGATGTTTTCCTATGGTGGTAAAGAAGTTCTCATTAATAGTGTTTTATAGAGCATTCCTATTTATGTTTTATCTTCTATTACTCCTCCTATTTGTGTGATTAAGGAATTACACATAATTTTTGCTAAGTTTTTTTGGAGTAATAAGGAGTCTGGCAGAAGTAAATAGTGGGCTGAATGGATAAAAGTTTGTCTTCCAAAGCAGGAAGGGGGCCTTGGATTCAGGTCTATGTTTGAGGTATCTAAGGCCTTATATGCTAGACTGTGATGGAGATTTAGGTTACATAATAATCTTTGGTCCAACTTCCTATGGAATAAGTATTGTAAGAAGCATATTCCTACACTTGTCCAATGAAATGGGGGCTCACAAGTCTGGAAACATATACTTGAGAATAGGGTTAGAATTGAAAATCACTTGTGGTGGGAACCTAGGGTGGTACTTCTACTATTTGGTATCATAATTGGACCAATCTTGATCCTTTGTATCTTCATCACTCTGACATTACCACTTGTTATTCTTTGAGAGATATATGAGATTTGTTTAATAAAGAGGGTTGGGATTTTGTTGCTCATTAAGATGTAATACCTGAGTATGTTGTGGAACATATAAGGCAAAACATGAGATTTGTACAGCTAGGGATAAAGGTGACAAACCTTGGTGGACTAAATCTAGTACTGGTAAATTCAGTGTTAAGTGCTTGGGAGTTGTTGAAAAAGAAGGTTGACATTAATAAAGACTTGAATCCTTATGGGTGAAAAGTTTACCTTTCAAATTCTCCTTTTTAGCTTGGAGAATATGACAAGGTAAAGTTCTTGTGGCTACATTAATGCATGCTTGGAATACTAATATCTCTCAGGATTGCAGGAGTTGTACTACTCCAGATACTAAGACTATTGAGCATTTATTTCTTAGAGGAGAGATAGCTTCCAGAGTTTGGAGGCATTACTCCAGAGCTGCTGGTATGTTAGGCCCTATGTTGAATCTGAAGCAGACTGTGAGAATATGGTGGTCTACTGATGGAAACCATAGAATTAAACTGGTGTTTCAGGTTGTGCCTATTGTTATATTATGGTTCTTGTGGAAAAGAAGAAACATTGTCCTTCATGGTGGTACATACTCTTTTGGGAAGATCATTTTGAGAAATTAATGACACTTTATTCAAACTGATTAAATTCAGATTTATGGATAGTGCTGGAATCAATAGTTGGCCTCGCATGATGCTTAGGTTAGAGAGGTATAGAGCTAATTATAATATCAAGATTGTGAGATGGTTGACCCCTCCTACAGGTTGGTTGAAGTGTAATACAGATGGAGCTTCCAGGGGTAACCCTAGTCCTATCTCAACTGCCTTTTGTCTCAGAGAACAGAAAGGTAATATAATTATAGATAAAGGGTTCAAAATTCAGGACACTACCAATTTGACAGCAGAAGCTAGAGCCATAAGGGAGAGTTTGTTATTTTGTAAGGAACAAAGGATGTTACAGGTCATTGTTGAAACTGATTCTTTGGCCATGGTTCATATATTAGGAGGGAATCTGAATATTCCTTGGAGTGTGGCCCTGGAGGTCCAATTCATTAATTTTCTGCGGAGATCTTTATCAGTTAGAGTACAACATTCTCTCCGGAAAGGAAATACACTTGATGATTATTTTGCTAACCTAGTTTTTGTTTTTGCAGGTGATTTTTCAGTTCAATTCTTTTCAGGAGGTCCCTAGTGAAGGAAGAAAAATAATTATTATGGATAAAAGGCGAACACCACAGATTAGTATGTTTATAGATGGTAACTGGATACAACTCGAAACAGTTTCTTACTTCTAAGAAGATATAAATAGTTAATCATTACAATTATTGTATGTACCAAAGTTTGAAGTAATATCATTTGATTTGAGTATTTACACCTGGTGAGAGCTTTGAGGTGTTCAATAAATACCAAATCAAGACTTCTGTATTGCAAGAGGGTACTTATTTGACTCCTATCTGCTTCTTCATTGGAAATCTGTGGAGAGTTCACAATTGAGATTAGTTGCTGTAATTATATTTTAGTTCTTTAATCTAGAGCTTCAGATGGTGGTATTAACCTCATGAGAGATTCAACCCATCGCGAAATCTAGATGAGAGAAATAAATTGCAATTTAAGTAACTAGTTACTAATTACTTAGTTTATGATAGAAGGAACTTGAGATGATCTATAGACGTAGCCAATGCACATTCTAAGCTACAGAGGAATCAACATATCAATAGAAATGGATGATCTTGGAAAGGAAAAGAGATAGTGAAGACAAATCAACAATTTCAATGGTCAACTTCAAATCGCTTATGGAAAGAGACTTGGGGGAAGAGGAAGTTAAAAGGCAATTCAACCGTTGAGAGATAAATGATCTGTTAATCTTCTTGTTCATCTAACCTGTTTCTCTTTACTTCGATCTAGTCGAAGATGGAAGCAGTATTTTTTTGCGACTTTAAGCTCGTCTTCTCACCTTGATGGAGAAGAAGATCAGATCGACTTGAGGGGTGGCTATGTGAGCTCACTCATGGAACCAGAATGGAGCTTAGATAGCCGGTGGTGGAGCTGAAGCGTCATTGTCGGAGTTGCTACATGAGTCTTGTTCTATGTCTAGTTTTCTAATTCTTCTTTTTGATTTTAGCTCTTTTTGCTGATTCTTTTATTTTGGGCCAGGCCACTTTTGGGCCTGGTCTTGAATCGACTTTTCTATAGCAATAATAGGCGTCTTTGTGTCCATCCTTTAATTTTAAAAAAATAAAATAATTTTAACAATAAATATTCTTTTCTTCAAGCAAATGATAAATAACAAAATAAATTTGTTTCCATATAAAGTTATACACTTCCTTGTGTAAATGAAAATTGTGAACAACTATAAAAAATGATATAAATTTTCTTAATAATTCAATTATTGTTAAAGTGTAGTTAAAAAAAATTATTTTCTCTATTTTAAATATATTATTTAATATCTTTGTGTGTTTATTTTAGAATTTTTTCTAAAGTTTTCTGTTTTCACAAAATTGAGAGAGTAATAGATAAGTGAATAGGAAGAGATAAATTTGCAAAGACCATTTCGCATTTTATCTCTTAATCAAAAAATTTACGTTCTCATCTAATGATTTCTTTTTTCGTAGAGGTGGGGGTGAAAATGAAGGGAAAGATAGAGGAAGAAGAAGAAAAATCTAGTCTACTAAAAATTAAATATTACATTTCTTGAAGAAGAATTTTCAAATTTTCTCGAGTGATTTTAATGAACTTGAAATGTTCGTCTGATCCATCACAAGACACCCAAACTCTCTTATCGGGTGCTATGATAACGGGTTCCAAGCGAAGAATTCTTTAAATTTCAAGCTCAAAAGCAGCTCAAGGGATCACCATGAGAAGGTATTCTCCTTATTTCTAAAGACGTAAACAGTGTCGAGTTGGGTTAGAACCCCTCCCTAAGGAAGAACTCTAGTATCTCCCCCCCAAAGGAATGAACCTCATCAGAAGCTAATACCACCTTTGATGGAAAAATAATTAAAAATCTTGTTAAGTAGCTTTACTTCTACTGAAAATTGCCCGATTGGCTGAATTCAATAGTACTTTGGCTCTGTCGATATGAACATTGTTTGTTGTGTTTGTCAAATAGATTTTCTGCTTCATAATGCATGATTGGTTGCCTGAAAATTTATTGTTGTGTGAATTTGCTTCTGTGATAACAGTGCGTGTATGCTGGTAGCCCAAATAGTGGCTAAAAATTTATAATGGCTTTGATTGATTTGATTTGTGTGAATCTTAAATTACCTTTAAGTAAATAGAAAATAAAATTTATTTTTTTTGCTTTTGCTTGCTTTTTTTGGAAAATTTAAACTCTAATCATTCAATGCAAAATCAATAATTTTACCATTACTTCTCTCGTTTTCTTAAATGATTACTTTTTTTAAAGTTTAACCTCACTTTTTGTTTATTGAAATAAAAGGATAAGATATTTACATAGCCTAGTCCAGCTATCAATTGGACCGGTCCAAACAAAAAAAAATCAAAAATTAAAAATAAAAGAAAAGAGAAAATAATTAAGACAAAGAAATAGAAGACAGATAGACACCAACAATCAACCATGAAAGCGATGACCTCGATATCAATTGTTTCCCCTTATCCTTGTCTCAACAGTCGACCACCAGATTTATTATCATGAAAGATAATAATTGCATCTCGATCAGATCTTAGACTATCGGCTAAAAATTCAACAGAAAAGGTGAGAAATCATGATCCTCAATTTTGAGATTCTGAAGATAATATGAGATTTTTTAATTGTTACTTTTCAAGTAGTCTTTATCGAGCTGTATATCTTTAATTTTTTGATTGATTTCATCTCTAGACACCCTAAATTCTCACCGAATCTTATGTATGATATAGAGAACCCAAACAAAGAACACTTCTGATTTAGAGATATGTATCATTAATGTGGATCATTGTGAAAGGTATTGTTAAGAACCTTATCCATCTCTGTAAATCTTGTTCGCATCGAGGTAAGGTCAACCAAAATATGTTAATATTTTTTTTCAACAGATTGAGTCTTAATAAAGATTAATACCACACATTTGAATAGGAAAACATTAAAAGATATGATAAGTATTTCTCTTTAGTACTGATAAAATGTGCCACTGTTTGTAATCGTGTGAACTGAGCTACACAATATTTACACTTTGTAAGTTGTGATGGACATTTATGACTATCTTTCTTGTTGCTTTATATTCTATTTTTAGCTCTATGAATTCTCAAAATTGAAATTTATTGCTTGTGAATATTGAATAGTTTTTTAGCTCATGTTAGTAGATCTTAAAAATTGTGGTTATGTATTGAACCTTTAAAAAAAGAAAATAACATAAGCTAAAAAATTTGTCACTTGATTATCTTTTCATTCATTCTCGTAGATCTTCTGCATAATTAATGAATCAGTTTCTACTATCAAAGGTAGTAGATCTTGACTCCTATTATAGACAATCTCCTTTTATTTTGTTTTAGTTTCAGCCAATAGACTAGTAATGATAGGGATAATATTAACACTGGTATGGACAAGATCATCCCTTCAGTTTCTAATGCATAATGCCCATGATCTAGGTCTTGGGTAACCTTTTGTAGCACCATTTATTTTGTATTTATAAATCTCCTAAAGAGGCAAATTTCAGCTAATAGCCTCACAAATGATCTATAAAGATTGTCCTTTCATGAACTGAATTAATTGAGACCATAAGTAGAGTATATCTGTGAGCCAAGAATATATCTTTTAGCTAGACAATGTAGATTAAGATTTATGTCATAAACCACCCTACTCCATGACATAGATCCACCATGGATTACTATATTTCTCCAATTTCAAATATGTCATAGTATAACTGTAATAACAACTTGTATCAAAGATTTTAAATTGTGATCACACTCTACACTCCATCATTAGTTACAACTTGTCTGATCTGCACAAAAGGATCCCGGAGTCCTACTGTTATAGTGTATCTTCTTCAAATATTTATTAAATTCACCAGTTAGAAATAGATGTTTCAGTGTCTCTTGTTGTGGATTAGCACAACATCTAGATCTACATACCATAGCAATTTCGCTCCTAAAGACAATGTCATCTACAAGGATTTTATCTTTTCAGATTCTCCAAAGACAGAAAAATATTATGAAGGGGACTCCTTTCATCCACATTTTATTGTAAAATTATGATTTCTCTATTCTATATCTCATTATTTCTCAAGCACTTTTGTCATGACTCGAGCCTATAGCCTGAACGTAATAAGATGACTAGAGTCACAAGTGATCCCAAACTAACCCATGGCAAGGCATAATACTAATCATTTTATATAGATAAAAACTGAATGGAAGCTAAATTGATTTAAATGAAAAGTATGAAATACTCTGAAATAAAACTAAGTCTGAAAAGTGATATCCAAACTGAAATAAGTTGAACTATCTGACTCTATGTATGAAAGCCTCTACTATTGATGAGATACTGGGAAAAGTCTCCAGCTAACTCTATATACTAAAATTGAAAAAGCTAAAGAAAACATCATGAAAATCCATCCTCGGATAATGAGGACTTGATGTGTTGTGGTTTTGTGATAATTTCTGATAACGCCCAAACTACACCTCAAATTAACGAAGCGTAAGCGGTCTTAGTCAAATATAGAACCCAACTAGGTTGGGGTCGAATCGCACAGGGAATATGGTGAGAATTAAGTCGTTAGTGAATTAGATAACTATTAGTCAATAGTTTCCGGAAAAAGGGGGGGGGGGTTGTGAAATCAAATTGTAAACAAAACAAACAATAATGTATGCGAAATAATCAGTAGGAGAATGAACTAGGGAAGTGTTTACCATGGCGTTAGTAACAATGTCGATTCTAGGCTTAATCGGGTTCTTTTTATATGCGTGTCATGATGTGATTGAAGTAATGGTATCGTCTAAACGTCTCTCGACCAAATAAACAAATTTCCTTTTCTATTCTCTCGACCTCGAAAAGATGTGCTTTTTTAGATTTCAATCCTAAACATCAAGTAGATTAATCTAGTTACAGCATTAATCATTAGACGAGAGTTAGTAGTCTCGAATCCTTGTTGTTAATCAAGTTTCCCGGTTTTAATCTCTTTACTCAAGCAAATTAAACCTAGGCATATTCTAATGTTTGCAACCACTAGAAAACATTAAATAATGCATGATTAACAACGTGACAATACATATATTGAACCCGTCGCTACCCGGAATCTATATCGCTTCTTTAGCCATGGCTCCCACAACCCTAGTTGTGGGAGGTTTAGTTACTCATGCTTGTAGAAGAACAAAAGAAAGCAATATTCATAATAAAGAAAAGAGATCCTTACAATGTATTGAAAACAATCTTTAATTAATCTAAGAGCAAGAAAAACAAAGATCCCAAGAACAATCAAGAACAAGATTGAAGAGAAGGAAACCGTGTGTAGCGCGTTTCCTCTCTCAAAAATCGCTCAAAACTCTCCTACAATTATTGGGTAATGTATGTAAAAACTATTGGAAAAATGATTGAATGAATAATAATGAAATAAACCTAACATAGGGTATTTATAGGAGTCTAGGAAACCAATCCCAAAAATGCTCGGATTCCGCGTCGCGGACTGCCTAAGTGTGACGGCCACGGTGATGGACCGTCACAGGGTTGACGGACCATCGCCTGGACCGTCACCCTTAGGCAGTGGTGCTGCCTTGGCTGCTGCCTTGGTGTGACGGTTTGGGTGACGGACCGTCACACCCTTGACGGACCGTCACCTGAACCGTCACACTTATCCAGAATGTTCTTTTTCGCGTATTTCCATCCGTTTCCGTGTTTGTTTCCATTTCCTACAAATACAACATAAAAACATCAAAAACAACAACGGTTGCTTGAAAACGTACGATTGTTCTTAGTAAAAAGGAGTCGAAAGTGCCGTAAATTAGCGGCACATCAACACCCTCAACTTAAAACGTTCGCTTGTCCTCAAGCAACATAACATAAAACAATAAAATGACTCAACTAAGAACACAAACTCATGTCTCTAGCAACTCATGGTCATTCAAAACTTATTCAATTAAATCAAGCTCCCTCGTAGCACACGAATGTGTGAAACACTAACTTGCAAGGATCCAAACATGTCATTCCGATATGATAGAACATTCTACATACGCACGCGCAGCTATCCTAACACTCAATAGACAATACAGAAATCTTGGTGCCCTCACCACAAAGAAATCCCACACACAAGATTTGGGACTAGGTAGCGCTCACACTCACAAACGATTTCAAACAATGCACATGCGATACCATAGGCTTGCCCTTACTATTCTATTTCAGTTCTTCAGAAAGCTGCTCAGGATCACTACAGGACTTGTTTAGGCTTGTAATGAGGTTTCAGGTGCAGGTATGGTACATTTAGGGGTTAGTGACTAAGCCCTCCTTGGAACTACCGACTTCTTATTACCACATAACTTTATTTTGCCCATCCTTCTTCACCTTTTTATTTCCTTCTCTCTAGCTACAGGTGCGGCCTCTTTATTTTGACAATTCTTTTTATTACTTTTTCGATCTTTTTTATCTCCTTTTTTCTTTCTTTTATTAGGCACACACCCGAATTTTCATTCTATTCCCAACCAATCTTCTTCTATCCTTTTTTTCTTATCATTCACCTCTATAGTAGCCACCCTCAACTTAGGCTGATTTCCGGAGTTGAGGTGCACAATGTCCATGGAAGGACCAGGGCCAAAACAGGGTTTACCTCTATAGTAGCCACCCTCAACTTAGGCTGATTGCCGGAGTTGAGGTGCACGATGTCCAAGGAAGGACCAGGGCCAAAATAGGGATTCAAAGCTAAACAGGAACGGTGACAGGTTATTGAAAGAACAAGGTCAATTATGGCTCAAACAGGGTTCAAAGGGACTATTTATATTTGGACGGTCTTTTAGGTTAAGTGGACTGCACACAAAAAGGGCCTGTGATCCTTTTCTAAGCAACCAAACTTCAAACTTAACAAAATAGACCGGGCAAGTTCTAGATGCATGCACAGAGTAAGAATTTATACAAAATACGCTCACACACTCTTGGCACCAAGAAACTATACCACTACCAACTATCAAACAGCCGCTCGGCTTAAGCATACTCATTCTAATCATGATCACACAATGACATCCAAAGATCCAGACAGTCAATCGTTTCAACATAAGTGCACAACCAGAAAAATTTTAAGGGGCCTCGTTTTTAGTCAAGAAAAATGCCATGCTCATCACTATAGACACTAAAAAAAAACAAAAATTTAAAATAACAACCTAAACATGCCGGTTCTACTAGATAGCACACCGGAGGGAAAAGAAACACGGCAACAAAAACCCTCGGTGTTGACTCACAGGTTTCCCCACACCCTTAACTTAGACTCATGCATTGTCCCCAATGCATACATACGAAAACTAAAAACTGTGAGAATTAGGAATACCTGTGAAGTCGATATGAATCAGATTCTGGAATGATGTTGGAGACCGCCAGGGTCTCCAAAATAAGAGAACTCGATGGAGTGTGGCATTCCAGCTTCCTTTTTGGGCTCCATCGCTAGTCGCGATAACTTGTTCGCTCTTTCTTTGCAGATTCTCTTACGGTGTTTTCATTTTCTTGATCTATTTTCACCGCTTTCCTTAACCTGCTTCTCCTCAAGATACGCGTCCGCAGGGACTTCCTCAATAGCATTGATGACCGCGACCACCCTCATGTCACTTGGTTGCTTCATCAATTTGGACACATCGAACTTGACCATTTCATTGTTCAATCAGAAGGTCAGCTCATTTTTCTCCATGTCGACCAATGCTTTTGCTGTGGCTAACAATGGTCGTCCCAAGATTATGGGAACTTCGAAATCCACTTCGCAATCCAAGATCACAAAGTCAGCTGGGAAGATAAGCTTACCGATCTTTACTAGCACATCAGACAATACTCCCACAGGTCGCTTTACTGAACGGTCAGCCATCATCACTCTTATGGACGTTGGTTTAGGAGCTCCCAAACCAAGTTGTTTATAGACGGCTAGCGGCATCAAGTTGATGCTAGCACCCAGATCACACAAGGCTTTCCCGAAGTTGAGCTTCCCAATAGTACAGGGAACAGTGAACGCACCTGGATCTTCCTTCTTTTCGACCAACGATCTAGAGGAAATAGCGCTGCAGTGGTGGAGGTTGTCTTCCGGTTCAAAACTTACCGACCTCTTCTTTGTAATCAAGTCCTTCATGAACTTGGCATAACCGGGCATTTGTTCCAGCGCTTCGACCAATGGTATGTTTATTGAAATCTGCTTCAGCATGGTCATGAAGTTCAGAAACTTACCATCGTCAGCTTTCTTCTTCAAACGCTGTGGGAAAGGAGGTGGTGGCCGAGGCATCATAGTTGGAGGCTTTTCAGCTTCCTTGCTTTTCTCCGCGGGCTTTGGAGTTTCCTCCTCTACCGCCTCTTCATCATCCGCAACATCACCTTGAGTCTGAATTACCGGATGTGATTCCGGTAATATTTTTCCGCTTCTTGTGGTGATCGCCATACAGCTAGCGTCATTCCTCGGATGAGTCGTGTCACTCGGCAAGGTACCTGTCTTCCTTTGGTTCAGAGATGCCGAGATTTGCCCCACTTGCTGCTCCAGCTGCTTGATCGCGGTGGAATGTGACTCTACTACCTGACTCAATGTTGATAACTCAGTCCGCATTGCCTTCACCCCAGAGTCAGTCGATTCCACCTTTAGCAGCATCTTCGCCATCATGTTCTCTAGCTTGGAAGTCCCTGCCTCATTGCCAGCTTTGTCCCGATTACCAGGTGGTACATACAACCCACCTCTATCGGTGTTATTCCTCCAGCTACCTTGATCGCGATCTCTGTAACCATCTTTCTCATAGTGGTTGTCTCTCTGGTAGTTCCGACCTTGGTTTCCCTGGCCATTGGCCTGGAAACCCCCCAAGTAATTCGCCTCCTCAGTCTCCATACCTTGGGAACCCACCGCTTGTACCTTCTCCATACCTCCTGAGAACAAGTGCTTGGTCAGTAGGTCCAACTGCGTTTTCAGATGCGCCATGTCTTGGTCGCGCTCCTCCTCTTTCCTACGCTGCTCTGCTGACATACCAACGGTATAGGTGCTAGCTGCAACCTCTGAATCTCGTGTGTGCCAAGCCCTGTTGGTTTTGGTGAGCCTATCCAAAGTAGTTGTGGCCTCAACAAAGGTGAGACCCATGAATGCACCACCTGCTGCGTTGTCTAACGTCGGCTTGGTAGACGAATTCAGTGCCCGGTAGAATGTCTGCATCAAAAAGTTGTCGGTCAACTGATGGTTCGGGCATTGTGTTATCTTCTTTTTGAATCGCAACCAAGTCTCGTGCAATGCTTCGTGTGGTTGCTGCCTGAAGTTGCTAATCTCATCCCTCAACTGTATCATCCGAGAGGGAGGAAAGAACCTTTCTAGGAAAGCTCCTCTCAACTCTCCCCACGTTGCGATAGAGTCGGGGGTCAGCTCTGTCAACCACAATGCTGCCTCATCAGACAGAGACAACGGAAACAACCTGAGCCTGATCGCTGTCTGACTCACGCCCGGTAGTTCAAACGACTTGCATATGCCCACGAAATTCATTAGGTGCTGGTTTGGATCCTCCCCAGCGACACCTCGGAACACTCCTCTCAAGTTCAACAGCTGGATCATCGTGCTAGAGATGTTGAACTTGGCTCCGGGCGGTAGCGGTGGAACAACAATGGCGCCCGTAGCGCCAGCTCCATCTAAGTCGAGATCCTCATCATTCCGTGCGATCTCATCCTGCAGACCACCAGCATTCAGATTTTGTTGGGCCTGCAGTTCTGCAGCGATCCTCGCTGCCTCTAGTTGTGCGGCCATATTCCGCCTCAATGTTCTAGCAAGCTCGGGGTCATAAGGTAAAATTTGTTCCCCCGAACTTCGGGTACTTGTCATGCACAACTGTGTACCCTGTCAAAGACAAAAACAACAAATAAATGTAAAGCAGGAAATTATGACTAAGAGTCAAATAAACACACCAGACTTAATTAACAACCGTATTCCCCGGCAACGGCGCCACTTTTTGATAACGCCCAAACTACACCTCAAATTAATGAAGCGTAAGCGGTCGTAGTCAAATATAGAACCCAACTAGGTTGGGGTCGAATCCCACAGGGAATATGGTGAGAATTAAGTCGTTAGTGAATTAGATAACTAATAGTCAATAGTTTCCGGAAAAAGGGGGGGGGGGGGTTTGTGAAATCAAATTGTAAACAAAACAAACAATAATGTATGCGAAATAATCAGTAGGAGAATGAACTAGGGAAGTGTTTACCATGGCGTTAGTAACAATGTCGATTCTAGGCTTAATCGGGTTCTTTTTATATGCGTGTCACGATGTGATTGAAGTAATGGTATCGTCTAAACGTCTCTCGACCAAATAAACAAATTTCCTTTTCTATTCTCTCGACCTCGAAAAGATGTGCTTTTTAGATTTCAACCTTAAACATCAAGTAGATTAATCTAGTTACAGCATTAATCATTAGACGAGAGTTAGTAGTCTCGAATCCTTGTTGTTAATCAAGTTTCCCGGTTTTAATCTCTTTACTCAAGCAAATTAAACCTAGGCATATTCTAATGTTTGCAACCACTAGAAAACGTTAAATAATGCATGATTAACAACGTGACAATACATATATTGAACCCGTCGCTACCCGGAATCTATATCGCTTCTTTAGCCATGGCTCCCACAACCCTAGTTGTGGGAGGTTTAGTTACTCATGCTTGTAGAAGAACAAAAGAAAGCAATATTCATAATAAAGAAAAGAGATCCTTACAATGTATTGAAAACAATCTTTAATTAATCCAAGAGCAAGAAAAACAAAGATCCCAAGAACAATCAAGAACAAGATTGAAGAGAAGGAAACCGTGTGTAGCGCGTTTCCTCTCTCAAAAATCGCTCAAAACTCTCCTACAATTATTGGGTAATGTATGTAAAAACTATTGGAAAAGTGATATGTAAAATAAACCTAACATAGGGTATTTATAGGAGTCTAGGAAACCAATCCTAAAAATGCTCGGATTCCGCGTCGCGGACTGCCTAAGTGTGACGGCCAGGGTGACGGACCGTCACAGGGTTGATGGACCGTCGCCTGGACCGTCACCCTTAGGCAGTGGTGCTGCCTTGGCTGCTGCCTTGGTGTGACGGTTTGGGTGACGGACCGTCACACCCTTGACGGACCGTCACCTGAACCGTCACTCTTATCCAGAATGTTCTTTTTCGCGTATTTCCGTCCGTTTCCATGTTTTTTTCCATTTCCTACAAATACAACATAAAAACATCAAAAACAACAACGGTTGCTTGAAAACGTACGATTGTTCTTAGTAAAAAGGAGTCGAAAGTGCCGTAAATTAGCGGCACATCAATTTCGATACTTAAAACTTAGAATTGTTGTATGTTCTTTAGCATTTTTTAGTAGATATGATATGTTTTTGGTAGTTGTAAAGGAAAATAGGGTACACAAGCAAAGAAGTGGAGTTTGCACTGAAAATTGGCTAAGTCTAGGCGTTTGATAAGAATGATGGACCGTGATTCAAAATCACAAACTGTGTTGTGAGTCATGAACTGAATGCTGCAGGTATGTAATTCAAGGTCAAATCCACGAGTCAGTCAATGAGTCGTGAACCCAAACAACGAATGAACCTTCTGACTCATAGACTAAGCTCCTACAGAGGTGCAAGTTGGAGTGCTAAACAACGAGTAGAATCCACTGTCTGTAATTCCAACTGACGTGCACGTCCTGTGAAGCTTAGAGTGAGCTTCTGCATACATACATTCTGGAGACTGAAACCATGAGTGGGTCGACGGACTACAGTTCCATGCTATGAATCCATCATGTTACCCGAAACTCTTTGATCAGAGAAGATGTAATTTTGGGGTCCCAAACCATAGGTCAAGTGACAAATCGTAGATTGAATCTACGACCTGTGGTTCCATTGGTGGAAATGTACATGTCATGACCTAACCTACCGGGCCGTGTGGGCGCCTACTCTAATCACCTAGATAGACGAACCCTTACCACCCGTCCAACAAGTAACTTGCGGAATTAAAGTAAACCATTAAATTAAGCCACCTTTATACATAACTGAAATCTTTTTCATTAAAAAATCCTGTTAAAAAATAGGCTACATAAGAAATTGCGGAAAACCTTTATAATATTTAAAAGAACAACCTCCCCTAGGATCTAGTCTAAAAAGGCACAAGAGCTACTACAAGATGACACAAAGAGAATAAAGACCCAACTTTCGCCATAGAAAATGAGGACATAAGTTGCTGGAGATCTCATCACCGCGAACCTATGAAACATCACCAACCTGTAACCAGACTATACCAAAAGGTATAGCAAGAGTTGAGTCAGTACAAACACACGGACTGGTACGCATCATCGGTTGATCCAAATCCACTCCTACCATCATATAAGAAAACAAGAAATACATGACCAAAATTAAATAACTTGGTTTCCACCCCCATGTTCTTCCGCTGCCAACTCCCTCATTCTCAAGGCTTCCAAGTCACACTAACCTTAGACTTTATAAGCCTTACCTTGTCACCGACTTACCAAGTCACCTTACCCTTCGCAGATGTCCATGTCCATACCTGGACTACCCTTCCCTTACCTAAGTCCACTGTTCTAACTATCCTTCCGACTTAGCCCGGCTAGCTGCCCAACTCAACCACTTATACTCGTAACATTGATCACCAGGGACCAACCCTCCACGGATCTCTAGTTAACCTTCTAATAAATGTGCAATAGCCAGGACCACAACCCTAGTCTCTCAGTCTATCCCCCCACATGTAATCCACTCAGCAACCCTTGCTACATCTAATGACATCCCTAGAGTTACCTCTAATCCCCTTATGATACATGACCTGGACCCTCCAAGGATCCCCTTAATCACACCCAAGTGCCCAACCTGCTACCCCGGTCTACACCAAGACCAACCCTTAGCTCAACAATCACAGTTAACCCCTGACCGCCCTTAATACCTTTATTGACAACAACTCCTGAACTTAAGCCTCTTCCACGTAGTCCAGACCCACCCTGGGATCCCCTCTAGACACATATCAAAAGTAATGATTCAACCCGGCCTAAACTAAGACCAACACAGCAGTTAACAAAATTCCTGGCCACTCAAGGACCACCAACAATTGCAATATTAACTAGACAACCCAGTCCACTCACGGAACCAATATCAACCAATACAATACAATAATCAATGAACCAATGCAAGATGCAACAAAGTAAACCCGTACCAGGCATGGTACCCGTGCCAACCGAATGTTATACCCGTACCAGGAGTGGTAATCGTGCCAACCATTTGTTATACCCATACCAGGCATGGTACCCGAGCCAACCGAATGTCAAAAACCACCATCAATATATGAACACACACAACTTGTAAAACCAACAAGTAAAACCGTTCAATCACAGATTGTAAATAAGAACCTAGACATTCCTCACAATTTCCCTAAGCAATGTAATACATACAATCATTTAGACATGAGTACATGAATATACACATTCACAGAAAATCATAAGCCATCACCTACCCCTTTACGGGTACAACTACGAACCATCAATTCCCGTCCGAAGACTATTTCCCGGTTCACCCTTTTTATTTAACATGTAACTAGCGATTTCCTTTTTAGATAAACACACAAGCATGCAACACACTTCCCTTTTCTAACTTAGACAGACCACCACTAAGCCTCAAGATATAAACATTCCCGAAACCCCACCTAGGAGCTTCCTATTTCCGTTTCCTGTTCTCCCAAGCACTTCCCCGGTTCCCCGAACCTTCATGACATACTAGTCCCTCAACCCACTATTTTATCACGTCAATATGAATAAATTGAACACATAATAACATTCACAAGACAGCCATTCCGTACATTCTAGAAATAACACAACCAATCCCGAATCTGCCAGACTTCGTACCCGAAGGCCTAAAACATGGATTCTCCGTTTCTACTATTTAACAAGTACGGAAAGTAAACAGGTCTAACTACTCATGAAAACCTAGCCTACCTGGATGCCAGCAGCTGTAATGATGCATTTCTGGCTCCGTGGTTGCGTTCCAGGCTGACCCGTGATCCTGAAATCTGCTGTTACGTGTCCCTACAGCCATGACCTCTCCTCCCCAAGATTTCCCAACCTTGGAGCAACATGGGATGTTTTTTTTTTGGAAGAACCCTCATATGTTGCCCAACTGAGGAGATGCAACTTTTTAATAAAATCCCATCATAGGTTCTGCCTCCCGTAGCCCCGGTATAGCGGTCTACCTTACCGCGATAGCGGTGCCTCTATAGCGAAATAATTACCGCTATAGCGGTGTGACGTCAGCCCGAATTCCTTCTGAAAATCAAAATTTTTTCATGACATCACCCTATTTATTCCGAACGTATTTTTAACCATTTTCCCCAAATTTATGGAATCAGGAAAAATTAACATAACGACGAACCCGATCGTTACAACAGATACCAATTATAGGACCCGGGACTCTTACCGTTTCAAGTGACCGCGTAATCATAGGATCTACGCAAGTTGTTGAACCTTCCCTTTACAAGTCTAACCGACCAAAGGAAAATCTATTATTACCTCATCTCGACGAAGAATTTACGAGCTTCACAGGGACTATCACACGTGTCCCCATCCCGAGCACCCAAGAATTCTGGGGCCTCATGTCATATTAGATTGGATGAATTTGAAAAGACCAGGGAGAACTTTTCCCGTATCCAAACTGACTGGTAATCTGCTGTAGCGGATAATTCACCGCTATAGCGGTCCCGCTATCATGGACAACCGACCGCTATAGCTGTTGACAACAGAATGAAATTGGGGAGAAATGGATTCCTCCCCTCATTCTCCTCACATTCCACCCAAACACTGTCAACGTCGTAAATTTCCAGGTATTAATCATACGCACTCTCTCCTTTACTATTTTGCACTAATTTGTACATGAATGTGGTAGGATTTTAGGAACTTGTAGTATATTTAGAAATAGGTTTTGAACTTGAACCCCTTGGTTGGATTTCTGTTGGATTCCTGAAGCATGGATACTTCCCTTACATTTACAATGCCTCCAAAGCGTTCTGGGCGTAAAGATTATACTAATGTTGTCCAAAAACGGGCCAAAAATGGGTGGGGAAAGTGAAGGGTTGTTTCTTGAACAAAATGGTGATTCGGGCGAATTTTAGGGGTTATTATGCCAAAATTTTGTAGAAACTAGCAATGGGGCACTTTGGGTAGGTAGATCTGGTCTTGGGATGACAAAATCAGAGTTTTGGACCAAGGGGCGCCATTGATGAACCCCTTGAAGGTCTGGAATGACGAAGACCGCTATAGCAGTAGGGCTCCTCTATGGAAGTCCCGCTACAACAGACATTTCACCGCTATAGTGGTCTCGCTATCGCGGACACCATGGTCTTAAACCACCCTCAAGACCATTCCTGGTACTGAACGCACTAAAATCAAATATAACACGTCATAAACATATCAAAATTTATAAGGGATTCACAACAATCAATTGTTTTGTGGTAATAATTTCCCACCATTACACACTAATGACTCCCTTGTTCCCATAGTTCCCATTCAAGTTTTCCGACTGTCCTGAAACCGAAGCTTCCCTACAGTCACCGTTCCCAAATACCTTATCATCTTAACCAATGATAAACCCTTTTTAACACGTAGTACCCTTTTTCAAATAAAGACAATCAACAGACTACCACAGTCTAAGGCACACAAACTTTTTCACTCAATGACCTTCCGTAGACTATGCATGCACACCAATTGGAAATCCACACGCATTCCAAATAAGTCACACAATATTGTACACATAATAATTTAATTTTTTAAGTCTCAATAAAAGCATTTCATATCCAATCAATTCACAAGTTTCACCTTTGTTTGTACCATGGATGACCAGTAGACGGTTATCCGTGCTTGTCACAGCCTCACAGGCCAGATACCAATTGGAACCTTCACGGTTCTAATTCCTATTGCTTGTCCTATCGTAACTGAGGTGCGGAGACCTCCCTTACCTTGTTGAAATATCAATTGGAATAGAGAGATACCAATTGGACTCACCCCATAACAAGCAAGTGTGAACCGCACGAAGGAATGAAGAAGAGTGAAAATTCCTAGAATGCCTTATAGTCCCCCAAAGATTATATGTGGATGTCAACACACCAATCCGTAGGACCCTATTCAATATTTTGCTCTTGTACTGGGAGACCGGTAACCTAGGCTCTGATACCATCTGTAACGACCTAACCTACCGGGTCGTGCGGGCGCGTACTCTAATCACCTAGATAGATGAACCCTTACCACCCGTCCAACAGGTAACTTGCGGAATTAAAGTAAACCATTAAATTAAGCCACCTTTATACATAACTTAAATCCTTTTCTTTACAAAATCCTGTTCAGAAATAGGCTACATAAGAAATTGCGGAAAACCTTTACAATATTTAAAAGATCACCCTCCCCTAGGATCTAGTCTAAACAGGTACAAGAGCTACTACAAGATGACACAAGGAGAATAAAGACCCAATTTTTGCCATGGATAACGAGGACAAAAGTTGTTGGAGATCTCATCGCTGCAAACCTATGAAACATCACCAACCTGCAACCAGACTATACCAAAAGGTATAGCAAGAGCAGAGTCAGTACAAACACACGTACTAGTAGGCATCATCGGTCGATCCGAATCCACTCCTACAATCATATAAGAAAATAAGATATACATGACCGAAATTAAATAAATTGGTTTCCACCCCCATGTTCTTCCGCTGCCAACTCCCTCATTCTCAAGGCTTCCAAGTCACACTAACCTTAGACTTCCTAAGCCATACCTTGTCCCCGACTTCCCAAGTCACCTTACCCGTCGCAGATGTCCATGTCCATACCTGGACTACCCTTCCCTTACCTAAGTCCACTGTTCTAACTATCCTTCCGACTTAGCTCGGCTAGTTGCCCAACTCAACCACTTATACTCGTAACATTGCTCAACAGGGTCCATTCCTCCATGGATCTCTAGTAAACCTTCTAATAAATGTGCAATAGCCAGGACCACAACCCCAGTCTTTCAGTCTATCCCCCACATTCAACCCACCCAACAACCCTTGCTACGTCTAATGACATACCTAGAGTTACCTCTAATCCCCTTATGGTACATGACCCGGACCCTCCAAGGATCCCCTTAATCACACCCAAGTGCCCAACCTGCTACCCCGGTCTATACCAAGACCAAACCTTAGCTCAACAATTACAGTTAACCCCTGATCGCCCTTAGTACCTTTATTGACAACAACTCCTGAACTTAAGCCTCTTCCACGTAGTCCGGACCCACCCCAGGATCCCCTCTAGACACATATCAAAAGTAATGATTCAACCCGGCCTAAACTAAGACCAACACAAGAGTTAACAAAATTCCCAGCCACTCAAGGACCACCAATAATAGTACTTTTAACTAGACAACCCGGTCCACTCACGGAACCAATATCAACCAATGCAATACAATAATCAATGAACCAATACAAGATGCAATAAATTAAACCTGTATCAGGCGTGATACCCGTGCAAACCGAATATTATACCCATACCAGGCGTGGTACCCATGCTAACCATTTGTTATACCCGTACCAGGCGTGGTACCTGAGCCAACCGAATGTCAACAACCACAGTCAATATATGAACACACACAACTTGTAATACCAATAAGTAAAATCGTTCAATCACAGACTGTAAACAGGAACCTAGACATTCCACACAATTTCCCTAAGCAATGTAATGCATACAATCACTTAGACACGAGTACATTAATATACACATTCACAAAAAATCATAAGCCATCACCTACCCCTTTCCGGGTATAACTACGAACCATCAATTCCTGTTCAAAGACTATTTCCCGGTTCACCCTTTTTATTTAACATGTAACTAGCGATTTACCATTTTAGATAAACACACAAGTATGCGACACGCTTCCCTTTTCTACCCTTATCCAGACTGCCGCTAAGCCTCAAGCAATATACATTCCCAAAACCCCACCTAGGAGCTTTCTATTCCCGTTTCCCGTACTCCAAAGCATTTCCCCGGTTCCCTGAACCTTCTCGACACGCTAGTCCCTCAACCCATCATTTTATCACGTCAATATGAATAAATTGAACACATAATAACATTCACAAAACCAGCCATTCCGTACATCCTAGAAACAACATAACCAATCCCGAATCCGCCAGACTCCGTACCCGAAGGCCTAAAACATGGATTCTCCATTTCTATTATACAACAAGTATGGAAAGTAAATAAGTCTAACTAATCATAAAAACCTAGCCTACCTGGACGCCAGCAGCTATAACAATGCGTTTCTGGCTTTGTGGTTGCATTCCCGGCTGACCCGTGATCCTGAAATCCGCTGTTTCGTGTCCCTACAGCCATGACCTCTTCTCCCCAAGATTTCCCAACCTTGGAGCAGCATGGGAGGTTTTTTTTTGAAAGAACCCTCGTATGTTGCCCAACTGAGGAGATGAGACTTTTTAATAAAATCTAGTCACAGGTTCTGCCTCTCGTAGCCCCGCTATAGCGGTCCGCCTTACTGGGATAGCGGTGCCGCTATTCGCTATAGCAGTGTGACGTCAGCCTGGATTCCTTCTAGAAATCAATTTTTTTTCATGACATCACCCTATTTATTTTGATCGTATTTTTAACTATTTTCCCCAAATTTACGGAATCAGGAAAAATTAACATAACGACGGACCCGATCGTTACAACAGATACCAATTATAGGACCTGGGACTCTTACCATTTCAAGTGACCGCGTAATTATAGAACCTACGCAAGTTGTCGAACCTTTCCTTTACAAGTCTAACCGACAAAAGGAAAATCTATTATTACCTCATCCAGACGAAGAATTTACGAGCCTTACAAGGACTATCACACGTGTCCCCATCTCTAGCACCCAAGAATTCTGGATCCTCGTGTCATATTGGATTGGATGAATTTGAAAAGACCGGGGAGAACTTTTCCCGTACCCAAACTGACTGGTCGTCCGCTGTAGCGAACAATACACCTTTATAGCGATCCCTCTATCGCGGACAACTGACCGCTATAGCAGTTGACAGCAGAATGAAATTAGGGAGAAATGAATTCCTCCCCTCATTCTCCCCACATTCCACTCAAACACTACACTTTCTCTCCCGATCGTCCCACTCCCAACATCAAAAATTTCCAGGTATTAATCGTACTCACTCTCTCCTTTACTCTTTTGCACTTATTTGTACATGAATGTGGTAGGATTTTAGGAACTTGTAGTATATTTTGAAATGGGTTTTGAACTTGAACCCCTTGGTTGGATTTTGGTCGGATTCCTAAAGCATGGATGCTTCCCTTACATTTACAATGCCTCCAATGCATTTTGGCGTAAAGATTATACTAATGTTGGCCAAAAATGGGCCAAAAATGGGTGGGGGAAGTGAAGGGTTGTTTCTTGAACAAAATGGTGATTCGGGAAAATTTTAGGGGTTATTATGCCCAAATTTTTGTAGAAACTAGCAATGGGGACCTTTGGGTAGGTAGATCTGGTCTTGGGATGACAAAATCGAAGTTTTGGACCAAGGGGAGCCATTGATGCACCCCTTGAAGGTCTGGAACGATGAAGACCGCTATAGCGGTAAGGCTTCGCTATGGTGATCCTGCTATGGCAGACATTGCACCGCTATAGCGATCCCTCTATCGCGGATGCACCACCTGCTATAGCGGAAGGCCGCAAACTAGTGGCCTTCCCAAGTTACACTTAGACATATTTTCCTTTTTTTTCTTCTTTTTTCGTGTCCTATTACTCTTCTAATCCCATTTCCTTCTTACCCTTGTAGTATAACACAATGGCTGAACAACAAGCGCATGAATACGACTATGAGCGATTCCCCGATGAAGATAGTCGGGAAAGGCTCAGAGATTATCGAAGATTTAGCTTCTACTATGAGAAAGGTTGCCGCATGACTGGGATAGATGGAAAAGCGGTTGATTTCCACCTCCAGGTCCGAGAGTTTGGGTGGGAAACTTTGGTAGTGGCTCCTCCTCCCGCGTTAACCGGCTGGGTGCGGGTGTTCTATGCCATTCTCCCTATGGTCCGCTAGAGTGAGCCGAATCCTACCATTCGGCTATAGGGGGTGGATGTTCCCGTGGATGTTCGGACCATCAATGAGGTGCTAGGGTTACCCCATGTCTCTAATGCAAAGTACATGGCTAAGTCCCAGTTGTGGGACATTACCTGGTTGAGATATACTCTAGTGGACCCCGCATCTAAGGACAAGGTATACTGGGTCAGCCCCGAGGGTATTACTAGCACCCATTCCTCCTCCAAGGCTAGGATGTGGCTGAATTTGGTATCCCAGGGGATCCATCCATCGGGAAATCAAACTAACGTGACCTATGCCCGAGCTTTGGTGATCGCTTGTGCCATGCAGGGGATTATTATGAATGTAGGGGAGTAGATCATCTCGGAATGGAAGAGCTTCAACAGTGGTCCTAGGAAGGGCCCTTATCTACCTGGGCTAGTTTCGGAGCTGTGCAGGCGAGCTGGTGTGCCTCAGGACCACACGGATGCAGAGGTGGCCATGGATGAGCCCTTTGACCCGGTCCGGGTGAAGGACATTTCCAAGAAGAGGAGAAATATGGGTGAGGCAGGGAGCAGTTAGCCGGTGGAGGAGGCCGGCGATGATGATGATGAGGATGATACCCCTGCCTCTTCCCAATCCCAACCCCATCTCCCGATCTCAAGAGCCCAGCTGGAGGAGAACCTAGCAGCTGTCCGGAGGTTCATGGAGGATCCTAAAACTAGTGGTGCAGCCCCTCACCCAACCACTCAGGAACTTGCAGCACTCTGAAGGTAGTTAGAAGAGGAGAAAAGGAAGAGGCTCTCTCGGGATCGTATGTTTACCCGGATGTGGAAGATCATAAAGGTCATGTTCTCCTGTGTTGACCCTGGTCAGGAGCTCCCCACCCTCGAGCCCGAGGACGTGCATGAGTTCCCTTTCCTGAGCAAGGATGAGGCCTAGGACTCCTCCCTTGGTATTGATATTTACTGTTGGGTTGCCCCCGTTTGGGGCTCGTTTCAGATAATCTTTCCCCTTCCCCTTTTTATTTTGGGCACGTGGATGCCCGTGTTAGACACTATTTCCCTTCCCGCATATATATATAGCTGCTTTTCCTTGGTTTATACTGTGGTTTTGGTGATTTATGCTTGCTTTTATCTTTTCCTTGGAAAGGACCAAAAATAGGGGAAAATAGAGCAGCTCACTACCTCACTGACCTCCGCTATAACTGATAGTTATGCCGCGATAGCGGTCCCGCTATAGCAGACATTTCACCGCTATAGCGGTCCCGATGGTAACTGTACAGAAAATTTGATTTTTCAGCTAAATGCATTCATCCCCCTTCCCGGTTACCACTGTCCCAACCTGTAAGTCCCGCCATGGTCTTAAACCACCGCTATGGTCTTAAACCACCCTCAAGACCATTCCTGGCACTGAACGAACTAAAATCAAATATAACACATCATAAACATATCAAAATTTATAAGGGATTCTTAACAATCAATTGTTTTCTAGTAATAATTTCCCGCCATTACACACTAATGACTCCGTTGTTCCCATGGTTCCCAATCAAGTTTTCCGACTGTCCTGAAATCGAAGCTTCCCTACAGTCACCATTCCCAAATCCCTTATCATATTAACTAATGATAAGCCCTTTTTAACACGTAGTACCCTTTTTCAAATAAAGACAATCAACAGACTACCACAGTCTAAGGCACACAAACAATTTCACTCAATGAACTTCCGTAGACTATGTATGCACACCAATTGGAAATCCACACGCATTCCAAATAAGTCACACAAGATTGTACACACAACAATTTAAATTTTCAAGTCTCAATAAAAGCAATTCATAGCCAATAAATTCACAAGTTTCACCTTCATTTGTACCATGGATGACCAATAGCCGGTTATCCATGCTTGTCACAGCCTCTCAGGCCAGATACCAATTGGAAGCTTCCCGGTTCCAATTCCTCTTGCTTGTCCTATCGTAACTGAGGTGCGGAGACCTCCCTTACCTTGTTGAAATACCAATTGGAATCGAGAGATACCAATTGGACTCACCCCATACAAGCAAGTGTGAACCGCACGAAGGAATAAAGAAGAGTGAAAATTCCTAGAATGTCTTATAGTCCCCCAAAGATTTGATGTGGACGTCAACACACCAATCCGTAGGACCCTATTCAGCATTTTGCTCTTATACTGAGAGACCAGTAACCTAGGCTCTGATACCATTGTCATGACCCAACCTACCGGGTTGTGCGGGCGCCTACTCTGATCACCTAGATAGACGAACCCTTACCACCCGTCCAACAGGTAACTTGCGGAATTAAAGTAAACCATTAAATTAAGCCACCTTTATACATAACTTAAATCCTTTTCTTTACAAAATCCTGTTCAGAAATAGGCTACATAAGAAATTGCGGAAAACCTTTACAACATTTAAAAGAACACCCTCCCCTAGGATCTAGTCTAAACAGGTACAAGAGCTACTACACGATGACACAAAGAGAATAAAGACCCAACTTTCGCCATGGAAAATGAGGACAAAAGTTGCTGGAGATCTCATTGCCGCGAACCTATGAAACATCACCAACCTGCAACCAGACTATACCAAAAGGTATAGCAAGAGTAGAGTCAGTACAAACACACGTACTGGTAGGCATCATCGGTCGACCCGAATCCACTCCTACCATCATATAAGAAAACAGGAAATACATGACCGAAATTAAATAACTTGGTTTCCACCCCCATGTTCTTTCGCTGCCAACTCCCTCATTCTCAAGGCTTCCAAGTCACACTAACCTTAGAATTCCTAAGCCTTACCTTGTCCCCGACTTCCCAAGTCACCTTACCCTTCGCAGATGTCCATGTCCATACCTGGACTACCCTTCCCTTACCTAAGTCCACTGTTCTAACTATCCTTCCGACTTAGCCCGGCTAGCTTCCCAACTCAACCACTTATACTCGTAACATTGATCACCAGGGTCCAACCCTCCACGAATCTCTAGTAAACCTTCTAATAAATGTGCAATAGCCAGGACCACAACCTTAGTCTCTCAGTCTATCCCCCACATGCAATCCACCCAGCAACCCTTGCTACGTCTAATGACATCCCTAGAGTTACCTCTAATCCCCTTATGGTACATGAATAGGACCCTCCAAGGATCCCCTTAATCACACCCAAGTGCCCAACCTGCTACCCCGATCTACACAAATACCAACCCTTAGCTCATCAATCATAGTTAACCCCTGACCTCCCTTAGTACCGTTATTGACAACAACTCCTGAACTTAAGCCTCTTCCACGTAGTCCGGACCCACCCTAGGATCCCCTCTAGACACATATCAAAAGTAATAATTCAACACGACGTAAACCAAGACCAACACAGCAGTTAACAAAATTCTCGGCCACTCAAGGACCACCAACAATACCACTTTTAACTAGACAACCCGGTCTACTCACGGAACCAATATCAACCAATGTAATACAATAATCAATTAACCAATGCAAGATGCAATAAAGTAAACCTATACCAGGCGTGGTACCCGTGCAAACCGAATGTTATACCCATACCAGGCGTGGTACCCGTGCCAACCATTTGTTATACCCGTACCAGGCGTGGTACCCGAGCCAACCAAATTTCAACAACCACAGTCAATATATGAACACACACAACTGGTAAAACTAACAAGTAAAACTGTTCAATCACAGACTGTAAACATGAACCTAGACATTCCACACAATTTCCCTAAGCAATGTAATGCATACAATCACTTAGACATGAGTACATGAATATACACATTCATAGAAAATCATAAGACATCACCTACCCTTTTTCGGGTACAACTACGAACCATCAATTCCCGTGTAGAGACTATTTCCTGGTTCACCCTTTTTATTTAACATGTAACTAGCAATTTCCATTTTTAGATATACGCACAAGCATGTGACACGCTTCCCTTTTCTAACCTTAGCTAGACTGCCGCTAAGCCTCAAGCAATAAACATTCCTAAAACCCCACCTAGAAGCTTCCTATTCCCATTTCCCGTGCTCCCAAGCATTTCCCCGGTTCCTCGAACCTTCCCGACATGCTAGTCCCTCAACCCATCATTTTATCACGTCAATATGAATAAATTAAACACATAATAACATTCATAAGACCAACCATTCCGTACATCCTAGAAACAACACAACCAATCTCGAATCCGCCATACTCCATACCCGAAGGCCTAAAACATGGATTCTCCATTTTTACTATACAACAAGTATGAAAAGTAAACAGGTCTAACTACTCATGAAAACCTAGCCTACCTGGACACCATCAGCTGTAACAATGCATTTTTGGCTCCATAGTTGCGTTCTTGACTGACTCGTGATCCTGGAATCCACTGTTCTGCGTTCCTTCATCCATGACCTCTCCTCCCTAAGATTTCCCAACCTTGGAGCAGCATGGGAGGTTTTTTTTGGAAGAACCCTCATATGTTGCCCAACTGAGGAGATGAGACTTTTTAATAAAATCCTGTCACAGGTTCTGCCTCCCGTAGCCCCGCTATAGCAGTCTGCCTTATCGCGACAACGGTGCCGCTATAGCAGAATAATTACCGCTATAGCGGTGTGGCGTCAGCCCAGATACCTTCCAGAAATAAGAAATTTTTCATGACATCACCCTATTTATTCTGAATATATTTTTAACCATTTTTCCCAAATTTATGAAATCGGGAAAAATTAACATAACGACAGACCTGGTCATTATACTACAGCTCAAAAGTTGAATCTGCTAGACGACAATTATCTCTTAAAGACCATGAACCATCATTTGAAGTAATGTGTCATGGACCCATTTATGGACATTGACGCGACTATATTTTCCTAGTTAACTTAGGATAGGATTTGTTGTCTATAAATACTTTTCATTGGTTTTCTTTTGCATGTTACGCACTATACTCTGACTTTTACATATTAAAAACTTGGAGTATTGACTTGTTCTTGGTTTTTGAGAGATTAATCATTCATTGATTCTTCTTTGATAATTCAAGATTTTGGGTTTCTCTTATTCATCTTGTAAGTTTATGATTATGAATTCATCATCTAATTCTGATTGTTTTCTTATGAACACGAGTAACTAAATCCACCACTAGGGTTGTGGAAACCATGACAGATTAACAAAAGTATGCAAAGTACTTAGTGACTCTTGAATGGTGTTCATACATGTATTGTTCTTCTTTTTGTATTAATTTCTTTCTAACGGTTGAAAACATTAGAACTTACTTTATTCTGCTAGACCAAAGAGGTAACAAATAGGAAAAAGGATTAACAACAGAGACTAGAGGCTATCAACCCTCATTTAATAGCTTGACCTTGTCCAGGAATAGTTAATATATGATCAAAGGTAAGAGTTAGTAAAACAAACACCCGTAGATGAATTAAGTTGCATGGTGGTATTCATCTATCTAGGGGATCAACCATTTAGGTGAACTTAACTTATCAATTTTGCATGCTAAGCACCAGAATAGATCGCTAGTGCGATTCCTTACTACATTATGAAATCATAGAGAACACAATCCTAGACAACTCTCTCATTAATTAACAACAACATAAATTGAGACTCTGTTACTTGATTACATACATTTTTCACTTATTATTTGTTACGAAATTTCCCCCCTTTCGGAAATAAACGACTAAGAGTACAAATAATCGCATTGACCTAGATCCTAACCATATTCCTCGTGAGATCAACCCTAACCTTGGTTAGGTTCTATATTTGAACAATGACCTCTTTATACTTCAATTTAGAGGTGTAATTTTGGTGTATCAAATTTTAGCGCCATTGCTATGGAATACGATTTACGATTAGATTAATTATGTTTACTTGACTGTTAGTTCTTATTTCCTGATTTACTTTTTTATGTTTTTTTTGTTCTTAGGGTACACATGTGTGTATGACCAACACTCAAAGTCAAGGCAAGCCCCTGATTCCCATCAATCTTGAACTCTAAAGGACTTTGAGGAAAATGGACAAGCACAAAATTCAGGAAACTCTAGAAGAGGCTATAACCAGGATGTTGGCTGAGGAACAGGAAATGGCTCAACAACAAAAAGTAGCTCGGTTAGATGAAGAGCAACGCCAAGCTACAACTAATGAGCAAGATAGAAAAGAGGAGGCTGCTCCTCAAAATGCATTAAATGAGAAAGCTAGACATGATGAGGTAGCCTGACAGAATGCACTAAATGATCAGGCTAGACAGAGAGGGAATAGGGGGCATCAACAACAACAACCCCATTATGCCCCTCACTATGATGATGATGATGATGCTTACCTGAATGATGTAGGTGAAATTGGTGTCATAATGCCTCCCCCATTGTTCGCTGGGCCAAGGTTTGATACTACAAGCACAATGATACAATTGCATAACATGAAGAGAGTGTTCGCAGGCAAAGCTACTGACGATGCTAATTTGCACTTGATAAGCTTTGTGGGGATTTGCAAGGCGTATAACTACCTGGTGTGACTCAAGATGCTTTTAGGCTGCAGTTATTTCCATTATCATTAACAGGCAAAGCAATTCTTTGATTAGCAAAATTATTGAATGATTCAATCACTACATGGAGGGAGTTGAAAAGTGCATTCTTAGAAAGATTTTTTCTTCCATCCAGGATGTTGCAGCTAAAGGATGAAATCTGAAACTTCAGGCAACTTAATACAGAGGCGTTGTATGAGACATGGATAAGATTCAACAATAAGCTGAAGCAAGTACCAAATCACCAGAGACCCACTGATAGCTTGTTGGAGATCTTCTACAGGTCTTTGAATGCTAATACCGATACTATGTGCAAAGGTAGTGTAGGTGCATATACCAAGTTGACATGACTCATAATCTAATGTGGATAGATGAGTCAAACTAGGCACCATCTTCTGTAGCTGTGATATACTCGAATGTCCTAAATATTTATGATTCATGCCCTACACCAATCGTCTATCCCATACATATGATGGTCTTGCATGATAAAAATCATCAAAAAAGTATTATGGCATAATGTAGGGCACGCGTCAAATGACTAACATATAGAAGAATAAAAGGACAACTAGGTACATAAGGAAAAACGTTTAGAGTAATAGAGGATATGAGTTTATCTTGCCCAACTCCTTTTGGTTTTGTTTGGATCCCATTGTCTAAAGTAACAACATGAAGAGATTGTGAATAATCAATACTGGACAGAAGTGATTCATTACCAGGAATATAATCAAAAGCGTTTGAGTCCATGACCCATGATCCAAGAATACTAGACTGTGAAACACAAGCCAATGAATTACCAGCAACAGAAACATCAAGCTGAGAAAATGATGCTTCTTGTGGAGATATTTGCTTACATGCTCGATATTGAAGGAACTCATTATATTCTATCTGATTAATATGATCATTATTGGGTGGTCGATCAGGATGATCAACCAAAGCTACTTGTGGAGATATATACTTACTTACTCAATACTGAAAGAGCTCATTATAATTTGTCTGAGCAATATGAATATTATTGCGTGGTCGACCATGTAGAGTATAACAGATGACATGAGTGTGTCAAAGCCTATGACAATAACTATATTTAGGTTAAGATCTTCCAAAATAACATCCTACTCGTTGATTCTCCATAGACTAAGATGTTTGATTTTCTATGGTTTGAGATGAGAGAACAAATAAGTCAACGGTGGGTGATGAAACCACTTTGTGACTGCGAGGCATGGAAAGGTAAAGTAAATGAGATAATAGTTCAATGATTGTAGGAACCATAGGAGTATCTAAACTCTTATCATACACCGAATCATGGTTACTGTGAAGTCCAGTAAGTGTAAGAACTAGAAAAGACATTTTTATGTGCTCTTGTTGTTTTTCCACATTCATAGTGACTGGAATCAAACTTTCAAATTCCTCAATGACTGTCTGAACCTATCCCAAGTAAGTAGACATATCAGATTCTTGTTTTCTTAAGTTGTTCATCCGAGATATCATATCATAAAAATGAGATATGTCATTAGTGTATAAAGCACAAGCTATTTCCCAAACTGAATAACATGTTTGGAATGGGCAAAATAAGGGCATCAACATGGAATCAATAGATTTTCATAGGAGACTACCTAATTGAGCGTCAACCTTCTCCCATTGTGCTTTGGCCTTTTCATCTACCATACTAGCATTGTTCATTAAGTAATCTTGGACACCTTGACCTTTGCACCATAACTTTACTAAGGAATCCCAAGCTAAATAATTTGAACTTCTCATTAATGGTTTTGAAGTGATCATAGGGCTTGAACTTCAAATTTTCGTATTTTTTGGAGCCAAAACTATCACACCCAAAAGATATCTTGTGACATTTTAACTTGAAAACAACAAACAATAGAGATCTGGTTGTTTGAAAATCTAGATCTCTCTAGAAAATAAAAAAGTGATTGTATCTTGAAGAAAATGGTATGGGTCAGCTCAAAATCTCTATGTGACGCTGATAGAAAAATGTTTCTTAAAAAAATGGAAGGAAATAACCTGGAATCACGTGTGAAGTATCTTAATGGAATGCATATGCCTCCTACCTGGCTAGGAAACCTGCATACCCCTGCTGCCTTGGCTAGTTGGGACCCATTAGGGAATCACGAGGTCCACATACCCACCCTGTACCAAATAATCATATACCTGGAAATGCTCTAGGTGATAAACATCTCTTACTAGATAATCATTTACCTGGAAATAACATAGATGACCCTTTATCAGAATTTATCCTTTCACTTTTTCAATGTCTATATATGTATGCATTGTTACAACCCATGCTTTTGGGCTAAGATTTTGAACCATTCTAAGTAGGAAGTTAGAATAGCACCCCATGAAATTTATATGTATCTAAGTATTAAGATCAATTCTTAAGTGTAGGAAAAACTTTGGTTATGAATTAAGGTCTTAAGGAACCTCTAGTAAGAAGTTAAGTTCAAAGCTTTCCTACCGATTAAGTTTTCATATAAGTTCATACAAGGGTCAACTTCAAACAAGCATTTCTCCCTTTATATAAGGAGTTACGGGTCCATGAACTACCAAATTAAAGGTCTTTGAGTCTAGTTATTAACGCCATTGACCGCTTGTCAATCTAATATTTGTACAAGATTTTATGCCCATTTTACTAGGCACTACTCAGTCCGTGCACTAGGCTATGCATCGAGCATCAGCTGCGCGGTAGCTCTCTGAAGAAGTGCTACTGTCTTGCTGGGCTCTAAAGATGCATGTTAGCACACTGAAAACAGTTCTACTGACTTGCTACATGCTTAATTTATGCGCTAGCACACATGAAAAACATTATAAAAGCATCGCAATGACGTGGTTCACCCCCAAGTCCAAATTTTTCCTTAGGAAGAGAAACTTTCAAGAACCCAACTTTCTCCAGGGTTTATCCATCATCCAAGGTAATATTTGACAATAGAATTTTGATGATTGATTCATTCTTAACACAAATTAATACCACCCACTCATGAAATCCATAGATTTTCAAGAATATCCACCTCAAGGTCTAAGAAACAAGTTCTTTCTATATTTCCTCCAAATATCAAACCTTTCTTAAGAATTCAAAGCGTTTAAGGTACGTAAATCTAGCCCTTTCTTATCAGTCCTCCCGAATGTCGAATCATGCTTTAGAACGAATATCATGAACAAATCTAGGGTTAGGGTGAAAACTTGTGCTTCTTGATAATTCTTGATTCTTCAAGTAGATCCCATGAAAGTCTTTATACATGTTTATTTGTTCTATTTCATGGCATAACTAACCTATGTAGCATGATATGAACCCTTGTACATGAATTTAAGAATGCGAGAAACTTGTTAAATTAGGAAATCACCTGAATACCTATGAAATTGATAGAATCTCATGAATCTTGTCTAACTTGTGATCCTTATGAATATCTATGAATCTAATGACTCTACGTTTCTTATGAAACCTATGAAATCTATGACTTACTATTCCCATGGATCTTGTAAAATCTCTAAGTGTTAACCTTTATAATAATGTATTATCCATGGTCTTTAAGATGAATTCCTTTGAGTAGGTTTTTAACCTGATCAACCTAATCTCCTTTGTATTTGATTGACATGAAAACATGAACTCACTAATCATAATAACTATGTTAAGACGATGATGAATGTTCCAAAAGCTTACTCTCTACAAAGATAAGAAGTCTCTATAGTACTTGAATCATATCCAGATGAATGATGATAGTACTTTCCCTAAACTATCTACAATATTGACATATAAGATAGATTGATATGAATTATTTATGATTGGCTAATGAACATGATGCATTATAACTATGATCCAAAAGCGGCTAACATTAATATTACTAGCCTAAAGTAGCTAACATACGAATAATGAATAATGATCCCTCCATGTCCATTTAAATAGGGCCCAGGGTACTCAAGAATAGTAGTCCCCCACTGACATTGGAACTAGGGTGCTCAACAAATAGAGTCCCCCATATCTGTTGAGGCAAGGGTACTTGACTAGATCCCTCATAGTTAATTTGAGGTTAGCGTGCTCAAAGGAAAACCCCCCGGTTAATTTAGGGCAAAGGAGCTCATATAAACAGAATTTTAGATGTAAAACTATGATGGTTAAATTGTTCACTTCCACAATGTAAGAAATAAATATGAATGTACTTAATGTTTAATAGGTAGATTTCCAGTTTGAATGATTATCATGTCTAGCTTACTTCTAGTGTTTTTGTTACTTCAGATATGTTATGTTGTATTCTTTCTTGCCATTTACATATCGTACATTCCATGTACAAATGCCATTTGGTGATTCACTGTTATATGATACATACCAATGACTTCTTCCTTTTCTCTTCACCCTACAAAATTATAGCTCACCCTTGGATAAGAGGATACCTTAAGTCAACAACTCCCTTTGAAGATGGTTGTGATGAGCTCTACTGGAAAGAAAATCTCTTTTATTCATAGATGAATTCCTATCTAAGGGCCTTTGGTGCCCTTGAATTCCCTCTTTCCTGGTCTCCATTAGCCCAAAAATCCTTTTTCATCACTCTCAGTGCATCAATTCAAATAGTTAAGTTTAACAATCTTAAGCAACTTTAAGGTAAAGATGAACTCAGGTACACATGTTTGCGATCCAACATGTCCTTAAGATCATTAGAGTTCAGCTTTTGGTGAAACTCCCTTCTTTCTGGTAGTTTAGTTAGACTTTCTAGTTATTTTGTTTTAAGGTATACTGGGGGGCCTTGTTATGGTATTCAATATTATTTTCAGAGTTAGAGGCTTCATAGACTATGGATGTTAGAGTTATGTTATTCAGATATTGACTTACGTGTCACTACTTTTATGAGACGTAAAATTTTTCTTGTTATTGAATTAATAAAATATTTTTTCTCTTAAAATATGTGTTATGACTTACTTATGTCTTCCGAAATATAGTAATAAATAATTATTATGTATGCTAAGTGGTTTTCTCATACCAGAGATGGCATCAAATACCGGCCACGTCTAGGGTGTAGACTCGAATCATGAAAAGCTTGATATCAGAGTAATAGGTTCACACGTCCTAGGGTGTTTATGAAGCCGTGTCTAGTAGAGTCTTTATTATGGGTGTGAAGTGTGCCATACTTATAATAAGGAAGCTACATGATATTAGGAAGTATCTCCCTTGTTTCATACTATAGTTCATGCGATAGAGTTAAACTCTATAAAATTATCCTAATTCGTGCTTGTACGTATTTCAAATCATGCCTCTAAAAAAGACTGCCAGTCAGTGAACTACTACCAATGCTGAGGTTCCTACTGGGGCCAACGCTAATAAAATGCCACCACCTATCAGGATGCAGACTAGAAATTGAGGATGTTCTTCTAGTTAGAACACAATCTTAGGAGGTCATCTGGACCTTCCCCATCATCAACTAGTGTACATGCACTCGAATTGAGGAATGACCACAAATTTCAAAATAATCAAAGTTTCTGGGCACAAGACTCCCAACTCCAGGGTAGTGAGGCACTAGGGTTTGTACCATCTAATACTTTCACTAACTGTGGAAAGAACCATGTAGGGGAGTGTTATTTTGGCAAGGGTGTCTATTATGGGTGTTGCACGTCAAGCCATATTCAGAGGAGCTTTTCATTAGCTAAGTGGGGCTACGAGGGAAATAAAGCCGAATATACCACTTTGAGCATGCCAGTAGGAAGAGGTACTACTTCAGGAACAAGTAGGGGCCAGAACCACTAGTATGCTATGGGTAGCCGCCAGGAATTTGAAGCATCTCCTGATATTGTCACTCAAAAATTAAAGTCTTTCCATGATGTTTATGCATTGATTAAATTTGGTGGGATATTACGGCTAAAAAGATGCAAAACCATGGATTTCGGGCATGTCATCTATCAAGGAATGCCTTCATAGAGCCAAAAATTGCACTGTACAGCTGCTTATCATCCAGGTAGGCTAGGTTTTATTTATTGAATAGATTGACCCACTTCTATTTCCTACTTGTTGTATAGTTGAAAAGGAGAATCCATGTTTAGGCCCTCGGGCACGGAGTCTGGAGGAGAATTGCTGTGGTTGGATTAGTGTCACGACCCGATTTCTCAGTCATGATGGCACCTACAACCCCCCAGTAGGCGAACTAATTCCCGTAGCCCAGGACAGTTAGTAATGGGCTACTATCTAACAAATAAGCGGAAGAATAGTTTAATAAGCAAAAGTAAGAGAGTAAGATGAGGAGAATCGATAACAGGAGTATATATATACATATGCGGAAACTAAACCAAACCCCAAGACCTGGTATCATAGTATAGAGCCGAAACTACATACATGGAGTGCAAACAATCCAAAACAATATATACAGATGTCTCTGAATTGTAATAGAGTACATAAAGCAAAAGATAAACTAAAGCTAAGATCCGATCGCCAAGAGCTCACCCTCAGTCTGAAGTAGTCCCCAACAGATCTCCAAGCATGAATCACAGCGTTCTAACGGTGAGGGCCCATTCTAGGATCTACACCAAAAGATGCAGGGGGTAGGGTGAGCACCAAATGCGAAGCATAAGGTACCCATTAGGTATCATAGGCCGACTAGGCACATATAAGATAAAAGCGTAGTAATAGACAGAATAGAAGCAAGCAGTCACAGAAATCAACGAAAGGTACACAGGAACTAGCCCAGAGGGAAATCAACAGAACCACATGTGAGGCCAGTAAGCAGAATATACACATCATAGGCACAGGTGAAAGTAAGGAGTAACACACCTGGGGTCCTTGCAATAACAGTGTATACATGATAAGTTTACAAAATGGACGGTATACCGGTAACCTCAAGTGTAAGAAGAGGGAAAGAGTAATGATAGGCATGCTCAGAGACATGAATCAAACTCAACTAATCATATCAATCCCAAATCCAGAAACTAACAGTTTAGCAGTAACCAATTTCATACTTAACCATAACAGGGAACAATTCTGTAAGTAAATAGCAAGAGTCTACCTACAGTCCCCCGGCCACCCATACAACCGAGGAACACAAACAAGTGAAAACAAACCCTCCGGCATCCCATACTACCGGAGCGGACAATCAACAAACAACAAACAAGGGTGGAGCCTCAAACAATGAATGATATGATGCATGAAGATCTCAAGTGAAATGGTATCGCTGTATGTATCCTCCGGCGCCGATCCGGCCCAGCAGGTAGGTTCCATGGAAGGACACTGCCCGTATACCTCTACTCCATCGTATACCCTTCCTCCGGCACATGCAGCCCATAGCCCCAGGCCCAGAAGGCAAGGTCCATGGAGGTCCCTGACCCCATACTAAAACTCAGTATCAAAACATGTCGTCCGGAAGCAAGTCCGGGTTCAAGATAGAGACCCAGTCTCGAATATGCATGCCCAGACCCTATCCAGGAATAAAGTAGTAGGAAAATATCTCAAAAACCCCTTTAAGGGTGCCCGGGCATAACCGGGGCTAAACAGTAGAAAGTCATCTCAGGTGCTCGGTCCAACCGAGGCTAAAATCATTTCGAGTAGCAGGAAAACTCAACTAGTACCCGGCCCTGCCGAGTCTAGTGTTAATCGTAAAACTGGTGATTTAAATCATAATTTTACTTTCTTTTACCCAAGAATGTTCACAAGTTAAATCAAACCATTTCCAATTCATTTCCATAAAAAATGGGCCCCCGGAGCCATGCAAGGTTTGGAAAATAGTGCCAGTGAACCCGAAGCCAAAACCGTAGTAAAACATGGAAAAACCTCTTTATATGCGTGGAAATGGTATGATCAAGCACAATAGCTGCCCAGCAGCTCACAATCAACCTATCGACCCTGCACAGGCCCACAACTACTCAGCAAGCATAACCAGCCTAGAAGGATAATTCTATGCCCGGGACTCGCGGACATTCCCAAAATCCCACCTTCTATGTTCCAGAGTCAACAAGGCCTCATAGGATGACAAGGGTAAATAAAATATATCGACAAGTGCTACAAACAACAGAGGAACAAAAGTAGGCGGACATGAATAAAGCGGTCAAGGTCTGTGGTACCGACCTAATAAACCCAACCCAAGGATGCCCATCAATACAATTTTATCCTATATATGTGGAGTCTAGGGAAAATAAACCGTAACCTACCTGTCGACCGATGAAAAGCTCGAACCTCTCTGAAAAGCTCCGAAACTAAATCAAACTCTAATTTGGGCTTGAATAACTTGACGTGGATAATTGATTTTCTTTCGACAATCGAATCAAGCGTTCAAAATATCATTCTAACAAATCTTCTTGCAGCGGATGCGTAAGTATATACATAGCATAATAAAAGAATATGATAACTATTTCTAGTTGAGAAAAGCAAGTTAAAACGTGAGGAGCATATGTGCAATAATATATAGTGAGAGAATTATGATAAGAATCTTGTCTATTATTAAAAAGGAATATATCCATAATAGTGAAGATGGAACACATATACATATAGATATATAAGTCACGGGCAGTAGGCAAATAAATTAATTAATATATAATTATTTAGAAATTAGCATTATGAAAATGATTATGTGATGCCACCTTTCAAACTTGCTATGTGTTGTGTTAGCCCTCCACTTCCACGTGTGAGGTGTGGTGCCACCACATTTCTTTTTAACCCGCTACGTATATACTCGGGTATTGCATAAGTTCGTGGTAAAATAAATATAATTTTTGAATATATCATAATTCATAGAAAATTATTTTAAACAAAACCTACTATATTATAATAATAAATTTCAACATAACTAAATTTACTATCTCCGTTAAAATATTACAATGTATAAAAACCTTATAAAATAAATACATATACAATTATATTGTAACAAAAATATTTTTCATAAACCTTTAAAATATTTTAAAAGGTAATAATAATATAACTTTTTACCAAATTCAACTTTTAAATTAAATATTTTCGAGTACGCACGATTTTGATACTCAAGAACTCTCTTGGAACCCTCCCTTATGTTTTCTCACTGTTTCAGAACTGAAATGGCGTTTTAAAACATGAAGTTGAGGCTTTAAATCGATTTTGACCCGACCCAGTTCGCGACCCGGTTCGTAACCCGGTTTCTGCCAGATAGTCCGCGGTAAAACAGTCATAACTTTTTACTCCAAGATCAGTTGGACGTGAGGTTTTGTGCGTTGTAAACTAGACTCGTAGACCTTCGATTTGGTATTTTCGGGGACTTCTAACTCTTTATATATTGAGAGAAAAGCCCTGAGACATTTTACCCAAAGTTCAGAAAATTTATTAAAGGAACTTACGATAACTTTTGCTGACTTACTTGTCTTCAAAACTTATCATACGACCAAACAAATGGACCCGGCACTGAAATACCGGTCCTGACAAGCCTTAAGTGACTTGGGGCCACTACAAACAAGCTCTAACGGTTCAAGGAAAATGTATACGTGGAAATAACCGGAAGGGTCATTACATCATCCACTACTAAAAAGGACTTTCGTCCTCGAAAGTCAAGGTCAAGGGGGTACCTGAAGGCTCAATCAGCTGTGGATACTGAGCTCGCATATCTCTCTCGGTCTCCCAAGTAGCCTCCTAGACTGGACGGTGCCTCCAATGAACCTTAACAACCGGGATCTCTCGAGACCTCAATCTCCTGACATCTCTGGCCAAAATAGTTGCCGGCTCCTCAACAAAGGCTAAACCCTCACCCAACTGAACTGAATCCCACTGCAACACATGAGACTTATCTGGGACATACCGACGCAACATCAAAATATTAAATACAGGATGTATAGCTGAAAACATCGGAGGTAAGGCTAACTGATAGGCAACACTACCAACCCTCTGAAGAATCTCAAACGGCCCAATGTACCTGGGGCTAAGCTTGCCCCGCCTACCAAATCTCATCACGCCCTTCATGGGAGATACACGGAGAAATGCCAAGTCACCGACACTAAACTCCAAGGCATGAAACCTACGATCATTATAACTCTTCTGCCTGCTCTGAGCTGCCCGAAGTCTATCCTGAATCACTCGGAATCGGTCTAAGGAATCTCGAAGCAAATCTGTGCTCTGTGGCCCAGCACTAAAACCATCAAACCAACCTACCGGTGATCTGGAACGCCTGCCATACAAAGCCTCAAAAGGTGCCATGCCGATACTCGAATGGAAGCTGTTATTATAAGCAAACTCTGCCAAGGGAACAAACTGATCCCATGATCCTCCAAAGTCAAGAACACAGGCCCGAAGCATGTCCTCCAGAATCTGAATGGTCCTCTCGGACTGGCCATCTGTCTAAGGGTGGAAAGCGGTACTAAGATGAACCTCTGTACCCAAATCTTGCTGAATAGCCCTCCAGAACTGAGATGTAAAGTGAGTGCCGCGGTCTGAAATGATAAAAGCTGGGACCCCGTGCAACCGAACAATCTCACGAAGGTAGATCTGAGCTAACCTCTCTGTGCCATAAGAAGTCTGAACCGGTAAGAAATGTGCTGACTTAGTCAGCCTATCAACAATCACCCATATGGAATCAAACCCATGAGAAGTACGAGGCAAACCAACTAACGAAGTCCTATTAATCCCTTTTCCCAGCTTCCACTCAGGAATGCGGAAGTCAGC